>JANRMT010062861.1:55715356-55750193 GCA_026402145.1 Polypterus bichir lapradei | reverse complement strand
TTAAAATAAATCGAGAAGCGCGCGTACATACTTAGTGCATCCCCTCTTGGGAATCGAACCTCGGACGTGGGCGCTACAGGCGAATGCTTTACCATCGCGCCACTGCGTGTGGTTTATCTATTCGAGCGTAGCAGTGTAATTAGGTTTTTGTTCAGCACTCTTTGGAACTGTTACTTTTTGTCTGCGCACTGCGTCAGTTCACGTGAGCCGCTGAATATGGTTTTATATGTCAGTCGCTCGCTTCTAATTGTTTCGCTGCCTTCTTAATTATATAATGCATGTTTTCTAAAGCGCGTTTTGTAGCTCTTCCTGGCTTTCTACGTAATGCGTGATTACGTGAGAGGCGTGATGATGTCATACGGAACTCCGCCCCTCCAGCTCAACTCCATTACAGTAAATGGAGAAAAACAACTTCCAGTTATGACCATTACGCGTAGAATTTCGAAATGAAACCTGCCCAACTTTTGTAAGGAACCTGTAAGGAATGAGCCTGCCAAATTTCAGCCTTCTACCTACACGGGAAGTTGGAGAATTAGTGATGAGTCAGTCAGTCAGTGAGTGAGTGAGGGCTTTGCCGTTTATTAGTATAGATTTATAATAAATTATCGGGAAGTTTAAAATAAAAATTTTTCTTTTTATTTACGACCAACATCTTGCGTTACGACCCCAATGCGGTCACGTGTATCCGCTTGCGCGATTGTAAACAAACAACCGAGAGCGTTAGTAGCATCAGCTGGAGCCCAGATACATGTGTTTGTGGATGTAATTTCGATCATTGCAGTGATTTACCTATATATATATAATTTACTAAGACCATGCAAGCAAGACACATAATTGCTAAGGAAGGAAGAGAAGGTAAAGAAAGCGGTCAAAATTGAAACAAAGATGGAAATTGTGTAGAAATATGAGAGTGCTGTTCGTGTGACCGATCTTGTTAATATGTACAGCATGTCGAAATCCACCATCTCGACAATTAAAGAAAAGATTTGCATTCTCCTCCTCCTCCTCTCTTCCTGCAGCCCAAAGATGTCAAATTAAATGGTGAGTACAGTATGAAATTGTTGTTTCTAGAATAGAATGCCTTTTATTGTCACTATACACATCTACAATGAGATTAAAAGCAGCTCCTTCAGTGCAGAAAAAAAGTTCTATATAGGGCTTGTATGGTTGTTTTTTTAGCCTTAGCATAATGCCGGATCGGTGGCCCCGCTTCTGTTTTCTTTCCCTCCTCCGTCTGCGTCGTCTCCTAGACCCGACAACAATCCACGGAGAGCGCGCTGGTCTCGCTATGTTGTCTGGAATGTTGTGCGTGTGATGAAAAACACTCGAAACAGATGTCTGGCTCTGGACACCGATCTCTATAAGGTTCTGACGGGTGTAGCGGATGTTTGCAAAACCGATCGTGCACAAACAAGGGGGAAAAAAAAGTACAAAAACAACAAAAAAGTGCACTGAAAAGGAGAGCCCTGAGCCGCTGCGCGCCGCCATGCTCCTAGCTAGTAGGCTAGGCACTTTTTATAAGTTTTTGGTTAGTACATTAGAAAAATTATTGGTGTTTTGGTAAATTATGCACATTATACAACCCTTTTTTATTATGAAAAGGTTAAGTAAGTGTTGCAGTGGGAGGTTCGGAACGAATTATGGGTTAGCCTTCGCGAACTAATTAAGCTTAAGTCAAGGGTCCTCTGTATTGCGTATTTAAGTTAGTCAAATTTATAACGAGTCTCCGGAAATCCACCCGCCGATGTACCGTATTTGTGTATATAGTTTCAACACAAAGGCTTCATTTTACCAAACTTCTCCGCAATCACTTCTTGGTTTCCATAAAAAATGCCGGCAGTCTCAAATTCTCGCCGATAAACATGATAAATATAGCTGAAGAGACACTTTTAAGGAAATTTTAGAATATTTTGCTTGGAGAAGGGGGTTGGCTTAAATAACGGTCATCTGCAAATACATGTAATTTAGTAGGTAGAGAAGGGGCTCAGCTAATACACCGAGTCAGCTTGTATTCCGGGATCTACGGTATTTCCTTTTGGATTTCCTTTCCTCACTGATCAGCTTTTGAACAGCACACTGCATATGTGCGGTTGACATGTGTTGCTTTCGGATTTATCACAATCGGTTTCAAATTCACTGCTTGAAGACCGATTCACTTTATCACTACTCATATAACTGTCAAGAGCGTGCAACATCTGGGCTGCTGAAAAACGTTTCTTAGAAGACACCATTTAGAGAGTAGCAGAAGCTGTTGCTGCACTGTTGGCTGGGTAACACTCGGGCCTGTTGCTTCTACAGGGCATACCTATATCTGTTCTCAAGCACAAAGCGCATTTTTTGTTTAAGAATATCGTGTAGGGTGTCTGAAAGTGTAAGGCTTTTCTTCTGGTAGCAGAATGCATGTCTTTAAATATTAATCATGGAAATGTCATTGACTTTGCTTTATGTAAGTGATACTACTGGGAATCTGAAATCACTGTAAGTGACTTCTCAGCTGGAGCATTATTCTTAACATTATTTGAAAACTGGTCTGTTTACTAAACAAGATATTTAACCTCCATTGTTGTTTCAATCTTTTTATTGAATGCCAGCACTAATTGTTCTATAAAGAGAGGTACTGGTACATCTCAAACATAAATATGTTTTGTTAAAGTGAAGCATTAAAGTCTTAGTTATTGTTGTTTGTTCAGATACCATCATAACCAACTTGTTTTAAGAATAGTTCTAGGTTGTGTAAAATTTAGGACTTTGTGAATGTAGTCAAATGCTGGAGCCATTGATTCTCAGAAAAATGTAAAGTTAATTCTTTTGATTTACAACTTCATCATTTTCTGATATTTCATTTACTATTCCTGGCATGTACTATACCTTGCCCAGTCCTGTAAACCTTTGTTTACAGGTTATTTTGCAGTGTATATGGATTATTCAAGTTAATGGTCCAAGGTTTTGCTTTTATTTTGATTTGCTTTAAGATCTGTTTGTTTTTTAAACTGTTTCCCATTGTGGTTTTTGTTAGTAATTTATAACTGCTCTTTCTGGTCACTATTTCAGATACTTAAGGGATAGCACCCTTTGAACATTGAAACTGCCTTAACCTCAAAATACAAAAATAAAAAATTACAAATGTGTTTGATTTACATCCCATCAGAATTTTTTTTTCTGAAGGTCTTATGAAAGTTTTAAAAAGTCTTTTTTGAAGTTACTTTAATACAACTGGGCATCTGTTTGTCTTTGTTCAATTTAAGACATTGTGTTGGAAAGTCTAAAAGTAGCAATGTTTAAAATTTAATTTTGAAATGTCAGTGAAAAAGTCATATGTATTTTGTGTAAAATACTTTTAGTGTGATTTTTTTCACGATATAAATGTTTAGACTTCTCTGTAAAAAGACGCATTTTAATTTAGTCACTATATATCAACAGATGATGGTTAGGGTTATAGAAAGGTCAACAGATTTGAAGTACTAGAATCAGTTTATTGATCTATGCAGAGAAATATTTGCTACCAGTAAATTTTTGTGATTATCAGCTAAACATTAATACTCCAAGATTATTATTAAATCCTTTTTGTTCTTTTAAAACTGAAGATGGTTCATACATACATACATTGTCTTGACTTGTTTGTGTTTAAATTTTAAATTAAAATTTTAATTCTATTTTTAATTTACTATTTGCACTTCATGTTGTTATACTGTGGACCCTGAGCTTTGCAATTTCGTCCATCTGTATACTTGTGTATGGTTGAGATGATAATAAAGTTCAATTTGACTTCGGTATATGGTTAACCAAGGTGCTAGTTAGATGATTCATAATGGCTCATTCTTTATAGGTTGCAAATCTTGCTTGTTCCATCTCCAATAATGAAGAAGGTGTAAAACTCGTCCGTATGGCTGCTTCTCAGCTTGAAGCACTCTGCCCACAGGTATGTTTAAAATTCTGGGGTTTTGGTTTGCATGCTAGCATAATGCATTCTGTGTGTTAACTGTTCTTGTACAATTTTCAGTAACTTTTACAAAGATAACTGAAAATTTGTGCATGTTTCATCTATAAGTTTAAGGTTTTGTTTTGAAACACTATTGTTTAAGTGTTTGCAATACATTTTTCTCCTAACTATTGGTTCATCACAACCTAACTTATGTTCAAGTATAATGTTTTATTTACATTTCCTTTTGTTGCAGAATTTGATTTCTAGGTTTTGACACATTTGCTGCTGCATTCTGGGTAAACTTTTGTAGTGTTCTGATGCCATCTGCATGTTGTCTATGATGGGGGGGCCCTCTCAGGTAGAAAAGAATGTTAGGTTAATTGATAACTGTAAATGTGAAATCGGTGAGTTTGAAGGTGAGTACTATGATACTAACTAGGAACTAGGATACTATGATAGACTGTATAGTTGTCTAGGGTTGATACCTGTCTTGAACATAGTGTTCATAGAATAGTCTTTGGTCCCTGCAGATTTAAAATTGGGGGCAATAAAAGTTATTTGCATGATTAAACAATGAATAAGGCACATAAAGTATACTCGGAATGTGGCCTGGCCTGATCTAATGCTGCTGTCAATTTCATCTTCATAAGGAGTGTGGACATCCAAACCCCAAATAATGAAATGCTTTGACTGAAGTTGCGGTTTCTGAGTTCTAGAAACTGTTCTGCAGCTTCGGTTTAATTACAGTTGTTCTTTGAGAATGTATTGCTGATGTGATAGAAGAAACAGGCTTAAAATATTCTGTTATAATGACAGGTAATTAATGCCGCCTTGGCACTTGCTGCAAAACCAAATAGTAAAGTGGCACAGGACAATATGGAACTTTTTAAACAACAGTGGGAAAAGCAAGTCCACGTTCTTACAGATGCTGTTGATGACATCACCTCTATTGACGATTTCCTGTCTGTGTCTGGTAAGGAATGTTTCTGTAAATTTTCAGCCTTGTTTTGGTGGCTCATTTTTAATGTGATACTTATTAATAAATATTTGATAAAAGATTCACCTACATAGTCCCACATACATAAATGTAATTTTTGAATAATGCTTTCTTAACCAAAACCTGCATGTAATTTGTGTTTTTACAGGTTTACCTTTTGGGTGTTTATTTAATATAAGTATCTTCTTGCTATGCCTTCCCCTGCCTTATAGTTAACCAAATCTTGTGGATTATCTGTGACTTCCTCAGTTTCTAGTGATGTTTCTTTGCTACCACATTCCAGGTAGATGATCACTTGTATGAGCTGGGTTTATGAGAATTGGAGTGGGGGTTGGAAATGAGTGAATTACATCTTAATTTTTACACCAGTGCTGTTGTGTTTTATTTATTATTAGTGTGCTCTAAGTGGTGAACTATAGATGCCATGGAACACCTGGTGGACTTTTGTTTGCAAGCAGTTATGTAGATTGGTGTTTTCACATGAGTAGAATGGATATATTTACTTATTAATGCTCATAATATATGCAGTGCCTGTTCTCAGACATCAATTATTCTTGGAATGTTTAAAGAAATATGTATTTATTTTTGTGGATCCCTTAAATTATATTCCGTCGTTGTGATGCAATGAAGATGAGCTCCCACTCTTTTTATACAATTAAAGATGAATTAGATACTGAACAACAGATATAATTGCAGGCATTCTTACTTGACGGTAGTTTCCATGTGACTTCTCAGCTGACACCATCATTACTTATGGCTCTACAATGTCTGTTTAAACTTCAAATCTATTCAGGTGTTGTGTGACTCCAGATCCCTAATGAGAGAAAGAGCACTAAAAAATGTCCCCATGTATGTAACAAGTGTTCTTATTCTTAACAACTTGAATATTGTTTTGTAGCATCTCGTGGCATACCAGCTCCAAGGCTTAATGTTTAGAGTACTTTTTTCTGTCCTTAAGGCTGAATATATTTAGTTTTTAGGAATAACTGAAAGTGATATTTCTGCATTCCCAAAGCTCTTTCTACAAATTGAATTTGGGATTTTAACAAAGTATTACAGATTTGTGTGTGCATGATCGTTCTTCTGCCACCCAAATCTTCTGCTTTCTGCATTAAGTTGCCTTTATCTGCCTAAATGGTTAGTCCTTGCTAGCGCTGAATTCTTCACTGGATTCTTCAGACGATCCTGTCATTTATCTTCAGCTGTCCATGATTCTATTTTACACTTGCGATTTGCTGCTATGTTTGAACTAGAGGCCTTGCCTGTGAGGTGGATTGTATAATTATTGTGCTACTATTGGTATCGTACGACAACCACATTTCATCCATCACGGATCTCTTCTGAGGCTAAGTTTGCTCTCCGCTTTCCTGACTGTTTTATTCTGACCATCTACTCTGTACTGGATTTCTCTTGATCTGATGCAAATTTAAGGGCTAGGGTTCTCTATGCTCATTGAATCTGTTGAGTGGGATTAAATATATTCAAACAGATCAGGCAATTTCATCTAAAGGCTCAGTGAAGATGTCTTTAATGGACGTTCAGTCTGTGACTACTAAACTGTTTGTTCCGAATAACGTTTTTGCATCTTACTAGTTGGATTTTTTTTTATGTATGTCAGAGGTTTGGCAACGTGTCAATACTTGGCATCTCTCCGTAATCTCTTGCCTCCACACTGTAAGTCCTTAAATGCACCTAGAAGCACTGGTCGGGGTGGTGGGTTTGCAATGGTTTTTGCTAATATATTTAAATGTAGATCTATGCCTTTAGACAATTTTTCCAGTTTTGAAGCTTAGCTATTTAAAATTGAGCTTACTAATTCTGTGTCGTGTGTACAGGGTTACAGATCACCTGGATATATAATAAGAATTCTATCCAGGAGATCACTGAATTTTTTTTATTTTTGGTGATGTGTACTTTTAGCCTGCTAGTTCTGGGAGATTTTAATATTCATACTTGTTGCCCAATGAAACACATGGTTAAAGACTTTTTAGGTCTAGTGCAATCCTTTAATGTATCCCAGGTGGTTTTAAGTCCCAACTCCTCAGAAAGGTCATGTGCGTTACCTAGTCCTTATTTTGGTCTTCCTGTGAAAAAATGAGGTTTTTGATGCTTGCTTTTCAGATCACTATGCTGTCATCTTTTAACTTGATCTCCTATGTCCATCCAGGAATTTAACACAGCCCCAGCATCACTTGCACTTGATAAGTGTGGAATCTGCGCTGCTGTTTTTTGATACCTTTTCAAACCTTCACTAATTCGTGATCCCTGTCTGTGGGCTGCAATGCACATAGCCTGGTTAGACACCTAGATTCTACATGTAAGCAAACACTGGACACAATTGCACCATTAAGGTTAAGGAGAGCCAAGGTTAAGTCCAGAGCCTGGCCTTGGCTAAATGAAAACCACTTTTAGACAGGAATGCAGGCAGGCTGAGCGCAGGTGGGAAAAGGTTAAATTTTATGTATAAACTGTATGTATGCACAAAAATGTTGTGTACAACCATTTTCATGCTCGCGTCACGATGTATTAAAAACTAAACTTGTGTGAAAGTGTATGGCGTTACGAAGCCAGCTCAAACCATTGTGTACGCAAGTTTTCATCTCGGTTTTGCAAACTGCCAGTACCCAGCATCATAGCAGTGGTACTGTTTCTGTATGGCTTCCCTTTTATTTTTTTAGATTCACTTCCCTGATGCTGCTTTATCAAATACACTGAAATTAACCGCGTATGGCTTTTTAGTTTAATGCATCTGATTGTAATCAACCTCCATCCATCCATCCTCTTCCACTTATCAGAGGTCGGGTCGCGGGGGCAGCAGCTTGAGCAGAAAGGCCCAGACTTTTTCCTCTCCCCGGCCACTTCTAGCTCTTCCAGGAGAATCCCAAGGTGTTCCCAGACCAGCCGGGAGACACAGTTCCTCCAGCGTGTCCTGGGTCTTCCCCGGGGCCTCCACCCGGTTGAACGTGCCCGGAACACCTCACCAGGGAGGTGTCCAGGAGGCATCCTGATCAGATTCCCGAGCCACCTCATCTGACTCCTCTCAATGCGGAGGAGCAGTGGCTCTACTCTGAATCCTTCCCGGATGACTGAGCTTCTCACCCTATCTTTAAGGGAAAGCCCAGACACCATACGGAGGAAACTCATTTCAGCCGCTTGTATTCGCGATCTCGTTCTTTTGGTCACTACCCATAGCTCATGACCATAGGTGAGGGTAGGAATGTAGATCTACTGGTAAATTGAGAGCTTTGCCTTACGGCTCAGCTCCTTTTTCACCACGATAGACCGATGCAGAGCCCGAATCACTGTGGATGCGGCACCGATCCGCCTGTTGATCTCACACTCCATTCTTCCCTCACTCGTGAACAAGACCCCGACATACTTGAACTCCTCCACTTGGGGCAGGATCTCTACCCTTTTCCGGCTGAGGACCATGGTCTCGGATTTGGAGGTGCTGATTCTCATCCCAGCCGCTTCACACTTCAGGGAGCTGAAGATCACAGCCTGATGAAGCAAACAGGACAACATCATCTCCAAAAAGCAGTGACCCAATCCCAGCCGTCCACCACACCGGACCCCCTCAACACCCTGGCTGCGCCTAGAAATTTCTGTCACCGATTCTGTTCATAACTTTTGTGGACGAAGGGCAGACCTGGCGGAGACAACTCTCACTGGAAATGGGCTCAACTTACTGCTGGCAATGCGGACCAAGCTCTGACACCGGTTGTACAGGGACCGAACAGCTCTTATCAGGGGATCCGGTACCCCATATTCTCGGAGCACCCCCCACAGGACTCCCCGAGGGACATGGTCGAATGCCTTTTCCAAGTCCACAAAACACATGTAGACTGGTTGGGCAAACTCCCATGCACCCTCCAGGACCCTGCTAAGGGTGTAGAGCTGTTCCACAGTTCCGCAGCCAGGACGAAAACCACACTGTTCCTCCTGAATCCGAGGTTCAACTATCATACGGACTCTCCTCTCCAGAACCCCCGAATAGACTTTTCCAGGGATGCTGAGGAGTGTGATCCTTCTGTAGTTGGAACACACCCTCCGGTCCCCCTTTTTAAAGAGGGGGACCACCACCCCGGTCTGCCTATCCAGAGGCACTGTCCCTGATGTCCATGCGATGTTGCAGAGACGTGTCAACCAAGACAGTCCTACAACATCCAGAGCCTTGAGGAACTCTGGGCATATCTCATCCACCCCCGGGGCCCTGCCACAAAGGAGTTTTTTGACCACCTCGGTAACCTCAGCCCCAGAGATGGGGGAGCCCACCTCAGAGTCCCCAGGCTCGGCTTCCTCATTGGAAGGCATGTTAGTGGGATTGAGGAGGTCTTCGAAGTTTTGCCCCCACTGACCCACAACGTCTCGAGTCGAGGTCTGCAGCGCACCATCCCCACAATATACGGTGTTGACCCTGCACTGCTTTCCCCTCCTGAGACGCCGGATGGTGGACCAGACTCTCCTCGAAGCCGTCTGAAAGTCGTTCTCCATGGCCTCCCCAAACTCTTCTCATGCCCGAGTTTTTGCTTCAGCAACCACCGAAGCCACATTCCGCTTGGCCTGTCGGTACCTATTAGCTGCCTCCAGAGTCCCACAGGACAAAAGGGTCCGGTAGGACTCCTCCTTCAGCTTGACAGCATCCCTCACCGCCGGTGTCCACCAACGGGTTCGGGGATTGCCACCACGACAGGCACCAACCACCTTACGGCCGCCTCAACAATAGAGGCATGGAACATGGCCCTTTCGGACTCAATGTCCCCCACCTCCCTCGGGACGTGGTCGAAGTTCTACCGGAGGTGGGAGTTGAAGCTATTTCTGACAGGGGACTCTGCCAGACGTTACCAGCTGACCCCCACAACACGTTTGGGCCTAACCGGCATCGTCCCTCACCATCGAAGCCAACTCACCACCAGGTGGTGATCAGTTGACGGCTCCGCCCCTCTCTTCACCCGAGTGTCCAAGACATGTGGCCGCAAGTCCGGCAACACGACTACAAAGTCGATCGAACTGAGGCCTAGGGTGTCCTGGTGCCAAGTGCGCATATGAACACCCCTGTGCTTGAACATGGTGTTCGTTATGGACAATCCGTGACGAGCACAGAAGTCCAATAACAAAACACTGCTCAGGTTCAGATCGGGGAGTCCATTCCTCCTAATCACACCCTTCCAGGTCTCAATGTCATTGCCCACGTGAGCATTGAAGTCTTCCAGCATTACGAGGGAGTCCCCAGAAGGTATGCCCTTCCGAGGATCGGAACCGCCAAGGTCCCCGCCTTCAGCCAAAACCCAACTCACACTGCACCCGACCTCCTTGGCCCCTCCTACAGGTAGTGAGCCCATGGGAAGGGGGACCCACGTTGCCTCTTTGGGCTGTTCCCGGCCAAGCCCCATGGGTGCAGGCCCGGCCACCAGGCGCTCGCCATTGAGCCCCACCTCCAGGCCTGGCTCCAGAGGGGGTCCCCCAGTGACCCGCGTCCGGGCGAGGGAAAATGCCATCCAAATTTTTTATTCGTCATAGGTGGTCTGTTGAACCGCTTTTTGTCTCATCCCTCACCTAGGACCAGTTTGCCTTGGGTGGTCCTACCAGGGGCATAAAGCCCTGGACAACAGAGCTCCTAAGATCATTGGGACACGCAAACCCTTCCACCACGATAAGGTGGCGGCTCGAGGAGGGGTTGTAATCAACCTGTAACAATATAATGGTCCACGGAATGGCTAAACTATTCCAAATACCATAGCTGCTTTAGCGTTGTTACTCTCAGTGCACCACTCACAGTATTTTAACCCACTGTATCTGAATGTGGAATCACAGCTATACAGCAGCTGATTGAAAAGCTCCACAGCAGATTGTGTCAAGAGTAGAGAGAATTATTAGTATACAATTTTCTAGCACAGACTGCCTCAGCCATGCGAATGGCCTTTTTTGAACTTCTCCCATTTGGCAAACGCTTCAGAGCCTTTCCTTAGGGACCTCGCGGTTCAGAAAGTTTCATCCCAAGTAAACACACTCAAAGTACTTCTGGTAGAACTGTTTGTACTTACAATTACCTCACTTGTGAACTTGCATTACAGTTTTAATATTGCACAACCTTGAGCCACTTACGCTTTCATATTGTTTGTTTTGCATTGTTTTTTATTGTATTATTGTTGTTAGTATTGTTGTTATGGAGGATTTTCATATTGAATCTCATTATACTGTACAATACAATGATTAAAGGAATTCAATTCAATAGAAGAGAGCGCATATTTACTGATGATAATGACTAGCTTCTAAGTCGATTCAGATTTCCAAGCACTGTCGTCTTGGAACTCTGTCTTAAGATGAAATGCAGTGTGTGTGTGTATATATATATATATATATATATATAAAATATTATCTCTCTATTATAAAAAAATAATAAAAAAAACAATCGTGGTGGAAGGGAAACCAGGGGGACGAGACATGATCTTCTCGGAAAACACTTTAAAGACTTGCGAGATAAAAGATATTGGCCAGGGAGCGTCTCGCGGAGACCTTAAACCTGAGACTGTGCCAAGAGATTACAATTTGACGTCCCGTGAGAAAACATTTAAAACAAGTTCACGGACATCTAACCAAGCGGTTGTTGGAATGGTTTAGGCAGATAGACGTGCTCCCAGCAATGACAAGCAGAACACACAGCTTGCCAGCAGCAGCAGGAAGACAGCAGATGATCCGACCGCTTTTCCTTAGCGTGCGTTCAGCCCACCCCCCCCCCTTTCAATTCACAAAGCGAGCAGCAATAACCCAAAGTGGCAAAAGGACATATGCTGTACAGGCTTTGAAATGATAGACACAAAGCACGACAAGCAGAAAATCCGCCAGCAGATGATCTGACTGCAAGTCCTTAGTGTGCATTCAGCCCCCCCTTCACAATGCGAGCAGTGTTGTACATCCTGTGAGAAAGAGATTTAACCATGCCCGGGGCCGGAAATAAAGGACAAGTATTGTTTTTACAAAGGTTTTAAAGTAAAAGTGAAAATAATGCATAAGTAACAATTCCCATGATAATAACATTCTCTTTAAATTGTATATCTGGTAAACCAAACCCGGGGTGGGCGAGCGGAGCACCCTAGTACAAATAAATTTTTAACTTCATTTAAATGTATACAGTTAAACGTGTGGACAGCGGTAGTGATGATTTGACCCCGTTCAGGGATTGTTCCTGCCTTGCGTTGTATGCTTGCTGGTACTGGCGTAACTCTGGATGGATTGATAGATGGAATAATTAAATATGTACTATGAAGATATTTCAATGTTCCTTGTTTTATACATGCTTTAACTCCTATCGTCATGAAACTGATATCAAGTATACATCTTAATATTGTTCAGGAGGCTGCAATATCATGAATGTAATATATTCTGTGTCCTATCGGCATAAGGCAGCCCATTTAAGAAGCACGTAGTGATTCACAAACACACAGAGCACATAGCAGAACGCACAGAATATGCAGCATTTAACTTGCTGCTTTAGTTACGATGGGATTTGAGAATCTAGTAAACGATTTTGAAGTTTGATGTTCTACTTTAATGACAAAATAAACTACATGATTAAAGTGTAAACTTCAACCTCCCCGTTTTTGGTTTTTTTTTTTTTTTTCCTCCTTCTCTCTGTACCCTAATATACTTCCATGTAACACTCAAACGATGGGCTACGATTTGCCTTTTCACAGCAACTTTGATATCTGACCATTTTTATCTTATTTTTGGCACTGCTCGACTTTCTGAACTTGAACTTTTGAGTTTCTCTGTCACTCAGTCAACTTTCTTTTGTTGTTTATACCACTGCTTAAACCAAAAAATAAGTTTTCCTTTCTTCCACTTGATACTCACTGAAATTCTTTCATACCGTGGTTTTGCTATTGTCTTTTCACTGTACACTGAACTTAAGAGGCTATTTTATATTGATTTGCATATTCAAAGAGGTGTAATTCAGGTAGGAGTTGGGTTGGGGCAGCAGGTGTGTTCACGTGTGTTACATTTCACGCAGACCAGCAGAAGAATGTGGAAGTTTGTGCGTACACACTTCTGTTTTTCTCCATACGCTATGTTTTAGTGAGAATTCTTCGCACAATATTATACATAAGGCCCCAGGTCTTACAAGTCTCTGAAAACTTGATTGAAGCTCTACCAAGAGACGGTGAAAACAGAGAAATCAAATTATCTTTCGGATTAAATTGTAAATGATGCCTCAAGACCTAGAGTGCTTTTTAACACCTTAAACATTTTTTAAATCCACCAGGCAGCAGTCTCCTTATGAGCTCGCCTGAGAACTTTTGAGTTATTCCTCAACTTTTTAATAGGTCCAACTTATTAGGTCAGGCATTATCCTTCCAGCTGCAGACAACTTCCCAGTTAGTCAGTTTTCCTTCATGTAGTCATGCACTTGAAACCTTCCAGTTCTCCTCTTAATATTTTATCTGCATGCCTATTTAAAGTCTGTTTTGGGGACATCAGTTCTTCTGGCCATAGTTAACTGTTTAAAAATGGTGGAAAGGATGCAATTGTTCAGCTACTACTGAAAAGGCCTACTCTGGACTCCCCAGTGCTCCCAAATTTACAGGACTTTCTCTAAGCTCCTTTTTTCTATTCAAAATTATGGAAAAGGTGATTTATGTACAATTACTTTCATATTTGGTGGAATGTGTTTGGGCGATGTGTTTCAATCTGGTTTTAAAAAATGTCATAGTACAGAATCTGTTTTGTTGACGGTGACAAATGATATTCTACTAACTTTGGACTCTGTTTCTTGTGCTAATTTAGTGTTGCAGCACCTTAGTGCCACTTTTGATACAGTGGACCATGGGGTTCTGTTAAAACGGCGTGAGTGGGAATTTGGTATTCAAGGATGTGCACTGAAATGGTTTGTGTCCTACTTAAATGGTAGATCTATGTCAGTTGACATAGGTAACAACTTCTCCCAGTCAGCTCCACTCACTCAAGGCATACCACAAAGCTCTATTGTGGCCCCTTTATTATTTGTCTTATACTTGCTCCCTCTAAGGTCCTTTTTTCCAAAATTTCTGGCCAGTGCTAGTAGGAAGAGAGCAAATCTTACCTGTATTGGCCTTCTTCGATTTGCTGCTGGTGAGATTTCAGATTGACTTAAAGGATTTTTTGTTTGTTTATAAGGTCTTTCATGGCATTGCCCCATATCTCTATCTGCAAGCTCCTTCATCCCCTCTCGAACGAGAGTTTTGAGGCCATCTGCTCAGTTTTGGTACAACTTCTGTTTTTAAATGTGCTTTATAAATAAATTTGATGTTGGTTTTTCTTATGCATGCCTTGATGCCTTCTTAAAATTTTTTGCATTGAGTGTAGTTTGAAATAATAAAAAAAATCCTAAAATAAGTCTAAAATATCCATGCTTATATAAAACTGTACATTTGCATATGGATTTTAAACAAAAGCTGACAACTCATATAAAGCACATCTGAACAAGTTGCTTCATCCGCCTGTTCTCCATTTGGATAAACAAAAGAAATGTAACCAATTGTATCTGAAATGTTTGTAAGTTGCTTTGGATAAAAGCGTCTGGCAAATGAACAAGAAGTTAAAAGTTTAGGTCAAAAGAGGATGATGACTTGCAAACATTTATGAACTGATGTGAAGGCTGTACTTGCTTCATGACACATAGGGTTTTTATGTCAAGTTGCAGTTAAATTTAAATGCAGACACAGACCTGTGTTCAACCTTGGGTGTTTTTTTGTAAGGAAGGATGATTGCATATGAACATTCTATAACTGTGGCTGAAACAATAACCTGGATTTAATTGATTAGTATTAATAAACATAATGAAGGGCAATATGTGCAATACTTAAATTTTTTTTCTATCCGTAATGAAATGTGTGATTGGATTAAATGAGGGTAATTTGGCATGTGGCCCACTTGTTAGTTTCGACAAAAAATATTAATTGGCCTGTAGCAGTAATGAACTTTGGCAAATGTATGGGGCTTTTACTGGGTTATGGTAGCTTCTTGCTTTTTATTACTTAAAACTATGAGTGCATGTTTAAGTAGTAGTGCAAAATATGTAGAAACATTTGAAGAGTGCTACAGTCGGGTAAATCCATTGATTTTATAAATATTCGGAAAGCAAAACATTTGATCCTTACCAGTATCATGTACCCTACATCAAAGACTACATGTAGACACTAGATGGCTTGAGCCAAAACCCTAGTATATTTGTGAATACTTTTTTTAATAGGAACTTTTTGATTCTGAATTATTTATTCAGATAACAGCTCAACATTACTATAGTTCATCTTTTGTTGATCATAGGACTTGCTTTTACTGTGAAGAAATTCCCAAAATAGAGTTAATTTCCATTGTTGCCACAGACCGTGCCTTTTCCTGTTTTGCCATTTAGTATCACAGAGGCCTTTCTATGATTGAACAGCAGCTTGGAAATAGTGCAGTGGCACCTATTGCCACGAAAGGACACTTGGTAAGAGAAACAGAATAGTGGAGGGTTAATAGTTTATAACTGTTATTATTAATATACAGATGACTATCAAACAGATACAATATATGCATAGCTAATCAAGTCTAATCACAGTATGGTACACTAAAGGAGTGAGCTTTCAGCCTGGATTTAAAAGCTGAGACTGAAGGAGCATCTCTTTCAAGTAGGAAAAATGTTCAACCTTAGGTCCCTCTAGCTAAAAGCTGAACCGCTGGCATCTATATTGTAATAAGTTACTCATGTTTGTAAGTAATGTTTTTCATATACTAAAACTGGGCCTTTTACCATTTAAGGGTTTCCATCCATCCATCCATTATCCAACCCGCTATATCCTAACTACAGAGTCATAGGGGTCTGCTGCAGCCAATCCCAGCCAACACAGGGTGCAAGGCAGGAAACAAACCCCGGGCAGGGCGCCAGCACACCGCACATTTAAGAATTTACTTTCTAGTTCTTGTAATGATTTTTGAAGCGTCATATTGAATTAACTGATTGTTGCATTGATAATTTTGATTTCTCAGTATTTCATGTTTAGAAATAGTCTTAATTTTCCAGTATTTTAACTGGGGTGGGGGGACAATTTTAGATATGTTTAATAATAAAAAACAAAAAAAATCACAACACTAACTGGTGTCGAATAACACAAGTTGTGTGCTGACTTTTTTTTTCAGTGTTCCAGAATTTGCCCAGAAGTTACTGAATTTTGGGCTATTTATGTATGTAGTACAAGTGTGTGCTGCTTTACTCAAGTCTTGGAATAGTTTACAGTAGTTTTCTAGTGAAAAGCCTTGCTATTTTTTCAGTATCTAACATGGTGTTTTTTTTTTTTTTTTGTTTTTTTTTTGTCCTTTGTACCTTAAGTTTTTAGTCATAAAGTCCTTAATAGTGCACTTGGAGGACGAGTGATAAGCTGCCTATACAGTTTTGCTTAATTTCATGCATAGAATTTACTTTTCTATCAATATGAACCTTTTGCACTTTGTGTGTGTACAGTATGATGCTATTTCTGAAATGCACAAGCCTGGAAGACAAATCATTGTATTCATTTTGTTTAAACAGAGAATCACATCTTGGAGGATGTCAATAAGTGTGTAATTGCACTTCAAGAGAAAGATGTTGATGGGCTAGATCGTACAGCAGGAGCAATCCGAGGGCGAGCAACAAGGGTTGTTCAAGTTGTCACTTCTGAAATGGACAATTACGAGCCTGGTGTCTACACGGAAAAGGTTTTGGAAGCCACCAAAATGCTTACTGAAAAAGGTAACACTATTTTGGCAGCTGGCTTTTTTATTACAAATATTTAAATCTAAATGCATATTTACTGGTGCCTGGTGAAATTTAGTAGAACTGATAAATTTAAAACTTGCATATACTAAAGCTAGTATTTCAACTCTTCGATATGAAGCATTATTGTATGTTGTAGGCATACATTGGATTCCTAATACTGTTCTTAATGCAAAATTATGCCAAATTCTTTTTTTAACTACTTTGTAGCTAAATACTGTGTACAGTGGTACCTCGGTATACATCCGCTTTGGCATAAGTCCAACTTGGTATACATCCTGTTTGGACGCGAAAAATTTTGCTTGGTATTCGACCTTTGTTTGGAATAAGACTCATGTGCTACTCTTGTTTACCTCTCTCGAGACAAAGCCACGACTGCTCACGAGCGTCAGTGCAGCAGTTGCTGGCATTCAGTGAGCAGCCCACGCTATAACTCTCTGAATTTTTTCATGTGTGTGGTATTGCGGGTCCACAGCTCCGGTCAAAGGCCAGTTTTAAAATAATCACCGCAGTCACGGCTTGGTGAGGTGGCGTGGTGGTTGTGTGGCTGAAGCGGTTCTCAGGGCGATTCGCGATGCAGGCGTTTCTCACCTAAGTGCACAGGTGAGAGACCATCCACATTCATGATTGTTCCTTGGGCTGCTTATCTTGATAAATAGAAGTGCGAGTCGGCTGGAAGGGGAGGAAAAATAAAGAATGGGAGAAAGAGAGAGACAGTGCAGGAGAGCGTTGCAGCTGAACAGGGAGCCTAGGTGTTGGGCCGACACCCGGGGAATAGTAATGGTGGTCACTCCCGCTGAGTGATCATGAAGCAGGATTGACCGGAAGGAGGATGACTCTCCGCGTAAGGCCGCAAATTCACTCTGCTGGTGGCACACTAATTTCCTCCACAGATGTGTCTGCAAATCTCAGACAACATGGAAACTTAAGATTTATTATATACCATGATTGTGAAGAAATAATTTTAGTATTTTTCAAGTTTCTTCGAATTTTTTTTTATAGTTGGAAATTGCAAGTAACCATTTCATAAGCCTGTAGTGCATTACTTTTGTATATAGGTGCAGTTGCAAGAGTAGCTAGATACCACCCTTCAGAATACATTCTCAAGCACATACTTGAGCGGATAATGAAAAAAGTATTTTTCTACCTTTTCAGCATTTTATTATTTCATTTGTTAATCTTTTTTTTTTTTTTTTTTTTTTTTTTTTTTTTTGCTCTGTAGTTATGCCTCTCTTTACTGAGCAAGTTGAAAAAGCAGTAGAGTCTCTCAGTGCAAACCCTTCAATGCCAGTGGAAGAAAATGAATTCATTGATGCCTCTCGTCTAGTTTATGATGGAGTTCGCGACATCAGAAAGGCTGTCCTCATGATCCGGGTATGTCATTCATTCTTTACTCTATTTTACTTCATTGAACAAAGACAGTTACTTAGTAAGAAATATTGCTATCACTAAAAGTCTGTGTAAACAAAGTATACTTGTATTTGTGCTTGTACAATTTGCTATTGTCTGGATTTATACTGAATCTTAAATTACACATTTTTGTTTGTTTGCCAGTCTATACAGTAGCACATCCAACAGAGAAACTCTAAACCATGTTTACATTTCAGAGCTTTTAGGTTTCTGATCTGTAACAAAATCTGAAATAAATATCCATGAAACTAACTGTGCATTATAATTTCAGCTTAATTAAGGCTCTCTTCAGTATATGTACAGGAAACATCTTTTGTAGGTTTTTCGTCCCATTGCGTATGATTTTTTGGCTAATACTTTGAAAACTTTCTGCTTGAAATTTGCAAATACTGTTTTTTGTTATTTTGTTGTCTGAGAAATGTTGATCTCCTTGCTTAGCCATGATTATACTGTACAGGCGCATCTCGATAAATTAGAGTAACATCAAAGTTAATTTATTTCAGTAATTCAATTCAAAAAGTGAAACTCGTATAGATCCATTACACACAGTGATATATTTCAAGCATTCATTTAATTTTACTGATTATGGCTTATAGGTAATGAAAATCCAAAGTTCAGTATCTCAAAATTAGAATATTGCAAAAAAACTTCAATATTGTAGATTCATGGTGTTACACTTCACTCAGCTAATTAACTAACCCAAAACAACTGCAAAGGTGTCCTTAGCCTTTAAATGATCTCTGTCTGGTTCAGTAGGCCACAAAAGGTGATTGCTAAAGAAGCTAGCTGTTCAGAGTGCTGAATCCAAGCATCTTAATGGAAAGTTGAGTGTAAGGAAAAAATGTGGCAGAAAAAGGTGCACAAGCATAACCACAGCCTTAGGAGGATTGTAAAGCACAGCCCATTCAAGAATTTGGGGGAGATTCACAAAGGAGTGGACTGTGGCTGGAGTCCGTGCTTCAAGAGCCACCACACGCAGATGTATCTGGGACATGGGCTACAACTGTCGCATTCCTTGTAACAAGACAGTTTGAACCAGAGACAGTGTCAGAAGCATCTTATCTGGGTTGAGGAGAAAATGGACTGGACTCTTGCGCAGTGGTCAAAAGTACCTTTTTCAGATTAAAGTAAAATTTACATTTCATTTGGAAATCAAGGTCCCAGAGTCTGGAGGAAGAGTGAGGAAGCACAGAATCCAAGTTGCTTGGGGTCCAGTGTGAAGTTTCCACAGTCAGTGATTATTTGAGGAGGCATGTCATCAGGTGGTGTTGGTCCACTGTGTTTTATCAAGTCCAAAATCGGCGCAGCAGTCTACCAGGAAATTTTAGAGCACTTCATGCTTCCCTCTGCTGACAAGGTTTATGGAGGTGCTGATTTCATTTTCCAGCAGGACTTGGCACCTGCCCACACTGCCAAAAGTACCAATACCTGGTTTAATGACCATGGTATCACTGTGCTTGATTAGCCAGCAAACTCACCTGACCATTGAGAATCTATGGAGTATTGTCATGAGGAAGATGAGACACCAGACCTAATAATGCAGAAGAGCTGAAGGCCATTACCTATGCATCCTGGGCTTCCTTAACACCTCAGCAATGCCACAGGCTGATAACCTCCATGCCACACTGCCCTAATGCAGTAATTCATGCAAAAAGAGCCCCGACCTAGTATTGAGTGTGTACCAAGGTTATTATAGTTTTGCCTTTTTATATTAGTTTTTATTTCTATATTTTTTCTGACTTTACTTGGAAATTCAGTTTAGTTTTAGTTTTCCTTCATTGTGTATTTTTAGTTTTAGTTTAGTTTTTATTTCACAAAGGTATTTTTATTTTATTTTTATATATATTAGTTTTAGTAATTATGGCATGGAACTCCTACGGAGTTACTTTTGTGTCACAATCAGACAGAACTGCACACTTAACAGATTTGGATATGAGTTTAATGTTAATGGAAGCTTACTACACTGCCTAGTTTACTATCTGGTTTTGTTTTTGTCTAATAAAAACAACATAATCAAAACTAGACATTGAATATGAACAATTTTACACAATTTTATGATTTTTAAAATATTTTCTCATGAAAATCACAAGGGCTTAGGAAGAACAGGACTCTTAGGCTTGAGTCAGTGTGCAGAGCCCACCTAGCTGTATTGAGGGAAACAAAGAACAACAAGCATGTAGTGTCAAGGTTAGGGGTGGTGAGTCTTGAATAGCCCACCATAAGAACAGTAAACCCATAATGAGCAGAGCAGGAGCAGGTAATAAGAGTATGGACAGGCACAAAACAGAGACAGCGTCTGAGATTAAGAAAACATATACATTATCTAAACCTGTTTATCCAGAGTAGGATTGCAAAACTTACAAGGGTTAAAGACTAACGGCAAGAATATTCATTCAAAAACTAAAACTAAAAATATTTTAGTAAATTATTATTTTATTTCAGTTAGTCTTCCCAGCTACATTAATAATAGTTTCGTTTAGTTTTAGTTTTTAATTTTGGCTTTGTTAATTATTTTATTTCAGTTTACGAAAATGTTTTTTTAATAATAATTTCAGTTTTGATTTTAGTTTTCATTAACTATAATAACCTTGGTGTGTACACGGATATACTTTTCAGTAGGCCAACATTTCTGTATTAATCTTTTTTTAATTGGTCTTATGTAGTCTAATTTTCTGAGATACTGAATTTTGAGTTTAAGCCATAATCAGCAACATAGTGTGTAAAGAATCTACATAATATAGGAGTTTCACTTTTTGACTTGAGTTACTGAAATTAACTTTTCGATGATGATCTAATTTATTGAGATGCACCTATATATATAATTTATACATGGACAAACACTCTTGTCCCTCATGCCTTCTGTGAACTAGGGGTATATGATTTTGGCAAAAATATCTCTAATTTCTTGGACTTTAATGATAACAATTATTACACGATACTTTGCATCCTTTAGAAATGTGTTTGTAAAAGTCTTATTGATCTAGCTTGGTCTTTTTCATAGGATATTCATTTTAGCTTACTAATGAGATTAATGGAAACAACAATTAAGGAAAACAGGTCTTATTTTAAACTGAAGTAAAATAGCACAAAAACATTAAAATAAGTATTACTGAGATCAAACAGTGCAAGTATGAGTAAACCATTTCACAAAATTGCACTAAGACCAACAAAACTGTTATAGTTGGAGCATTTTAAACAGACACTTAGCCTTAATGTAAATAAGATATGATTCCAAAGTAAAATACTAATCACAGTTGAAGTACAGGTCATGAACATTATAGTCTGGATGAACATAAACTACTCTGCTGTAAGGTGAATTGTGTAGCATACAAGCAAGATCAAAAATCAAACATGCTGTACTATAGTATAAAGCTCTGTCAAACAATGTAAGGGGGGGAAAAAATATAGCATTTGTAAACAATTATGTCATACTGTACAAAGATACTTTAAAAAAAAAAAAATGTAAACAAATTCCTTAATTCAAATTCTTTGCAATATTGCGCAAAGATAGCTGGGGGGGGGGTAAAAACAATTGTAAAATTCTACTGAGGAACCTTCAAGCTGTGTGACTGAAACACCAGTCTGTTCACAGCATCAGGCTCCAGCGTAGCACATTACATGTTACAAAATTTCCTCCAGGGAAATGTATGTCTTGTGTTTTCCACCATTCAAGTGGATTTATATCCCTGTCCACCTCAGGTGTCAAGTAGCTGACACCACTAGGCTCCATACTAGATCAATTTCACGTTGTAGATTATGAAACAACTTGGATGTCAAGCTGCCTTTAGCGGTAAACGATTTCTGGCATAGTTTGTAGTCTTTTAAGCAACATCAGTCTTTTCAAAACCAAACCGACAACAACATTTATTTATATAGCACATTTTCATACAAAAACAAATGTAGCTCAAAGTGCTTTACATAATGAAGAATAGAAAAATAACACACATTAAGAAAATAAAATTAGTCAACGTTAATTAAACATAGAATAAGAGTAAGGTCCGATGGCAAGGGTGGAGAGAAAAACAAAATAAATAAAATCTGCAGGGATTCCAGACCATGAGACCGCCCAGTCCCCTCTGGGCATTCTACCTAACATAAATGTAACAGTCCTCTTTGTATTTAGGGTTCTCATGGAAGGACTTGATGATGATGGTCACGTAGACTTATGGCTTTTAGTCCATCAATGTTGGAGCATCATGATGCTTTGAGTAGGTAGTGGTGGCGGCGCAGGCCACCTCCACATGATTGAAGATGATCCTCGTCTTGCATTTAAATCTAACAATGTAGATTGTAAGGCTTTCTAATCCCCTGGCACTGTTTGCTTACTCAGTTTTGAGCAGCTACTCTAGAGTCACTTATGGTGTGCTGCCTGTGCATGCGCGCTTAGTAATCTGTCCTGTTAGGTTACAGTGAATGCATGGACTCTCAGAGTGTGTTTCATTATTTTTTTTGCAAAGTGAGTGACATAAGCGATAATTTCAGCTCATACATCATGTTCCAGGACTTCCTATTTTAAATACACAGCATTATTTGGAGTGACAGTAAAAATTTGCAAGTCCTTGGGTAGTAGAGTCATACCACTGGCCTAAACTCTATTTATTTAAAAAAAAAAATCTGAGCAATGTCTTGCCCGTGGCAGTTGATGTGCATTGTTAAAGGGAGAAAGTGAGTTTTTACTCATTGAGCTACAGCAAAATTCTCATTTAAAAAAAATTGGCAAATATTTACAAATGTAGGCACCTAGGAGGTACTCCACAAAGCATGCTTAGCAAGTAAGCCTTGCTTAAATTGAGGTGCCAGGATTATCTGAGCCGGTTTTAGTTCCACCAAATAGGATTAGGGCAAATTGCTCTTGATACCTGAGGTAACAAAGTATAATGTGGAGTCCTATGGATTAAGAGTGCGCAAAATTCCTGTTTGATGAGAAACACAACTTCAGAGAAAGATGTGCTTAAAAAAACCTTATGTTACTATATTATTGTTTAATTTAATCTTGCATGTAAACTACAAAATGATGATAAATTATTTTAACCTAAATCCATTGAAAATAAATGATGTTCAAATTGCCATTTACTACCTTTTTTTTTTTTTTTTTTTTTTTTTTTTTTTTATTTTATTATTGTTGTTGTTAGTGATAGAATTTTTTAGGCGCTAGGGGGCTCTGCCCCCTGCTCACTTCACTCACCAACCCCCGGGTTTGGTTAACTAGATATACAATTTAAAGAGATTATTTTCATGGAAATAGTTACAAATTCATTATTTTCAGTGTTTGGACTTGCACACTTGTCACAATGTAACTGCCCATGTGTGAATATAGTTTCTTTCTCTGTGATAAGTGTGTTTGTGACGATTATCTCTTCGGCAATAATCAGGAAAGCCAGCCTTAGTCATAACTGAACACTTTAGGAATTTTTTTTTTCGTTAGAGTCCCAACATACTGAATCTTTTAAATGTGGTCCTTAAATCATGTGTTTAATGACCATGTTGCAAAATTCAGTATAGGTTTCTCTGTTTGGAATTTCAGCACAGACAAACTGATCTACATCATCAGCAGTTAATAATTTATTTTGCAAATTAACCAATAAATGCATGTGAGGTAAACCCCATTTTTGAAATTCTATCATGTAAAAGTATGCTCTGATGTAACTGAACACCGTTTTGAGTTCTTTTAATAAAACTAATACTTCCTGATAAAACAATCTACTTAGGAATGTCGGAATATCTAGAGCTGATGTAGCCAGTGGCATTGTTCTCAAGAATTGACAGATTTCTGGCCACTGTAGATTACACGTTATTGTAATAAATAAATCTGGCTGACCGATAGTTCAGGATATTACCATTGCATCATGATATAACTGTTGCAGTGCTTTTGAACTACCTTGATATGATGATGGTAATATTACTGAATTTGTCTGAACTATTGATGATTGAATTTTGAACGTGATCAATGAGACCTTGCATATGTTCCGTTCTAAGTTTTCCTTGATTCAATTTAATAAAGAGACAATTAGCTTTGACTTTTAGATATGCATTAATAATGTACTGTTGAGATAGACATTGAGATGTCAGAAGTGGGTTAAATACATCAGAACATATCAGTAATTTTGACCCGAGATATTGTGTGAGTGGTGTTCGTTTTTCTGAATTTGTGTGTTTCATATTGTACAACCATCCTGTTTCGCCCTCGGGGAAAAGCAAAGGAAAGAGTAAAGGATCGGAATGTTGCGATTTATTTGATAGAAATGACAAATCCTCATTTTGCTTTTGTATATTCATGAATATCTACTCTGTCTTTGATATCTCTGTCTTTCAAAACTTTTATCGCTGACAATTGTCACATGTTGGTTTATTAAATGTGACCGTGATCTTTCGGATTCATATAGAGATCCAAGAAAATTTTTGTCCTTGTTTTGCAGATAAATTTCGTGTAAAGTACAATACTTTTGAACTTAAGGATTTGTATCCATTATCTATAATAATAAAAGGCAAAGCCCTCACTCACTGACTGACTGACTGACTCATCACTAATTCTCCAACTTCCCATGTAGGTAGAAAGCTGAAATTTGGCAGGCTCATTCCTTACAGCTTACTTACAAAAGTTAAGCAGGTTTCATTTCGAAATTCTACACGTAACGGTCATAACTGTCGATAACGGTCGACAACGTCCGCCATGTTGAACTTTCTTATTTATGGCCCCATCTTCACGAAATTTGGTAGGCGGCTTCCCTATGCTAACCGAAACCGATGTATGTACTTATTTCGATGGTATGACGCCACTGTCGGCCGCCATATTGAACTTTCCAATGTCGCCAATTTTCAAACTTCCCGTGTAGGTAGAAGGCTGACCCCATCTTCACGAAATTTGGTAGGTGACTTCCCTGCGCTAACCAAAACCGATGTACGTACTTATTTCGATGGTATGACGCCACTGTCGGCCGCCATATTGAATTTTCCAAACGTCACTAATTCTCCAACTTCCCGTGTAGGTAGAAGGCTGAAATTTGGTAGGCCCATTCCTTACAGCTTACTTACAAAAGCTAAGCAGGTTTCATTTCGAAATTCTACGTGTAACGGTCATAACGATCAACAACGTCCGCCATATTGAACTTTCTTATTCATGGCCCCATCTTCACGAAATTTGGTAGGCGGCTTCCCTGCACTAACCGAAACCAATGTACGTACTTATTTCGGTGGTATGATGCCACTGTTGGCCACCATATTGAACTTTTCAACAGTCTTTGTTACTTATGGGCCCATCTTCAAGAAATTTGGTACACGGGTTCCCAACACTAACTGAATCCTATTTACGTACATATATACGTCCATAGCCTGCAGCTTGGTCACCATGTGAGGCGGCGTTGGGTCTCCCATCCCATCACCTCCCACGTTGTTGGCTGCCTGCCTATATAAGGCCGTCCGTCGCTCCAGTCTCTACATTCCCTTCCTTGCTTCGCCACGGGATTCACGTCTCCCTACTGATAACTACAGCCTTTTTGTTTAATCCACGGCTTCTCCGCTGTTTTATTGTTTATTACAATTATGGTTATTGTATAGGTATTTTACACTTACTTTACATTACTCAGGTACCCATTTCCTTCATCATTCCAACCCCCATTACCATGTCTATCGAGGTAATCACCATCGATCAAAGAACGGTCACTTACCGAGTGGTTTCCATGCCCGGAGATGGCACCTACCTTTTCCATTCTCTGTGTTACATATTGCACGGCCATATCAGGCTCACTCTTGATATCTGGAAGAACATTGTGTCTTATGTATTGAATGACTGGGACAGGTTCAAGGTGTGGACTGATGACGGTACAGGAGATAATTATACTACACAGGAGCACTAGAAGAGTGAAATGCTTAAGCCCTTCACCTATGGTTCTGCATGTGAGTTGATGGCTGCCGCTGAATTGTTCGGTTGGCCAAATATTTTACACCTTTCGACAACCGCCAATGCCTCTTAAACATCTTACATTCATAGGTGACAATTTCAGTAGTGGACACTTTGATGTTTATGAATGTTTAAACTCTCAAAAGCTGGATGTGAAGTTATCGATGAAACCGGTTGTAAGCTTACAACGCTTGACAGATGCTGAATGTCACTTCAACACAAGTCCTGCAAATACTGTCGTAATTGATACAAACCATGAAACTGAAATCGATTATGACAGCAGCAATCCATGCTGTGAGATTTGAAACAAGATTACTGTTCACATGGCCAACTGTAAGTTGCATGCTCAAGAGTAAGCTCAGCGCACAGCTTGGTCATATTAAAACCGGAGGGCCGAACTGACAACATGGTATACAAAGAGATCCTTAACAAATAATTATTGCCATATTTTCCCTCACTTTAAAAAGGTTAAATTTTCTTCTTAATAAACATTTTAATGCAGTAGTTCGCCGCTGCGAAGCGCGGGTATTTTGCTAGTTGTTTGTATAATTTCTAATACGTCCGATCATTTAACTCTTTCGATTCTATGTTGCATTGCTTCTCCATGATCATAAATATAACCCTGATCGAATTGTGGTTTCTTCAAAATTAAACTTGTCGTAGCTTTAATTGTTGCGGGACCACCGATTCTCATAGCGTATGGTCCATTTTTGTGTAAATCTACGTTTTGAGCATTGACTGATGCAAACAGATTAATGTAGTCTCGGATATTTTGCCTGTAGTGTTTGTGGATTTCACTTTCACCAAACAACAAATCTTTTAATTCTTGCGGATATGCCTCTTCATTGGGAAGAAACACTACTTTTCTCTGATGGCAACACAAATTAGACAATCTACAAGTCTCCCGACTTAAACTTTAAAGCCTTACAATATCTACATACTTCTTATATATTACCTATGTCCATATATTCAGTCTCTATTTGCTGTTACGTTATTTCACCAAGTAATTTGTTTGTTAGCGCTAATTCGATCTTTACTATAATTTTTTTTGATACTTTCGAATTTTACTACTTTCATAACCTGTAACTTGCTCTGCATGTGTATCGTACCAACATTTCTTTTTTTAGCCTTTCGAGTTCCACTGCTTTCATAATCTCTATCCTGCTCTGCATGTGTTTCTCCCCAACATTTTTGAACCTATTTATGACGTTCTACTTTGTCGTCTTCTCTTTTATTTCTGACCTTGCTTGGATGTGCTAGGTTTTGAATTCCACCTGGTTCGGGATGATTGTTACTTTCCTCTTTTCAGAATTCACACATAGATTATTATTATTCTTTTTTGCATTATTTTCTCTACATCTCTTTTGGGTCTCTTTTCGACACGTTGCTCGCACTTTGTCTAGTCATTGACATGTCATCTAGAACGTATAAAATTGTCCTATTAAAATTTATAAGAGCTGAGAGCACAGGAAGTATGTCTGGCAAAAGCATTCACTGAGAAGTTAGATGACTGTGGTCTTTTTTGAAAATTGTAAGTAGGGCGTGACTTGAAAGAATCTAATGGCAAAAGTCACCGTCTCGTGGGATTTGCTTCCAAAGGTTGTAAGTATGACATGACTTGAAAGAATCCCATGTTAAAAGTCTCCATCTCGTGGGACTTAATTCCAAAAAAATCACATCTCGTCCCAAGATTTTTTTTATTCTAATCGATATCTACTGTTGCTGAATTCTTAGTTTTACTATCGATTTATTGTGGTGTTCATTGGAAAGAGTTAAAATATTAAAAGCTATTTTGTTTATTAAAAACCACAAGAATGAATAATATCCAGTTTAAATTACATAATTTGTCTCCATTGCATTTTTTTTTTGTCAGAGAGACAAAAGGTACAATAATTAAAAACTTGAATGTGTGTTCTTGGTGCTTGTTCTGACAATTTTAAGATGGTAAACTTCCCTTAAAGTAGTGCAAAGATGTGTAATCTACAAGAAAAAAAATATTTCAAGACCTTGGATCAACACCTGTCCTTGCCTACGTCTGTGTAAAGCTTTTGAGCCACCAGCACAATTGAGTAATAGTGCCTTATCATTTTTGATACAAGTCATAACAATATGTTGTATGTACCTTTATAATACACATTGTATTTTTCCAATTAATAAAATATTAAAAATGTGAAATGTTCTGTAATTGAGGATATGCTAATAAAATGGAAACACGAATAAAATTTGTCAAGTCAGGTCTGGTACTAACGATGAGTACAAGCCAATGGGATTATCCATTGTGTGTGTGTGTGTGTGTGTGTGTGTGTGTGTTCCTTGAAAATCTGCTGAAAGAGAAAGCTTGGGTTGCCCCAAAAAATAATTCAAGGATAGCACAGACCCCTAGACATTTCCAGACAACAGATGGCAAATACAAATTTTATATGCAGAGTTGAAACTATACGTTGCAAGAACAACTTACCACAGCAAATTTCTGACCATTGTGAAAACTGTTTGCATCAGTTTGACTTTTTACATAGACCAGCCAAAAACAAAATTTGTCAAGTCATATCCATGACAGTAAATAATGTTTAAGCATCCCAAATGTCATTGGTGTAATAGAATACACTCATGTGAATAACAACACTGCCAAGCTAATTTGAGACAGAATATGTAAAAAAATCAAATGATTCATAACATCAAGCACCAGTCAGTTCTTTTAAATGACCCTGACATGAATGTCCAGTGTGCAACAGTGTTCAATCTGACATCCTAATGATGGCAAACTAATCAGCAGGAAAGACATTGGAGCATTGCACCAGTCGCAGAAGCTGCTGCTTCCTTGATCGCTAAATGTGCAATGTATGTTTGTATATAAATGTATATATTCTAGGAATTCTGATGTATGTTCTTATATATAATTTTCAATCGTTGCTTAATGTGCTTCATATTTCTACTGATTACTTCTAAGTGTTTCATGTATGAAGACAAATGATAAATATTATATAACTAGACATTAAGCCCGTTACAATAATGGGCGTTAGAACAGTATTGCATAAACATTAGTAGGAACAGTCTATATTAAATGGCAAGGGACCTTGACCTCATTCTGTTTTTTGTCTTAATTTTTTTTGTTAAAAATATTTTTGCAAGAAGCATAAACTAAAATATTACAAATAGAAACGTATATGACAATACAGTAAGTATAATTAATATTGCCTTAGTGTAAAACTTTGTAACAGTCTGTAATACACAATATCTGAAGAAGATATTTAGGAAAAAGTTTATTTTTTTACCTCATGAAATTTTTCAATAAAATTTCATTATAGACAACATTTTTTTGTAAATACTCTGAGCTTGGCAACAGTTTGCCTTGTTCAGGACCATCTACAACGTTGACAACATCTGTAAAATTTCTGACTCTTGATAATGCAACATATAACTGACCGTGGCCGAATACTGGTTCTGGCAAGTAAATGCCAACTTTTTCTAAGGTTTGCCCTTGAGCTTTATTAATTGTTATGGCAAAGGCTAATGTAACTGAAAATTGTCGCCTTCTTAAGGTAAAGGGTAAATTAGTAGAGGATGGAGCCAAATCAATACGGGGAATATTCTGACGCTCATTTTCTTTTTCTTCAATCGATCTATTTGCTCGTATTTTTCTTTCTTTCAGCCTTTCTTTTGTTGATGTTTACTTGCTGAGCTGATCGTTCTTCCAGGTGATGTTGCTTATATACGATTTGAGTGTCTGTGTCTTTTGTCCTACTTGACGTGTCCTTTTTTTTTTTTTTTTTTTTTTTTTTGGGTGGCATGTGGTTAGTAGATAGTTAGTAAACATGCGCGGGGCACTATGTGTGGCGTCTCTCCAGCTACGGATTTTATGTGCGCGGCCGCGACTACCCAATCAGCACTCTCCCCAGCATTGCTGTCCTTTATTTGCTTATCATGCACGGCCGCGGCTACGCCATTCGCTGTGTGCCCAGCTTCCAGTGTGTGTGCGTCAACGGTGCCGTGCGCATCGCACCGAGCCCCGCGAATGTGCACTTCACCAGAAGAGACACACACACGGACACCTGGACGCACACAGGGGTTTTATTAAAGAGGATATTTAATTATCCAATACAAAAATTAAGAATTGCAATGCACTTTGGCATTGCTTCTACTGTAGATTGCCTTGCAGACCCAGACTCTCTCACTTTCTTTGTAGCAGACATATATATCTTATTTTTTTGGTATAATAAATTAACTACTTCGTGATCAAAGTGTTCAGAAGACCACCATTATTTATTACATGTTCTTAATCTCAAAAGTGTGCACATAGTCATGGATTGCAAAAGTCTGTCTTGAGTTAACAAGAATCTGTAACGAATTGGACCAAATGTTCTGAAAAGTGCCAGTTTCTACCGTTCACCTTTCTAACTGTAAGGCAACTAGTAAAAGGCCAATATTGCTCCCTGGTGCACACTGCCTTACTTCCCCTTTTTGAGATAACCAGCTCTAAATGGTTTAGTAAATATATATGGCATATGCAAAAAGACAGTTATAAGACAATTTTAGTAAGCAGAAAGTCATGAAAATGAAAAACTGCAATAATCCCTTTTCTTCCCTCCCCCCCACAATGCACAGCAACCCCCTGTATGTGTAAATGAAAATATATACAGAAGAAAACACACCCCTAGCCACTTCTGAAGTTCACACACTAGTCCAAAGTTCAAGTTGACTGTTTTAACGGGTAAATGAAATGTAGATGCCAGCTAACCCAAACAAGTTGAAGTCTTCAATGCAAAATGATTCAGTCTAAAAATGATTACTGTGCCATTATTTTAAAAAAAAAAAAAAAAAAAAAAAAAAAGTTGTAACAGAATGCAGGATTCACATTCCTGGCGACTAATGCTGACCTCCATCTATCTAGATGGGTCTTTTTAATCTGCAGATACTTTTTTTCATAGCCAATGCAGTTGCTGATCAGATTTTTTTTTTTTTTAACCCCCTGTCTTTTTTTTTTTTTTTTTCCCCCCACCCAATGGCTGTTTTTGTTGTTCTTTTGAAAAATGGTCTAATTTATGCAGATTCATTTTTAAAAACTAGAAGTTCCACTTTTAGGGGTGCCACTGTCCATCACTTGAATATTTCTATGTTTGGGCTGTGTTAGTGCCCATATAGGCAGACCAGACCAGACAAGCCATGCCATGAAAAACACATGACATTTTCTATATGGTGATGCTACAAAGCACTAGGCATTTGTGGAACTGATTCAACTTCGTTTGGGAAAACAGGGCTTACTCCACAAGGTCTGGATTTCATAAGCGCACTTTGTGGAATACTTGCTGGTTACTGTAGCAGAAACATTGACAAAGCTAATAGACGGAAAGTAGCATTTTGATTTTGGTATCTGCTAACAAATTTATTTTTCTTGTGTATGTTAATTTTGGAGTAAATATATAGTCAGAAGCAAGATATGTTAGTATTATTTAAGGAGCCCTTAACATGTATGGGGTTTTGTATGTCTTCACCTAAATTTACAGGTTATGATTATTGGGCTTTTTCCCAGTCTTGTCAATATGTCATTAAACCAGCTATTTACAAATTGGTTACTGGGATATCATCATTGTGGTACAGGAGGTACTGTGTTTTCAGGCATTATTAAATGGTCCAGTGTAGCTTTGAATTTCACTTTATTCAGTACTTGGGTTTGGAGCTGAAACAACTGTTCATTTTAGACTTTGAAAATTTTGCTCATAAACCTGGATCATGACAACCAGCATTTTGATACACCTGCACTAAGGGAAAACTGCCTCAGTGTGTCTCCCGCTGTCTAAATCCCTTTTAAGCATTTTTTTCATAGCTAACCACAGTTTAATTTATTAACACATAGAGCAGTTTCACAAAACTATAGTACATAACCATTCTGAATTTAGTTTTCAAAGGAAGAAGGCTTGCAGCAGTTGCCATGTGACGCATTGGTCACCATGACAACACCATTGTAGAGTGCACATGTGCATGCATATTTTAGAATGCAGACACTGTTATTTGTTAATTGGTGGTATCTCAATATGCCACTTTCGCCAAATTTAGTAGTGCTAAATTTATTATTTTTATTTCCATAATAGGCCATTTATTGTAGGTACATTCACATGCCTATCTGTATTAGAAGAAACTTTTTAAGAGTGGATGCTTGTGGTGGATACTAGCATTGCAAATGCTTGGTTGAGTTCAAAAGATAAATTGTTAATAAAGTCCATTAGCATATGGATTCATTTGAAAATGCTTTTAATCCAATGCAAACTGCTTGACATTTCTGCAGAAAAAAATCAATGAAGTATTGTTGTTTATTTTCATTAACCACTCTGTTAACTGTGTATGGTGTGTTGTTCCTGCTGGGGGATTGATGAGTATTGTGTGATTATTTTTATAAACTGAAAGGAGTTTTTAGGGTAACTGATGGTGAAGTGTTCCATATTTAGCAAAGAGCATTTCTTCTAAGGAAAAAATGTTCTGAAATATGTAACCTTGATGTACCAGATTTCGGGTGGTACACTTGGATTATGATATGCTCTTTACATAGACTACAGCAGCCTCATCCCACATAGGACACCAAGAAATTGGGCCATGTTTTATCTCTATGACTTAATTCCCTTGATGTTTCTTTATTGGTCTTATTTTCCTTAAGTCAGCAGCACACTGCACAATTTCTAATTGAAGGGAAAGACGGGCTTACCAGCTGCAGTTGCTGGAGCTCTTTGCCCTGCTTCCTGTCTGACTACATGAATAGGACTCTCAGGGAAAGATAGGTTACATGACTCAGTGCAGACTTCTGCACAAGTTCGCATTTCCAAACCTTCATGAGCTGACCACATTCTGAAAGTCAATAACGTGCTGTGTAACCACATGATTCATGTATGTAGCTGCAGTTTCACTCCTTGTTTTCTTTTTTCCAGTTCTGTTGTGATACAATAAACATTAGACCTCAGACAGACTAGTCTCTTCTGTTTTGTGTTACAATACTGCTTTGTATGTATTATTTCCAGGTGAGCAGTTATTGGTTGTCAACTCTTGCACATACATTATCCTGCACCCATGACTTAAGTGTAATCAAACTTTGGTTTGGTCATGTTGAATTGCAGACAGGTCTGACAGAGTTGGTAGGGCTTTTGAATCATATGATGGTTGGTTTCCTGCATCTAGGCCCTCCAAAGTACAGGGAAAGACCTGAGGGTTGGTGGCAGAATTGGCACTCCAACCACCATAAAAAAAAAAACCTCACACTGTTCCACTCCATCTAAACTAGTGTGGTGCTGAGGTGTCACCTATTACTTGGCTGTACTCCGGTCCTAATCTGGGGTCCTGAGTTGGTTTGTCATGTGGTGGGTACGGCAGTGCGCTAACCTCCTTTCTGATTCCCGGAGTGTTTCACAACTGCTCCTGACTTGCAAGTAAGGTTAGGTAAATTTTAAGTAAGCAAACCAAAAATCCCTGGAAAAGTTATGTAGTGTGATGGGGTCTCTACATGTGTGTGAAAAGTGAGTGTGACTGAACTAGAGTCAAAGTAAGGACCAAGTTGTACATATTTCCTTGTAGTCAAGGCCGAAATGTTTCAGTGTTCGGTGGTGGTGATTACCTTTACATAGTGGCATAGAGTTTTAGTTGTATTTTGGAAACCTTGTCAACTTGAGCTTTCCGAATATTAATAGATAAGGAACAATAAAATTTATTTTACTTCAATATTTAGTCTTTGTAGTTGCAGTTTAACTGCATGATATGTACAAGATAATAATACCTGAAATCTGTACTCTTCGGTTTCCCAAGAGAGAATGCATAAAATATATGCTTCAACTTGAGTTACTCGACCATTTGGTAAATGAGTCTTTCGCAGAGCCATTCAGACTCTTAACATATCATTGTAATATATGGTAATAAGTAATTATGTATTGTTTGTATTGGTGTAGACTCCTGAAGAACTGGATGATTCTGATTTTGAGACGGATGACATTGAGACCAGGAGCAGGACAAGCGTCCGCACAGAAGACGATCAGCTGATTGCTGGACAAAGTGCAAGGGTAAGAATTTGTTAACAATAACATATACAGAACACATGTTAAAAGCTTCTGTACTAAACTATCTTGAAAACAGTGCAGGGGTTAAGGGTTGTGAATCCCACAGTAGTTGCTGTAATTTTTATCCATACTTCATATGCATTGTGTAGTAGGTATCAAAGTTGTGAATTGCTTTGACATGTAAAACGTTCAGGACTTTGAATGTCTAGTAATGAAAACATGGAACTAATGGTGCAGTGCCTGAAACTAAAGATGTGTTAAACCTCTTGCACAATACCAATTGCATTTTCACATTAAGTGTCCCAAAATAGTGATCTAAAAACCAATGTCAATTTAAAATCCAAAATAAAAATCAAATCTCAATTTAAGAGCACAATTTCATGTTGCATATTAATACAGGGTGGTCCAGATCTAATTATGCAATTTTCATTATGCTATAACTTAAGTTTATTACTCGAGCCTGTATCCAGCTGAATGGAGGACGAGTGGGACATTGCATGGAAAATCAGTAAATTAATTCAATTTAAGTCCATTTTCATTTATTACAAGATATTTCAAACAATTAAGTTGCATAATTACATCTGGACCAGCCTACAGGGTGGTCCTGATCTAATTATGCAGATCCAGATCGTCTAGATGACTTTGACTGGGGACAATTCCAGTTTGGTGCAAAGACAATTCTTCATGTTGTCAGTTCGCACACTTCTCGATAGTCTGGGAGTTTTTGGGTGATTTTCTATGTAATAAACTTAGTAAGTTATAACGTTATGAAAATTGCATAATTAGATCTGGATATATATATATATATATA
>JANRMT010062861.1:55650673-55714956 GCA_026402145.1 Polypterus bichir lapradei | reverse complement strand
TATATATATATATATATATATAATTCAATGACTGTAGACAAGTAACTGATCTTTTTAAGCCAAACTTGTCTAATGTAATGTCAACCAGTAAAAGCATTCACAAACCCAAGGTACCTGAACTATGTTGAAAATAGTCATGGTTACAGTATACTTGGTGCAAAGAGTAGAGTGACAAACTGCTGATTTGGAGGTTTTACTTTTGGTTCCAGTTACTGTTCCGTCTCTCTCATCCAAGTTAAACGTTCTATTGAAACAGAAGGCTGTTTTAATGTTAGTGTCCGCAGATTTCTTCTGCACCAGTTGTTTGCAAAGACTTATGAAAGTAGAAAATAAAAAAGCAATGCTAAATATGGCTTTGCAACCAGTAGATTTGCTCATATATGAGTAATTGAATTCTTTTGTCAAGATCAAACCTGCAGGATCTAAGAGAAATTGCTTTGAAGAAGGTAGCAAGAATATAAAGCAGTGGAGATTTTGTTGAAGCTCATATCATAACACCTCATTACACAAGACTAAAGCTTACCAAAGTCTCAAATACACTTAAACTGCCATTTTCTAGGCTCCCAAGATGTGCACAGTCCTCCAGCAGCACCCACCTGATGTAGTCAAAATGAATTAGACATAGGAAAACAACCTTTATAACCCCATATTACTACATATCCAGGCTCTACACTCCCTAGAAAAGACTAGGTCAGCTTAATTTGTATGCGTTTGTCCCTTCTGATGTTTATAAAACTAGCAACAAAAGACATACTTTTGCTTCTTTAACATTTTGTTTCCATGGAAGGTTTGAGCAGAACTGGAGCCTGTACCCTCTTAGAACATACAGCCTGTTTTCTTGAAGTTATTGGTTTCAGCTGTGGTGACATGACATTTTTAACTCTGTTATCTGTTTCAAGAATACTGAATGTGTTTGTAAGTAAAAGTGGTGCTGTGTGTTTTTCCACTTCAGTGTAGACTAACAGTGACCTTTAGTATAAGTAGTTATGCTGGTTGGAAAGAGACTGACATATGCACATTAAGAGGAATTTCAATGTTTGCTGAAGTTTACAACTAATTGTACTGGGAAAAGAGCCAAAAATCTACTGTAGCAAAATGAAGCAAATCTAAGTCCAGTGTGCTGAAGCAGCATATCTTGTATGACTCTGATTAAATAGTAGCTCTAAAAATAGCTGTTTTCATAGAGGGTCAAATGGAGGATTCAAGGTGAGGTATGATTTGAAATTTAAATGCTTTATGTGCATGGATTTTTAATAACTGTAACAGTAAATTCGAGAACACACTTTTGCCTTTTCAGTGATTCTTTTCATTTTAACAGCCATGTTTTCATTTTAAATCTAACATTTGAGATCACATTTCTGATCATTTAATGCCCATGTTAATGTCTGTAGGTCTTTGTGATTTCAGATGTCTCCAGCCTAGATTTAAAGCTGTAGTCTTGCCTATTCTACACCGATTTAAATATTCCACTGTTCCATGGATTGACTTGTTTGTTCTCATCACAATGGACTATGTTCTGTATAAGTATTTGATTGCCAAGGGAACATTATTCCTTAGAGCAGCTGTGGCACAGGATAAAGCAGAGAGATTTGTGGAGTTTTGAGCATCCAAGACTAGGCCTCTGTTTTCATAAAAAGTGTACCAAGGCAAAAAAAAAAAATCATGCAGAAATAATCATGCCATTTTCTAGAGTCCACGGGCACAGTTGGAGATACTGACTGTTGACTGGCGTACAGAGTTTCATCCAAGGAAGTAGCTCCTACTATTCTCTGTGATGGTCACTTTTATAATATGTGCATGTCAGAAATCAGATGAGGGTAAGCAGACCTCTATCTTTATCTAGAGGATGAAAAAGAAATTAACATTTAAGATGTGCGGTTTCAATTTCTAAATCTGTTTTACATTAGTACCTTTGCCTTAACCTTCATGCGAGTGTGTTATAACTGTGCCTTAGTGGAAAGTATACTCAACTTTATTTAAATTCAAGTACATCTCTCAATATAAAATATCAGGATTAAATAGCATGATGGCTGATTTGGCAGACCATAATCCTCTAACAGTGCACGTTTTAACACTAGAATTACCAAAGCCTAAGAAAAAACTTGTAAATCTGGCCCACCTTAAATACCTTCACACCTCTCCGTCAGTGTCTTTTTGTCTTGTAATTGTGTCAATAAGCCCAAGCAGCCTGCTATACCATCTCCTCCCATCAACACAGAAAGGGCCCGGCTCAGGCCTTGATTATCTTAAAGTGAAGTGTTGGAGTTTTAGAGTGGAAATCGTTATTTGGAATACATACACTTAATGTGTGTTGCATGTCTACAAAAATCTATGTAAACACATTATTAAAACAGAAATGTATTTCATGTTTTAGTAATAACTTGTGAACGTTAGCTCCCCCCCCCCAAACTTTTATTCTTCAGTCATGTTCACGCTCCCCCAAAACCCCGATCTGATACTAACAGTGTCAGCCAAAATTTACACCCGATCAGACGCTGTTCGTTTTCAAATATAGCATTGATGCAATGTTTTCTGATTGGTACTATTCAGGTCATAAAGTGATTTCTTCAAAATGTGTCACAGATTTGTCTTTTTTACCCCCTGGTACTGCGTTAACATGCCCCAGAAGGCGTGAGCTTATTCAGTACAAGCAGGGACACATAGGTGGCTGGTTGCTGTGTGCTACCACATGTTTGGTCTGGCAGCAATCAATGCACATGTACTGTACAAGGCATGCACAGGTCCAGTAAAAAAGAGAGTTCTTTGCTCACCTTGCAGAAGAACTTCATTGTTACTTCTTAAAAGAAAAGTTGATGGGGAAAAAAGGATGCAACATCGACAAGCTTCTGCTCCAAGACCGCTGCTTCCCCCAGGAAAGCAAACTCAGTCAGTGTCAGGTGCCCCCTCAATGTAATAGGAACCACAGCTTAGAGAGAAGTGTGTGCATTGCAACAGGTATACATGTCGTAAATGTAGGAAGGACGGTCCTTGTGTGTGTGGGAACTGTTAACATTTCAATTTGATGATGGCATATAGCGCAGAACTGACTATTCTTTACTCTGCATGTCCTGGAGTACAAAAGAACCGCCACCATGCACCAAAATGTGGAGACCGGGCAAGATCGGGGGGGAAATAAAGAAACATGGTCACTGATTACAACGGCAAGAAGGCATGCAAATGAATATGAATTATATGAATAATGTTGCATCACTGCCACAATGTTTTCCGAAATGTACTGTACAGTTCATAAAATAATTCCAAATATCATATATACATACCTATGTCTCTGTTTTTTGGCAGTGTGGCTTTGGCATCATGGACCCTAAGGCGCATACTAATTCAGCGTGAGCAGGAACACTCAAATAAAAAAAAGGAATAAAAAAAATTCAAGTGATAATGACATAACACAAAAAAGGCATGACACACCAGCTTTTGTGTGTCAGCTTTTATCCCTCCAGGTCAGAGAATTTACGGTTTCATTGTCTCGAAACGCCACTCACGTCTACAGTTATTCCCAGTTTCAAATAAAACTAACAGCATCAGATCTTTGTTTGGGGTTGTATTGTGATTGTGACTAAGAATAAAAGGGGGGGGGTGAATGCTAACTTTTACAAGCACTATAAATTTACACCAGCTGTTACAGATGCAAATGAAATGTGTGTTTTTATTGTATAATTAACAATAATGGTAAATTTGCGAGACACCCAAGATCGATCTCGCAGCCCCTTGATTACAAGGTTGGTGGCAGAATTGTTCTTATCGCTGCACCACGGAAGCTGTCGTATTATTGCACTTGCACCTTTTGTGAAAGTGTTTATTTGATATTTGGACTTGGCTTCACACATTATACAGTTCTTTTGTCATTTATTACAAAAACATGAAAACATTTGTTTTAACGATGTGTTACATAGATTGTTATAGACACGGAACACACATGAAATGCGTGTATTCCAAATACCGATTTATTATTTCCACTCTAAAACTCCAGCACTTCACTCCAAAATAATCAGTGCTTGAGCTGGGCCCTTTCTGCGTTGATGGGGGAGATGGTATAGCAGGCTTGGGCTTATCTGACACACCTACAAGACAAAAGATGCTGATGGAGAGGTGTGAAGGTATTTAAGGTGGGCCAGATTTGTAAGTTTTTTCATAGGCTTTGGTAATTCTAGTGTTTAAAGCATGCTGTTCATCTTCGGTCACTGTACAATAATACAGACATAATATTAAAGAATAACCATTAGCAAAATAAGCACATCACTGAAAAAGAATATTGTGCCATTTCTACATGGATATAGATGTTAGCATTAAAGCCGTAGATATTTTTAAACCATAATTTGTAACTTCAGGTGCAAATTTCATAGATCAATCAGTGACCTTTTTTGGGTGCTCTGCAGAACATTCCAGTACAAGAAAAATATTCCAAAACAGGACTTTAGCAGTTTCTTTGGCAATAATGAAATACACATAGTTGTAACATCAAATGCAAGTGCCTGTTTCAAGGTCAGAAGAAAACTTAATCAAAATACTGTAACTTTGATACTATGCCACCTTAAATCGCAGAGGAGAAAGTCAATTTGAAATACCAAGTTAAAAGTATTGCTAGAGTTATTTATTTTAATCGGGTAATTCCTAGTCATGGCATACATATTACTAAATTTTGAAATTAGTGGTATAAATCTGCCAGCGAAAGATGCATTATTCCAGAGTTTCAGTGTCCCACAGCAAAAGACCTTTTTACAATAGCTTTGCTTGTATGTTGAATTTAATGCAGTCTTTATATTGACATTTTAAAGTGTACCTTGGAATATAGTTATCGGTTAAAGGGTTTAAGCAGCATTGAATTTATATCAAAATGTACTCAACTCCTGCACACCATAAAAACTAACTAAACAAATTATATGAGCAATCTCTAATACACAATAGTGAATTCTGCTGGATAGAACTTGTTGTGATAAGTATTGTGGCCTAACCTGCACAGAGAACACAAATTTCCCAGACAACTCCATGAAAAGGTGATTGAAAAGCACAACTCAGAGGATGAATACAAGACAATATCCGATTCACTAAATATATCCCTTGGAGTATAGTTAAATCAGCCATTAAGAAATGGAAAGAGTATGACACAGCTGTAAATCTGCCTAAAGCATGCCATCCTCAAGACAGCGATTGTACAAGAAGACGACTAATAAGGGAGGCCACCAAGAGACTCCTGTGATAACTCTGAAGTAGTGGCAAGCAACAGTGGCTGAGATGGTAGAGGCTGTGCATACAACTATTGCCCAGGTGCTTCACCAGTCAACTTTTTATTTGTTTTTTTTTTTTCAAAATCTCATCTAGTGTTTTCTAGGAGGCACATGGGAGACTTGGAAGTCAGCTGAAGGTTCTGTAGTCTAAAGAAACCAAAATTGAGATTTTTGAATATCAGACTAAATGCAACACTGCACATTATCAAAACCACATCATCTCAACCATTGAAGTACAGTAGTGGTAACAGCATTATGCTGTGAAGATGCTTCTGTGCAACAGGCCCTGAAAGGTGTGTGACGATGGAGTGTAAAGTGAATGCATCAAACTGAAGGGAAATCCTGGAGGAGAATCTGATGCAGTCCGCTGGAATTCTGATCCTTGGAAGATTGATATTCCAGCATGATGACAACCCCAGTGTGAACGGCCTTTAAGTGGCTGAGACCAGGGGCCTTATGCATAAACGGTGCGTACGCACAGAAATGTTGCGTAAGAACTTTTCCACGTTCAAATTGTGATGTATAAAACCTACACTTGGCGCAAAGCCACACACTTTTCCACGGTACCTCATACCCTGTCGTACGAAAGTTCTCCGCTTGGTTTTGCAAACTGGCGGCACCCAGCGTCAAAGCAGTACTACTGTTCCTGTGTGGTTACTGTTTATTTTCCTGATGCAGCTTTATAAATACACTGAAACTAACCATATATTGTTTATTAGTGTAATGCATCTGATTGTAATTTAACTTGTAACAATATAATGGTCCAGGGAATATCCATAGTATTCCAAATACCATAACTGCTTTAGCATTGTTACTCTCATTGCACGTTCTTCTTTTTCTTCTTTCAGCTGCTCCCTTTAAGGGTTGCCACAACGGATCATCTTTTTCCATATTACTCTCATGGCACCACTCGGAGTATTTATATGACTGTATCTGAGTCAGGAATCACAGCAGCAGCTGATCGGAAAGAGAATTATCGGTATACAGCATCAAGCCCACGCTACCTCAGCCACGGCAAAACGTTTCAAAGCCTTTCCTGTACGGACCTCGCGGTTCAGAAACAGTTTCATCCCAAGAACTATAAACACACTCAATCAATACTTAACACTGTAAACTTGCACTACAGTTATAACATTACACAACCTGCGCCACTTTATAAAGCGCGTATTTACTTATGATGACGGTATCATTTGTAAGATGAAATGCAGCAAAATAATTTGATTATATTATACAGAGAAACTTTAACTTCATTTAAATAATCTGTATTGTTAATAATTAAACATGTGAGGACACGGTGCTGCAGCGCTTGCATGTTCACGTATTGTTCCTGCCTCGCACTGTATATTTGCTGTGACTGGCGTGACACTGGAAGGATCGATGGATAGAATAATTAAACACGTACTATGAAGATATTTCAATATTCCTTAAAAGTTTTGAAGAATCGTCGTCGTAAGCTTACAGATGGCTTAACGTCTATTACAGAGCTGATTGTGTGTCGATTGGGTATTTGAGGAAAGAAAAGTAAGGACAAGAATTGAAGGTTAGTACGTTTGAAAGAGACAGTACTGCTACAATAAATTATTTCATAGAAGGTCGCGCATGGCGCAGCAGCATCTTGTATAAGACATGAACAATCGCTGTGCCATCGTGCTCCTAATAACAACATGCTTTCATTCCAATCATCATGAAAATATCATGTATACATCTCAGTATTTTAATTAGAGAGCTGTAATATGAATGTAATGGATTCTGTGTCCTGTTGGAGAAAGAGAAAGAACAGAAGCACGTAGTGATTCACACACATACAGCAGATAGAAGATCAAATACAAAACAAAGCATTTAACATGCTACTTTAGTTACGATGGGATTTGAGAAACTAGTAAATTAAATGATTCTAAGATGTTTGTTCTACTTTAATGACAAAATAAAGTATGTGATTAAAGTGGATATTTCGAGATTGAAGTTAACATTTCGTGCTTTTTTTCCTACTCTGCCTTTTTTCTCGCTGTACCCTAATAAGCTTCCATATGACACTCAGACGGTGGGCTACGTCTCGCCTTTTCATGGTGACTTTGATATGTGACAACTTTTTTTTTTTTATGCCGGGCACTGTGCGACTTTGTGAACTTGAGCTTGTTTCTCCAACATGCTATGTCACTCGATCAACTTCCTTTTGTTGATTATACCACTGTATAAACCAGCAAATAGTACATTTTTCTTTGCCTCCACTTGGTATTCGCTGAAATTCTTATTTTCCCTCTCGCTTTTGCCATTGCCTGTTCACAGAATGCTGAGCTTAAGGTCTATTTGTATTGATTTGCATATTCAAAGAGGCGTAATTCTGGGAGGAGACGGAACGGGACAGAAGGCGCGTGCACGTGCGTTAGTTTTCATGTTGGATCTGGATTTATGGAGCAGAAGAATGCTGAAGTTGGAGTACGCACAGATTCCTGCCTCTGGAATTTTCTGTGCGTAAGCACATTTCGGCTTTTGTGCTTACGTCATGTTATAGTGCGAATTCTACGCACGGCGTTACACATGAGGCCCCAGATCTCAGTCTACAATAGTTTAGAGTTTGTGCTTGCAGTATCTAGATGTGCAAGGCTGAAATAGACCTGTGGTCATAGAGTTAAGACTGTCATGGTTGCCAAAGGTGCATCTACTAAATACTTACTGAAGTGGGTGAATACTTGTGTGATTAATTTTTTTGTCTTTTTTTTATATTTGGAATTAATTTAGACCACTTGAGATTAAAGAAGAATTTTCTGTACAGCATTGTTGTTTTAAAAGAAAAAGTTAATTCATTGTGATTCAGTGACTGCATGAACATGCACTTTAATAACCCACTTATTTTATAGAAACATGGTTTCTAAAATGGCATGCAAGCCCTTATTCTGGTTAGGGAAACCAGAGTAGTATTCTGTTAGAAACCAGGTTAGCACACACAGACTTCTGCACGAGTAACCAAATTATTTGGCCATGTCTACTCTTGATTAGGTTACAGATAAGGATTTTGTAGTTTGTGTATGTCTGTTGCACTCAGTCTGTGCAGGTGATAGCTTCCCATATGCATTTAGCAGCCACAGGTAGAACCATCCACAAGATTAATTTCCCGAGGCAGATGCTTAGGCAGTCAAATTATTACTTCACCTGGTTGAAATCTGTCTGTGTTTCAGACATCGCTAAATTAATGTTGAGGTAAATGTACAGTGCCAAACTCAGCAGTACAGTCTCAGGAGCAATGTTGGGGGTACAATGTTAAAAGCAACATAGATTACGTTTTAAAGTAACAAGAAGTCCAACCCAATACTTTTTATCGAAGTAAAAATACCTACATTATTATCCCAGTAGTACTTCTTGTAAGGAGTGGAAGCACACATACGGTTTTTCTTTGCAGGGTTCAAGTGGAAAAGAGTGCTACGTGTGCAGTCTTGTAACATAAATTTTAATAAAACTAAAACATAACTTATCTATAGCTCTTTGCTAAAAAAAAAATGTTGAAACAGTGTTCAGTAATCCCTCACTTATCACGGGAGATAGGTTCCAAGGCCGACCGCGATAACTGAATTTCCGCGAAGTAGGGACACCATATTTATTTAATTATTTAACGTGTATTTGGACGTTTTTAAACCCTCCCAGTATTGTTTACAACCCACCCTTTACTCTGTTAATAACAGGGACAACTGCTAAGCAATATTAAATCGGTAGATAATATGATAGCAATAATATAATAGCAATATGAAATTGGTAGATAAGTTTACACTTACCGCGTGATGATGGTGATGAATATGCTGCGCAGTAAAAATGATGACGATGAAGGATGATGATGACTTTTACTGCGCAGCCGATGACTGTATTTTACGTCTTTTCAGACGGCGGTGCAATTTCCTGGGGCACCTCCTCCACGGTTCTCCACAGATTCTTGTTTTTGTTTTTTAAAATCCTTGGGTTTTTCGACTTGTAAATAAACCCTGGCTTTAACAAAAATCCCGCAGCATTGCCACACATCATGAGGGTCACACGATCCTTGTATGCTTTAAAGCCAGAGGCTTTTGCTTCCATTTTGAACAGAAAAGTTCGCAACGGCATTCTTTTCCAACACAATCCACAAAAAAATCACATACAGCACACTGTAAAATAAACCGCTCAGCGAGAAAGCTTGAAGTGAATGACAAGGGGAAATACTGTGGGATCTAGGCATCAGTCAAAGCACCAATCACAGGCCCGATTAGAAAGCGGAAAGCTGTGATTTGTCGTCTCCCTCCCATGTGACAATCACAGCCCGTGCTACAACGCACGTAGTCACTGAACTTGTTTTGTTTTTCTTAGACTAGGAAATACTACTACTATATTTAAAAATCCGCGATCAGTGAACCGCGAAGTAGCAAGGGATTACTGTTATTACATGGTGCAGCATTTGGTGTTCATGAATGATTTATGTCAAGAATGTATAAAGGGGATTGCTGTTTACTTCACCGCACATAACACAAGAAAATTGGCGGTTTTTATTTAAAAAAAAAAAAAAAAAAAAGTTTGTTCCTTAATTGGGTTATGCACCTTTTCCTGGTTTTGTGTGTGAATGTAAACACCGTGATTGTTCTAGACCTTCCAATGGAGTGAATACTGTATATACACTGTTAAATTAAAGCATGGAGACAAATTTGTAGAAAGTGTTCAAATATGATATAAAAAAAATGGTCTATGTTGAACATACTCCCTTGGTTTTCAATAAAATGAACAATGTTAAATTTCAGTTCCATTATGTTGAGTCATCACAATTTCCTTATTTTCAGTATTCAGTAACTACCAGCTAAACTTTGTCCTTCAGAATGTATAGGATAGGCAATCTTTTGCTTTGCCACCTCCTCATCTATAACCTATGGAGGAGGACCGAAAGCTTTAAATTTGTCATTTGTGAAAAATTTTGATCTTCAGTTTTCAACGGCTACCCTGATAACAAAAACATTGATATCTTGATGATGGGTGTGTGTCTGTCTGTATGCACGTGTGTGTGTATCAGTTTCTTGAAGGTCTAGAGCTAAAACAGCTGGACGGACAAATACCAAACTCAAAACGTAAGCCTGTTATGAGATGAAAATGTGCTGATTAGTTTGAGTTAAATTGTGCAAATAACATAATTCTACAATTATGAATTCTTCTCATCAATTGCTATCATAATGACCTTTTATGATCAGAAAGATCAGCATCAGAGCAGTAAATTTCTGGAATTTTAGAATAGTTTGAGTATCTTGGTCTCATCTGAATTTTTTACACATGTTTCACTTCTTTACATAACTAAAGTGTCACTTCACTTTTATTAATATTGATGAATGTCACTGAACATACAAATGTTACTGTTTCCATCGCCAAATGGAAGCATATAAATCTGAATTTTTTCTTGTGCCTTTGTGTCAACAAAGCCTTCAATTACAAGTACTTAATTCCTTCAATGATTAAATTGAGTCTACCATACAGTATTGTATGAGTGCTTATTAATTTTTTTTTTTTTTCTTACCCCGCCAATAATAGGCAATCATGGCACAATTACCTCAAGAACAGAAAGCCAAGATTGCTGAACAGGTTGCAAGCTTCCAAGAAGAGAAGAGCAAACTTGATGCTGAAGTGTCCAAATGGGATGACAGTGGCAATGACATTATTGTGTTGGCTAAACAAATGTGTATGATCATGATGGAGATGACAGATTTTACTAGGTGAGCATCACTTCAACCCCACCCCAAAAATAAAGTGTTAAAACTGTTTCCTTGACACCCAACCACTCCCTAGGTAACTGTTTTTTTTGTGAGGTTAATGCTTTAAAAACTTCATTAGAAGACAAGTATCTAATGACCTATAGACTGAGTTTGAAGAGCTAGAAAATACATGAAAAAATATCAGGTGAAGAGAACACCTACATGTCAGTAGTACAGGACGGAACCTGGTGTACACTTTAAATTTCCTTGAACATGGCCAATCCAAATAAGTCAGCCTGTCAAGTCAACTGTGGTTGGTTATCATAGGAAGTATTGTACATCGGAACATAGCCGTATATACAGGTATAATACTAATGACTTACAAAGTCAAAGATGAAAAAATTCCATATAGGAGTAAGTCAGACTTGTAAACTAAGGCTGCTTGGGGTTATCAACACATTTACAAGACAAAAGACGCTGAATGGAGACATGCGATTGGATTTAAGGTGGGCCAGATCTACCAGTTTTCTCGTAAGCTTAGGTAATTCTAGTGTTAAGTGTGTGTCCCAGTGTATGTCTCAAAACACATAATATGTTTGTGTCCATGTTTTCAACAGATGATTCTCCTACCGAAATTTCAGCTCCATGTTGTAATGTGACCCATTTGGCTCTTTCTAAACTCCTTGATTACCCACCCTTTGCTTTGGAAAAATATTGATCCTCATCGTGCAGTTTAGAAACTGATTTGATTTTCAGTGTTAATTTTACAGTATTCAGAGTAGGAGTATATAATCGTTTTATCTTAAAACAAATTACTATCTACCTTTTATATAGGGGGAAAGGACCACTCAAGAACACATCAGATGTCATTAGTGCCGCTAAGAAGATTGCAGAAGCTGGTTCCAGAATGGATAAATTGGGCCGCATGATAGCAGACCATGTAAGTTAACTTCATCTCTTCCAACCAGTATCAGGATAATTTGAAGTACAGTTTGCTTTGCTCGGAAAACTGTTTGTAAATATGTGTCATACCTACTTCTAATTGATAATTAGCAATGGATATATAATTTTATAACAACCACATTAAAAAAACTTCTTTTTTTAGCCTTGATTTGTCATTAAATTGCTTTTATTTAGTTTAGAATCCATGTCAATGCAACTTCTAAAGTATTAATATATAGTATCTTTGATCAGGATAAGCACCAAGTCTTGAGTTGTATCAGTTGTAAAGTATTTTTCATTGGCAAGTAACCTTGATGCATCTGACTAATCATAAACTACCATCTTTTCCCGAATTTAACCTGGGGGTTATACTTTTTCAATTACTGTGTATAGTATATAGGGCCTCAGGGTTGTACAAGGTTGAGGGTTATCTTTAATATTTGCAGCTACAATTCTTTTTCTCTCTGCAATAAATGATTACCAGATGTTGAACAGAAGACTGAGTTTTATGCAGTTAGCCCACAATCTATTATCTGAAATATTTAGTTTTTTTCTCTCTATAGGCTTCACATACACTCCTTTTCACGCATTAATGATCTGAAAGTGTTTCCAATGATTAACTATGTTGGTACTTTTCAAATGAAGAGACTGGCTGCAGCCTGCTCTAACCTGTAAATAGTCTTATAATATGCTTATAAACGATACTACTGGTAATTCCAACAAATCTATCTTGGCCGAAAATGAAAAGCTTTGAGTAAAATCGAAAAGCCATAATTGCACTCATTAGAAAAGTTTTTGTTGCCAGTATGGTGACCTTCTCCCAAAACATTAGGAAAATGAAAATAGTAGGGTTGAAAATATAACAGTGAGATTTTTTCATTCCTAACACTGTTTAGTGGTACTAGAATGTATTATGGTGAACCAGGTGTTTGTATGTACGAGTATAAGCTGTTGCATGTGCATCAGATTGATTAGTGCTTTTTTTTATTCATAGCATAAACAGCAATGTTAAATTAACAGCTAATGTGTAAACATAAAAACAGTCACTTGCACAGTCTACTTGATTTAACACAATGAGTAAATTTAATACACTTTAGCAGTTCATGTAACTAAATAATGAGAAGCATTTTATTTTTCAGTAATGCGTGATGTCATTCTGCAACGTTTCAGTGTTTCTTTCCGTTCCAGAAACATTGTTCAGTCCCTAGAACACCAAGCAGTATGACTCAAAGTTCTAAGCTGATGTATCCATAACAGTGTTTGAGTGAAGTACATGCGGGCTTGTGTGTGCTCTTGTCCTAGGGTTGGAGGCAAAAGTCCTGCTTATAATTCATGCAAGAGGCCCTGTGGAAGCCGAAGTATTTGTTACTGACCGAAAGACCGGGTGTTGACAGAAAAATAAAACAATGTCTGTAAAACTCCTTTTACAAAACTTTTGCAACCAAGCTTCTTTTCTAAAAAGACTTTATGGTAGGCTGCATGTCTTTCTGCAGGTTATTTTAGAACATTATTTTGTAGTAGTAATAATTTAAGTGCTATATATTTAGTATATTTGCATCATGTGGTGTTTGTATGTAGTTTTCAGTGTTCTTCAAAAGACACCCATGGCAAAAAACAGTTAATGCAATCCTTGAAAATACAGAACTTTACAGAAAAATACGTACACCACGAGTACAAAATGATATAATCTAGTAGTCTATATAAGAAAGGCATAGAAAATCACTTGTATTTACTAAAACATATTAAATGCAGTCATTAAACTTTTTTTCAGCTTCTATACTGTTTTTATACCAGGTTTTCAGTCACTAATCAAAACCTGGTACATGCTAGAAACCCACCTTAACTTAGATGGGTGAAAATTACAGCTTAGTATTCAATGCATGTTTCGTCCCTGTCGTGTGCAGTGTCACAAATACATTCATGAATAAATGCATAAAAAGCAACACAAGCATATTTTGTGACACATCTAATTTTTATACGTTCATATTACTTATTTACTGTCACATTTCACAATCCTTCCTCCTACTCCTCTTCATCTTTTTCCATTTCTGTGTGGGGTTGATATGCTCGATCAACTTTCTCCAAACAGCTCAGTGTTGCACCTTCTTGCCAGTCAGTCCCTTTTCCTTCAGATGTTTCTTTAGTTTATCGATCCACCTCATGTTTTGACCTCCCTTGGTTCATCTTCCTCTGTACTGTAATTTCAGTCACTCATTCCTTCACATGTCCATACTGCTACAACCTACATTTCTGTAATTTCTCAAGTACCTCTCCTACTTTGGTTGAACCTCTGATTGTCTAATTTCTTCTTGTGTCCTTTGAAACTCCACATATCCATCCCAATATTCTTATTTCTATAACATCTGACCTCTCCTTGACTGCCTTTACTGTCCATGTCTCTGTTCCATACATCATTGCTGATCTTAAAACTGTCTAAAAACCTTACCTTTAATCTTCACCTTAATTCTTCAATCACATAACACTCCTGATACCTGTTCCATTTGTTCCATCCAGACTGCACTCTGGGGGTTGTCTCTGCATCAAGTTTTCTATCTTGTGCTACCACTTCTTTTTGTTGCTTCTATTTGGAGGTTGCCACAGTGGATCGTCTTTTTCCATATCTTTCTGTCCTCTACATCTTGCTCTGTTACACTTGTCACTTGCATGTCCTCTCTCATGACATCCATAAATCTTCTCTTAAGCCTTCCTTTTGCCTGGCAGTTTCTATCCTTAGCATCCTTTTCCCAATATACCCAGCATCTTTCCACTGCCCATGTCCACACCAATACAATCTCACCTCTCTGACTTTGTCTTCAAACTGTCCAACCTCAACTGACCCTCTCATGTACTCATTTCTAATATTATCCATTCTCATCACACCCAATGCAAAGCTCAACATCTTCAGCTCTGCCACCTCTAGCTCTGTCTTCTCTTTTTTGGTCAGTGCCACCATCTCCAACCCATATAACATAGCTGGTTTCACTACTGTCCTGTGGACCTTGCGTTTCACTCTTGCTGGTACTCATCTGTCACAAATTACTCATGAAACGATTCTCCACCCATTCCACCCTGTCTGCACTCTTTTTTTTTTTTTTTTAAAACACCTCTTTTCCACAATTCCCATTGCCCTTGTAATGTTGATCCCAAATTTTTAAACTACTCCACCTTTACTCACTGCATCCTCACCATTCCACTGGCCTCTCTCTCATTTACACACATGTATTCTGTCTCGTTCCTACTGATCTTCATTTCTCTCCTTTCTAGAGCATATCTCCACCTCTCTAGGGTGTCCTCCGCTTACTCCCCACTCAGTCCACGGGGACTCCTGTATAATCTTGTCTGTCAACCTGTCCATCACCATTACAAATAAGAAAGGTCTTAGAGCCAATCTCTGATGTAATTCCACCTCCATGTTGAATGCATGTGTCATTACTACCACAGACCTCACCACTGTCGCACTTCCCTTGTACATATCCTGTACAACTCTTGCATACTTCTCTGCCACTCCTGACTTCCTTCATACAATACCACAGCTCCTCCCAAGGCACCCTGTAATGCTTTCTCCAGGTCCACAAAGATGCAATGCAGCTCCTTCTGGCCTTCTCTATACTTCATCAACACCCTCAGCGCAAAAATTGCTTCTGTGGTGCTCTTTCCTGGCATGAATCCATACTGCTGCTCACTAATAGTCACCTCCCTTCTTAACCTAGCTTCCACTACTCTTTCCCATAACTTCATGCTTTGGCTCATCAATTTTATCCCCCTGTAGTTAATACAGCTCTGCACATCTGTCTTTTTCTTAAAAAGCGGCACCAGTATACTTCTCCACTCCTCAGGCATCCTCTCACTTTCTAAGATTCCATTAAACAATCTGATTAAAAACTCCACTGTCATCTCTACTAAACACCTCCATTCTTCCACAGGTATGTCATCTGGATCAACGGCCTTTCCATTCTTCATCGTTTTTCATAGCTGTCCTTCCTCCTTGCTAATCCATTGCACTTCTTGTTTCACTATCATCAAATCATCCAACCTTCTCTCTCTCTCTCTTTTCATTCATCAGCCTCTTAGAGTACTCTTTCCATCTGCATAACACACTCTCCTCACTTGTGATTACATTTCCTTCGATCTTTATCCTTTATCTGCCTCCACTGCTGCACATCTTTCTCCGCTTGCTCCTTCTGTCTAGCCAATTGGTATATGTGTTTTTCTCTCTCTTTAGTGTCCAACCTCTCATACATCTCATCAAATGCCTTTTCTTTAGCCTTCGCCACCTCTCTATTCACCTTACACCTCATCTCCTTGTGCTCTTGTCTACTTTTTGAATCTTTCTGACTGTCCCACTTTTTCGCCAACCTCTTCCTCTGTATACTCTCCTGTAGTTCCCTATTCCAACACCAGGTTCTGCTGTAGTTCCCCAACTGTCTTAACTCTTCACTGCCACCCTGTGCCTGTCTCACCTCCTCCCTAAACTCAACCTTGCAGTCTTCCTTTTTCAACTTCCACTATTTGATCCTTGTCTCTGCCCTCACTCTCCTCCTCTTCTTGATCTCCATCATCCTACAGACCACCATCGTATGCTGCCTAACTACACTTTTTCCTGTCACCACTTTGCAGTCTTCAGTCTCCTTCAGATTGAACCTCCTGCAAAGGATATAATCTTCCTGTGTGCATCTTCCTCCAATCTTGTATGTCACCCTATGTTCACCACAGCCATGTCCATCCTTTTTACAAAATCCACTATAATCTGACCACCTTCATTCCTCTCCTTGACACCATACCTACCCATCACCAACATGTTCATCGAAATCCGCTCTCCAATCATCACTAATGTCCTTTGGGTACACTGTCCATTGCTTCATCCAATTCACTCCAGAAATCTTCTTTCTCATCCATCGCTCACCCAACTTGCAGGGTATACTATATGCACTAACAACATTCATCATCGCACCTTCCATTTCCAGCTTCATAATCATCACTCTGTCTGACACTGTTTTCCTCTCCAAAACACTCTTGATATACTTATCCTTCAGAATAACCCCTTTTCTCCTCCTATACACACCGTAACAGAACAATTTGAATCCACCTCTAATCCACCTGGCCTTATTCCCCTTCCATTTAGTCTCTTTCACACACAATATATCAACCTTTCTTCTCTCCATCACATCAGCTAACTCTCTTCCCTTACCAGCCCTACTGCCAACATTCAGAGTTTTACCCTCATTTACCTTCCTCCTGCCTCCAGACACTAACTCCCCCACCTTCTCCTCCTTCTTCTTCAGCCAGTAGTAGCCCAATATATATCGCCTATTGATACATATCGAATCACTATTTTGTCAAGCTTAAAGGTTCCTTTTTAACTCCTATGTGAGGTGTGAAGATACAAGATTAATTTTGGTTTAAATATTTATATTCTGTCAGATGTTGAACATGACAAATGTACTGTACATTATCCAACTATATTTCAGATAAACAAAATAGGTACATATAATAAAATAAAATCTTAATTCTGACCAAAAGCTTAAGTGCTATAGGAGATCACAAACAAAATGCATAACTAAATTTGTTGGTCAATTCCAAATTAAGCAAGAAATACAAAATAAAGTCTCAATTCTGACCAGTCAAAAGCTTTAATGTTTTACAGGTGAATGGACTAAATTTGTTGGTGAACTCCAAATAAATAAAAGCTTAATTCTAAAATCTTAATGCTTTCAAGTTTTATAGGAGAACACAAAACACATTCTTTGGTCAGTTCTAAATAAACAAAGGAGGCATTATTACAAAATCTCAAAAAAACTACCTGTATACTGCATCTTTTCCTTTGTACCGATTCAAACTGTTTTAAATGTTTGGGAAACAAACCCACAAATAAACATTCTGTATATATCTTCAGTACAAATTCAAACAGCTTTCAAATGTAAACTAAGGAAAACTAGTAGAATTGACACATTCACTCAATTGTGATCAGTTTATCCTCCGAGGCAAAAACTAAAAAAGGCACAAGAAATCCCCATTAGTGAAGTACTTGTTTCAGTCTGGGATGACTAAGTCTTGCCTTGTGTGTGTCTCTAAAGGATGGCAGTGCTTCAGATGGTACAGAAGACTAGTGGTATTACCTGTCTTTATTGGAATATGCTTTTGACACAATTTGCAGTACACGCTACACTGCTTCTTGTCGGACTTTAACTAGCCAAAATATTGCCACACTTCCAAATTCCTCTGACCCTTCTTTTCAACATTGTCCTTGTCTTTTGAGCTTTGAGCGATGTCCATTGAGGTGTCTTTTTTGGTAATGCTGATTTTTGTTTTCTGTAACATTTTCTGTCATTTACTCTTAACCACTATTTCATTTCTCTGATGCAACCCAAACATTAGCACACGTACAGTATGCTGCTGCCAGCTCCATGCTATGTGCATCAACCTGACTAGGCTGTAACTTTATTTCAGTCACATGATTGGTTTGACACAGTGGTATTCTCATTATCATTATGCTTTTCATGTTGTTGGTCAAAACATGAATGGAATGAGTTCTATCAACTTACTTTCGAAATATGTCTTAGATTTCTGTTGAGGAAAAGTTTTTTTTCGCAACAATTTATCATTTTATCGCCCAGCCCTAGATCTGTTGTGTTTTCTTATTAGTGTAACCTTGCACAGTTACTCAATGTCTAGCTTTGATTATTTCAGTCTAAGGGGGGCCCTGTGTCAGCTTCAGCATGGTCAATAAACAAGGAGCTACATGTGTCTCATTTTGTAATTTTCCATATTCTTCATGAACCCCCCTGTCTCTACCTCTATCTTAGCATTGTTTGTTTTACTTTTATTTACAGCAATTTACAAATATTTTATGAAAAGTTCATATGTTTAAAAGAACAATTCAGTTAATAATGCCTAGCAAAACTTTAAAGTAAACCAAATGAAGCAAAGTATGTAGTTACATGGCTAAATGTAAAGATAACTAAATTAAAAAAAAAAATAAAAAATACGCTGCTGGTAGACAACAAAGTTTTGCAGGACTCCTGTATTGCCATTCGGTGTACAGGGTCTGTAAGTGGGTAGTCAAGGACTGCCTCACGTAACTAGTATAAATTAACTGTTTCACTTTATAGCTGAATCAGAACAATCCTAAACCTTATTACTTTAGGCAATGTATGTTAAGTGAACAGTCGGCTGTATTGCAGACGGTGTGTAAAACTGCATGTTGGCAAAGGTAATTAAAATGTGCACTACCGAAAATACTCTTAACAACTTGACATTATAACTGATATATTTCTGATGTTCCCATTTTAGTTAAGGAGAAAACAAGACTTTCTTTCGCATACTTAAACGCTTAACAGTTGTAGAATAAGACAGCACAGAATCAGGTATCGAGTGCAAGAGGGACTTTCACAGTGCCGTTAATGAAGAGCAGAGCAGCAGCAGTAGGAAAATCTTCCTACAAATTCTTTGTGTTTAACACTAGAATTACCAAAGCTTACAAACAACTCTCCACGGTAGTGTTTAGATGTGAACGGTGTATGTGCCCAAAAAAGAATTCTAACTGCATTCTCGTACTATTGCTTGCATACTGAAGTGTCAGCAGGCATTTTTCATGGCATTACACGTGTAATTTGTGAGCATGTCCTTGTCGATCAAACAGAGGAAGCTCTGCAGTCTATTTGTGACTTAACGCTGTAGGAAGATAGATAGATAAATCAAGGTAAATAACATTTAATCTGGAATTTATATAAGTGACATATAAATGTTTCTGTAAAGACCATCACAAAACATAATCACAAACAGGACTTTGCACGATACGTTGGCAAGCTCTGTAAGCCGTGCTTCGTTGAAGGACAGGTGTGGGGCAGACTGACTGGCAGGATGACGCTGGACCTTGTCCTTTATCCAAATGGTGCCTCCTTTTACGCCTGGTGCAGCTGTGTTGCTCTTACATGTGAGTAGACATTTCTTGCGGGGAGGGCTTCTATTCTCTTTCTCCGATCTGAGTTCACTTCTATTATAGCTCATCTTTATTTGAAGACCGCAGTGTCAGACTAGGGCGAGCGTAAACACGACTGAGAGAATAAAACTGAATTAAAAAAAAAAAAAGTATAGAAAATCGTGCCACCTATTAGAGTTGTAGAAGATGTGAAGGATATCACTTACGCACATTAAAGAAACACAGTCTCCTAAGGTAAATGAGCCGCCACCTGCCTTTTCTTACATAGATCCTTTTTGTTACAAAACAAGTACAACCTTTCATTGATGTGGATCCCCCAAATACTTTTCAGGGAATTGATGTAGAGGTAGTGCAGTCCCAATTGCGACAAGATGTACAAACTTCAGTGCCTTGAGAGTCGTTAATCAGTTCCTTGGTTTTGCTTATGTTAGACATTTCTTTCTGCACCAAGAAACACACTTCTCTTCCTGGCTCCTATACTCTTGTCTAATCCCTCTTACCAATACACCTCATTAGTGTAGAATCATCTGAGAATTTCTGCAAGTGACATGACCAGTTATACTATAGTTGGAGGTGTAAAGAGAAAAGGAGACTGTACTACTGTTCCTTGCGTTTTAGTGTTGCTCACATCCATATCAGAATCCTAGTCCCTCAGTCTCACAAACTGAGGTCAGCCCGACAGACAATACATTATCTGGGACACCATAGGTTCATTCAACTGCGCATCTCTGAACTTATCCCTTAACACAACTGGATAGTATTGAAGGCACTGGAGAAATCAAAACACACAATCTTCACAGTGCTGCCAGCTTTGTTCAGGTGAGAATAAGCCTTGTAGAGCAGTTGATTGCATCCTCCACTGCAGTCTTTGTCTGATAGACAAACTACAATGGATCTAGGTGGTCTACCGCAAGAGGACTGATAGTCCAGGACAGGTCTCAATTTTCTTAAAGATGTGAAACGTGAGTACCACTGGTCTGTAGTCATTAGGTGAAGAGGCACGCACAGGAATAATGCAGGATGTTTTCCACAGCAGCGACACTTTTTGGACTCTTGGGTACGGATTCAACAGGTGACCGCAAATGCCACAAAGCTGGTCAGCCCAGGCCATAAGAACTCGAGGACTGACTCTGTCTGGTATTGCAGCTTTTACTTGGTCTTCAAATATGACTATTCAGATTTGGATTAAAAACTGGCCATTCCAATTGAAATTAAGAGTTTATGTAGTAGGTTAGTGTGGGGAGACTGGTCATTGGAATAAGGTGGCAGTTTGAGGGAAAATCTACTAAAACATTGGTTGAAGGGATTGGCTTTGTCCATATCCCCTTCTACCACCTGAGCCCTTCAGTGGAGTAATTGTGCCCAGTCCATCTGTCATGTTAATCTGAATAAATTTGTTCTTCTGTTTTAGCATTGTAAGCTTCCTTTCCTTTTCTAGTCTTTTCTTTAGCATATGCTGTGCATCTTTCAGAGCCTGTTAATCACGTGATTTGAATGCGTTTTTTCTCATTTAGCAGACATTTTAGCTGCTTAGTTATAAAGAGCTTGTTGTTTTGAAAGCAACACACTGTCTTTGAGGGTACCACAGTGTCAACACAAAAGTTAATATAGTCTGTGATGCAGAGTCCATTAGTATCATCCCCATGTGACTTGTAAATCAATTCCTAGTAAGCCCTTTGTAAGCTGTCATTCAGAGCCATTTCAGCCTGTAGTTTTGTCTTCACCACTATTCTGGTGGTAACCGGTTACCATCTAATAGGCTTTTAGCTGGGAATAAGATGAATCTGGTTGTCATCAGATTTGTCAAATGGTTCCACTAGTTTACACTTAACTCTTTTAGGGCTAATTTTTTTTTGTTTTCTCCCAGGGCTGAATATTTTTCCAACAACTAACTTTTGTTTTAAAAAAAGAGCACAAAGCAATGGTTTAACACATCAAATCAACAAAAAATATTTATTTTTGACAAATGTTACTGTCTTGCATGTTGTGTGCCTGCATACTATATATGATTTGACATACATATCACATACATGTTACACAGCAAAGTCCTGCAAAGTATATCACTCAAAGAAGCCAATTGCATGCATTGCCGAATTGCACTGCTTACAATATGTCTTTCACTGGTGCCTCCTTTTCATTTGTCTGTTGCTGCACACAACACAGTCAGGTTTGTATTTTTTGTCCTCCTATGTTGCAGGAAAGTGGTGCCCAGTCAGCCTTTCTGGCACTGCTCTTTGTGATGGCCTTCCTCGCTTTGCCAAAGGCACTGCAACATACTCTAACAGCAAGCTGTCAACCACCTTCTTGCAGAAATCTACTGCAGTCATAGTGCTGTCACTGTTTGCCTGCTTGAACAATATATAGCCATTTGTAAGTGCAATCTCACACAATATTTTGTGTAAGGTATGATACCTTTTTATGTATGCATTTGTATCCATTATTGGCTGTATAATTTCTAATACATGTGATCGTTTAACTCTTTCAATTGTATGTTGCATCACTTCTCTATGATCTATACTAATAAAAGGCAAAGCCCTCACTCACTCACTCACTCACTCACTCACTTACTGACTCATCACTAATTCTCCAACTTCCCGTGTAGGTAGAAGGCTGAAATTTGGCAGGCTCATTCCTTACAGCTTACATACAAAAGTTGGGCAGGTTTCATTTCGAAATTCTACGCGTGATGGTCATAACTGGAACCTATTTTTTCTTCCATAGACTATAATAGACTTCTGCTCGATGCCCGTGGGAGGCGGAGTTACGCCTCCCACGTAATTTAGTGCCTGCCCATATAAGGCCGTCCGTCAGCGGCAATCCAATAGAAACACTGCCACTAAATATTCACGGGTGAAGGACTGTGCTTATGCAGAGGAAGATGAGATGGTCAGGGTGGTGTTTGGCACAAACTCGGCGAAACTGCGAGAGAAACTTTTAAGTGCCGGGTCTTAGATAACATAATACAGCCGTGGACATCGCACGAGATGGCACCACCACAGCTAAGAAGCTTTGATGCATGTACACCGAGCGACTCACGTGAAATGACACAGTGCACAGACAAAAAGCAACAGTTCCAAAGAGTGCTGAACAAAAACCGAATTACACAATTGAGAAGGCAGCAAAAAAATATGAAGCGTGTGATACATACAAGCATATTCATAAGTGCAGCTACTGCGGAAACAAAGCACACGGTGGAAAAAGTCAATGTCCCGCTAAAGGAAGACAGTGTAAAAAAAAAAAAAACCTGTGCATGCAGTGTGTCACGTCTCAGATAAAGAGGAAGACGAGCTGTTTATTGATGCAGTAAGAAACGAATCGATGAATGAAACCTGTTATCTTTACAACGATTGACAAACACGGAATGTAACTTGAACACAACACATCCTACAAATACGAACCTGATTGAAAGAAATAATGATTATCAAATCCTTGATGACAGCAACACTCATAACAGTCACAAAACAATTACTGTATATTGACAATCATGTTACATTATTTTTTAAATGTTCCCTTTTCTTTTTCATAACTTCTTTAACACAGTACTTCTCCGCTGCGAAGCGTGGGTATATATACCCCGATCTACGTACTCTCAAATAGACAAACCACATTCCGTGGCGCAACGGTAGATGCTTCGCCTCTAACGCTGACGACCGAGGTTCGATTCCCGAGAGGGGCTACTCTGATTATGTACGCGCGCTTCCCGATTCATTTTCCTTGGTTTGAGACGTATGAAAAAATATGCGGTTAATGCAGAAAGACAGATCACCAATTGAAGCTTTATGAATAATGGATACTTTATTCGCAATCAGTGAATGTTTTGGTAAAGCCATACTCAGTGTATTCATTAGATGAACGGTAAAAAAGTAAGAGCGAGGGGAGGGTGACTTATTGAGGCATGCAGGCAAAACCACAATAGCACGCGGGCTCAATGCGTCGTGCGCGTCAACTCTATCTGAATTGCGCGATCACATTAGAAAAAATATATCTTTTCAAGTTCTATTTTGTCGACACAAATATCTTTGGTTGGAATGTAAGGCGAATTTACTCTTTACATTTGTATGGTGAAGAAAAATTTATGCCATGATGACTAAATTTAACTATATAAAGTCAAAACTTGATTATATAAAGTCACTGTCGGAATAAATAAAGTCAAAACTTGAATATATAAAGTCAGTGTCGGTATATATAAAGTCAAAACTTGTTTCTGAATATATAAAGTAAAAACTTGAATATATAAAGTCAAAACCCGAGTATATAAAGACGGCGATGGAATATTTAAAGTTAAAACTTGAATATATAAAGTCGGCGTCGGAATATATAAAGTAAGCGCTGGAATATATAAGGTCAAAACTTAAATATATAAATTCAGCGTCGGAATATATACATTCAGCGGTGGAATATATAAAGTCAAATCTTGAATATATAAAGTCAGCGTCGGAATATATAAAGTAAGCGCTGGAATATATAAAGTCAAAACTTGAATATATAAAGTCCGCGTCGGAATATACAAAGTCAGCGCTGGAATATCCATCCATTTCCCAACCTGTTGAATCCGACCACAGGGTCACGGGGGGTCTGCTGGAGCCAATCCCAGCCAACACTGGGCGCAAGGCAGGAAAAAATCCTGGGCAGGGCACATGCATCATTTTCAAAACATTAACCGAACAGTGTTTTTTAATTTACTTTTCTGAATACGTTTTTATTAACTTATATAATCAGGAATGACTTTATAAATTCCGATGCTGTATATTCAGGTTTTGACTTTATATATTCCAGCGATGACTTTATATATTCAAGTTTTGACTTTATATATTCAGAAAAAAGTTTTGACTTTATATACCGACGCTGACTTTATATATTCAACTTTTGAACCTCTTTACAACGGTCTACTTTGTCTTCTACTTTTTGTGTTTTATTTCTGACCCTGCTTGGACTTGCTAGGTTTTCAATTCCACCTGATCTGGGCTGATTATTACTTATTTTCAGAATTTGCACATAGATGGTTATTATTCTTCCAACACTTTTGGTCTCTTTTCGCCACGCTGCTCTTTCTTCTTCACTTAGTCGTTAATGTGTCAACTAGAACGTATAAAATTGTCATAAAAATTTTATAAGAACTGAGAGCACAGGAAGTGTGTATGCCAAAAGCATTCACACGACTGAGAGGTTAGATGACCGTGGTCTTGTTTGAAAATGATCAAGTTTGTCGGGACTTCATTCCAAAAAGTCTCCTCAAAAAGTCTTGTCTTGACCCAAGATTTTTTTATTATAATAGAGAGACATGAAAAAATAAGCTTTAAAAGAAAATTACACCATACATACTGTGAAACACGGAGGAAGGTTAGTTATGTATTGGGGCTGCTTTGCTGTTTCTGGCACAGGGTGCCTTGAGTCTGCAAGGAACATTGAAATCTCTAGACTATTGAAATCTCTAGACTATTCTGGAGCAAAACATACTGTCCAGTGTCAAAGCTCTGTCTCAGTCACAGGTAAGGGATTCTCCAACAGGATAATGACCCAAAACAAACAGCTAAAAGTACCCGTGAATGGCTAAGACCATTGGACTGTTGTGAAAGTGGCCTTCTATGAGCCCTAATTTTAATCCTATCAAACACCTATGGAAAGAACTGAAACTTGCTGTCTGGAGAAGGCACCCTTCAAACCTGACACAACAGGAGCAGTTTGGCCAGTAAGAGTGGACAAAACTAAGTCTCCCTGAGAGCTAGAGGAATTGGTTGTTTGTTGTGACTGCCTCTAAAGATTGTGCAACAAAATATTATGTTAAGGATCCCATCAGTTTTGACAGATTCATTTTCTTTTTTGTTATTTGAAATATCCTATTAAAATCAGACTTTGCTTTAGAATTCTGATTTTGTTAAATATGGAATATATTATGACAGGTACCAATTTTGTCAGTTTCAAGTGAATTTCAGAGTCAATTATGTGGGTTTTGTGTGTGTGTGGAGGGGTTCCAACAAATTTGTTTATGCCTGTAAAGTGTTTCAGGATGTCTCCACTACTGTTTGGATTTCTGCAATATAGCTGCATAGATGTATTTACAAATTGTTTACAAAGTCTTTAATGTTCTTGCACACATCCAAAGTATGAAGATCTGTGAAACGTGTTTAAGTGTGGCATAAAGATTTGTCTTGCAAATGTAGAGTAGCTATTCTGTAGTAGCAAATGTTTAATTCAGTTGGACCAATTATGGAAAGAGGCTTAATTTTTTTAAGTTGTTACAGGCTTATTACTGTGTTCTTTATCACTGTACATCATTCTAGCTGCCTGACTTGCCATTTTACCTATTTAAATTAGTACATAAAGACTAGAACAAAAAGCAAGATAATATTCTAGACTGGACTTTAAGAGTAAAAATACAGTATTAATTTCAAAAGGATGTTCTCATTCAATTTAAAAGTATTTTATAGAGACAGTTGTTAGAATCCAGATCTTTCTAATTTTTTTAAATCTAATCAGCAAATACTTATTTTCAAGGTAAGTGTAATGGGGTGGTGGTGATGATGAAATAAAGATAAATGGTTATGGCCTATCCAAAGATGCCCACCTGAAATATCCTGAAACGTCAGATGCAGCTTCCTGAAAAATAAATCATTATTCAATGTATTTCTTCATTGTCTCTACTCAAAAATTCTCTGGTGTTGGCCCTTAGAGTTCTTTATTTAAACTGACCGGAGTTCTGTATTTAAACTGACCAGTCTACTTCCTTTGTTGAATTTGTATGTTCTCCCACACCCTAGAAGTATGAAGGTGAAACTGTCCAGTCCAAATTGACCACCCAGGTTGTGAGTGTGCCCAATGGTGGACACAGTTCTATCCAGGTTTGAATTATGGGCACCATAGTGTTTTTTTCTAGATTTAAGATTTTTTGTGTTATTGATTCTATTTTTTTATTTTTATTTCATTTTTTGCAATTTTCTGATTATAGTTTTTATTTGGCTTTTCATTTAGTTTCTATTTAGTTTTTGTTTTCACTATTTTCTAATTTGTTTTTTTCTGGTTGGTTTTAGTTTTTCAGCAATTTAAGCTAAATGTTCCTTTCCTCTTTTTGTACTACTCTTCAATGTCCACACGGGCATAGTTTATTTTATAGTTGATTGTATATCATTCAGAATTGATTAATTTATATATTTTGTTTATAGCTGGCATTTTGTTTTTCTCCCCAGTGTCCAGATTCTTCCTGTAAACAGGATCTCCTTGCCTACCTGCAACGCATTGCACTTTATTGCCACCAATTGAATATTTGTAGCAAAGTAAAAGCAGAAGTTCAGAACCTTGGAGGGGAACTAGTAGTGTCTGGAGTGAGTATTTTGTTTTTCTTCAATCCACCAATCAAATTTGTATGTGTTACTTCTGTTTAAAGCTTTGTATTTCTTTTGCAACTTATATGACAGTTACGTTTTGAAGTATGCAGATTCTTAGAATTAAACTTCAAAGGGATATATCATCTTTTTATTGCTTTTAAGTAGCGCACTTCAAGTGGAGGCAAGTAAAAAATTTTGGTGGCTTAGGCAGTGGTATGAGCAACAGAAGGAAATTGCACTGGCACTCAAAAGTTCAAGTGCAGAAAGTTGCACATTGCCCAAAGTAAGTGGTCAGATGTCAAAGTCTTTGTGAAAAAGCAAGTTGTAGCCCACCGTCAACAGTGTCATATGGAAGTGTATTAGGGTACAGAGAGAAGAGAAAAAAAATTCCTGACACTGAAGAAAAAGAAAAGGCAGAAATGTAGACTTTAATTTGGAAATTTCCACTTTAATCTTGTAGTTTTTGTCATTTTAATAGAACGTCATAAACTTCATTTTAAAATTTGTAATTTACTAGAGTTTCCCAAATCCCATCGTAATTAAAGTAACACGTTAAATGCTTTGTATTCTGTGTGTTACACAACGCAGGCAGTGATCGCAACACAGAATACATTACATTCCTGATGTTGCAGATCTCTGAACATTTTAGAATAGATGTATACTTGGTATTGTTTTCCCATTATATGCTTGCTGGGACATGTGTGACCCTGAATGGAATTTAATGCTGCAGTACTGTCTCTGTCGAACATACCATCCCCCAGTTGCTGTCCTTCCATATTCTTTCTCCACTTAATCAATTGCCACACAATTAGCTCTAGTAAATGTAAAACCAGCTGTAAACTTTTGAGAACACAGATTCTTCAAAACTTTTATGGAACATTGAAACATGTTTAATTAGTCTATTGAGGCAGGAACAATCTCTGGATGGGGGCACCAGCTCATTGTTACCTCTGCGCCACCGCACCCTTACATGAATTATTAACAGTATACATTAAATGAAGTTCACAATTTATCTGTAAAATGTAATATGCATACTTTAATTGATTTCATCATAAAAATGCTATCAAGTATACTTCCTGGTATTCTAATAGCACACAGCTGCAAGATGATAGTGCTTGGAAATCTAAATAGACTTAGACAGTCATCATAAATATGTAAATATGAGCTTTCTTCTATTGAATTGAATTCATTTATTGTCATTGTATGGTACAATGAGATTCAATATGCAAATCCTCCATAAAGTAATTTTCCTGTAAAATGATAAAATGACAATACAATAAAAATCAAAAATAACACAATATTAAAGCACAAGTATAATAAACATGTACATACAGTGCAGATAGTACAAATGGTTCATAACGTGGATCAGGTTGTGTGATGTTGCAGTTCAAGTTTACAGTGTTGTAATTGTAATTATAAGTAGTTCTTCTGGGAGCACTTGATGGACTCGTTGAGTGTGTTTATAGCTCTTGGGATGAAGCTATTTCTGAACCTTGAGGCCCGTGTAAGTAAAGGCGCTGAAGTGTTTGCTGGATTGGAGTTCAAATAGACTGCTGCATGGCTGAGTGGAATCCATGCAGATGCTGGTGGCTTTCCTTAGACAGCATGTGCTATAAATGTCCTTCAGGGCTGGAAGCTGTATCCTGATAATCCTCTGCACTCTTTGATAACAACCTACCCTAGAGCTTTCTGATTAACTACCATGCAGCTATAATACCACACACAAACTATGGGTTAAAATACTCTGAGTGGTGCACTGAGAGTAACAACGCTAAAGCGGCTATAGTATTTGGAATAGTGTGTTCATTCCGTGCACCATTATATTGTTACCAAATGATTACAATCAAGTGAATTAAATTTGTAAACGATATGCAATTAATTTTGGTGTATTTGATAAATCCCGCATAACTGATGTGAATCTGAAATAAGAGAGATTACACAAACCGCTGGGAGCCACCAGTTTGCAAAACCAAGCAGAAAACTACGTACGTAAGGGGGGAGGCTGCCATGAGAACGTGCGTCCCCACCACCCAGTGTAGACGCTTTTAATGTTATATGGGTAGAGCGGCTAATTATTCACATTACAGAAGCGTCTCTGTGTCCACTAGCCCCAATTTCCCAGGCAGTGATATTGTGCATCATCGCTGTTTTGAAATGAAGATGTGATCTTTTAACATTTATTTATATAACATGTTTCCATATAAACAGTGTAGCTCAGTGCTTTAGTAATAAAAGGAAATTAGTACATAACAAACTAGTTTAGGCAATAATATTATATGGTATATAACAAAGAAAAAGGCAAGATCATATGGCCAGGAAGACCAAAAAAAAAAAGTTTGTAAGAAAAAAATTTTGCAGGGGTTTTTAGGCCATAAGACCACCCAGCCTTCCCCAGGTTATTCCACCTAACATAGATGTTCTAAATCAGTCCTTATGGTTTTCAGGCTTTACATGAAAGAAATTGAAGATATTGGTAATTATGTGAACATTGGGGACACCCGCCATTCAATCCATAAAGCCAGGGGGGCTACACAGTACCTTGATCAGGTGGTGACGGTGCAGATCGCCACTGCAGAAGAACTGGAACAGACAGACAGCAGGAAGTGCAAATCCCAGAGAAAAAATTCATTGCCCATATAGACTACTATATGATAATACTAAAATGTAGCTACAAAAAAGCCATTTTATAATAATGGGGTTTTTGAGGAGACTTTTTGGAATGAAGACCTGCGAGACGGAGACTTGTAACGTGAGATTCTTTCATGTTAAAATAATGGGGTTTTAGCAGTTGGCATTGAGAGTTTCTATTGGTAAAATATTCTGGATTTTAGGTGCATAACCGCAAAAAGCCACCTCGCCAGTTCTTTTCAGGTTGGTTCTTGGAATTATAAGCAGACATTCATTTGAAAAATCTGAGATTACAACTTGGAATGTAAGGAGACAAATATTCCAAAAATAGGACAGGGTGACATTATTCAAGGCTTTGTAAACAATTAGCAGTATTTTAAAGTCAATTCTAAATGACATGGGTAACCAATGTAATGTTGCTAAAACTGGTGAAATGTGTTCAGATTTTCTTTTTTTAGTTAAGATGCTTGATGCTGCATTCTGCAGTAACTGTAACAGGTTGCCTTTCTTAGGCATTTCTTAGGCAGTTTTGTAAGGAGTGCTTTACAGTAATCTAGTCAACAGAAAAAATTGTGAACTAATTTTTCAGCATCTTGAAGTTAACTTTAGGAATATAGCTAAAGTGAAAAAAATTCCGTTCTTGTAATCTGATTAATATGTGATTTAAAATTTAGGTCAGAGTCAATAACTTGCCATAAATTCTTTTCCTCTGACTTTTAAAGGGATCGAGTTTATTTCTAGTACCCCCCTAAGACTTCTGTTTTCTACTTAGTTTGAGAAAATTGCTGCTCATCGATTCAGAAATGCAAGGAAGACGTAGGATCAAAAAGCCAAGAGTGTCAGGGTCATCGGGTGCTATTAATAAATACTGTGGTGTGTCATCTGCATAGCTGTTATAGCTCACCTTGTGCTTTGAGGTAATCTGACCTAATAGAAGCACATAGATTGAAAAGAGCAGTGGACCCAAATTAGATCCTTGTGGTACACCATATAAAATTTCATGGGTTTTTGAGGTATAATCACCACAACTAACAAAGAATGTTACGACTAAAACCAATTTAATGTGATGCTGGTGAGGGCCAGTATTTATAAGAATACTGTGACCAATGGAGTCAAATGCTTCACTCATGTCTAAGAGAACAAGAACAAATGTACAGTCTCTATCCACATTAACCCACAAGTTATTTACTATACTGTGACCAATGGTGTCAAATGCTGCACTCAGATCTAATGGAATGAGAACAAATGTATGGCTTCTATCTGCATTAACCCGCAAGTTATTTGCTACTTTGATCAGTGCAGTTTCTGTACAGTGATTTGTTCTAAAACCTGACTGGAACTTGTCAAGATTAGAATGTTTAATCAAGTAATTATTTAGTTTTGTAATGACTGCCTTTTCTAGAATTTTACTCAAAAAAGGCAAGTTAGATATTGGTCTAAAATTGTCAAACAGAAAAGTCAAGATTTTTCTGAAGCAGAGGTTTGACAACTGCAGTCTTAAGACAGTCAGGAAAGACACCAACCCTGCCCATATCTAATAATGAGTTCACTATGTCAAGTACCCTATCATAGGACATTGGAGACTTCTTTGTAAAAGACTGTTTGTATTGGGTGAAGGACTCCGGTGGAAGGTTTCAATTGAGAAATTATTTTACGTAATTCAGATAGTGTTTCCTGAAGAGGCATTAGCTCTCTTGGAAATGTGTTTTTGAAATTGTGGCATATTAAATAATTAAACAATATCGTAATATACCAGAAAAGGCGATATCCCTCCCATCGTGATTACGGCGGTACAAGAATCACATGAGAAAAAAATATCTTTTAGCTTATATTTACTGACGGTTAACGCGGTTACAGACGGGGAGGCATATGGACAGACTTTATCCAGGTGGGAAATCTGGATCAACACAGCCCGCCATTTTTCTCGTCCTCACGCTGGGAGGTTTTTCGAACTTTGTCAACACAGCCTCCGAGGGTCTGGCTGCTGTCCAAGCCTTTTATACTGTTCTTCAACTTGCTGGTCTTCTCTGCCCCCAAACAAGGGCTGAATTCCTCCTCCACAAAATACAGAAATAATATAGTGCTTACATGCCGATTCTCATTCTCCCAATAAGGAAAGAAGATTTTGTGCTGACAGAGGACAAATACACTATCCTGTGTTTAAGCTGACTATACAAGCCTCCAGTTGTCTTTGGCTATCTAATCCAATGCTTGGCTAGCAATTCTAACTGCTGAGCCCCTGTGTGCTAAATTTAACATGCACATGTGAATAAAACTCATATCAGTATTGTCCAGATATAGTTACATAAAGAAAAATGTAATATAACAGATAGATCCATTCTTTCAAAATGATTTGACTTTCTTAAACTGGAATACTGCAGTTCAGTTGGATTTAACATTGGGGGTGTGTTAATGTTATGTCTAATTTAATTTTTTGTTTAAAAACATATATTGAAAGCCTAAACTTCACTAGTACTTTTTAGGAGGCATTCCATTGAGCTGGGTTTAGAAGATGATTGGTAGGCGAGAATAAAACTCTTGAATTACCAGCATTATCATTTATAATTTTGGAGAAGTAGGACTGCCTCTTAACACTAGAATTACCAAAGCCTACAAAAAAACTTGTAATCCCAAACCACCTTAAATCCCTTCAGAGTCTTTTGTGTTGTAAATGTGTCAATAAGCTCAAGCAGCCTGCTATCCCATCCCCCCACCAACGCAGAAAGGGCAGAAAGTTCTCTCAGCTGAAGTCTGTTTACCTGCGTGCGAGTTGCAGGGAAATATATCATTATTTGGAATACATGCATTTCATGTGTGTTCCATGTCTACAACAATCTACGTAAACACATCGTTAAAACAAACGTAGTTCATGTTTTAGTAATAATTGACAAAATGTAGACATGAAGTGTAAATAAGTAAAGTAAATAAATCAAGGTAAATAGTTAAATAACATTCGATCTGGCTTTTATATAAGTCACATGTAAATGTTTTTCATTTAAAGACCATCAGAAAACACAATCAAAAACAGGACACGATACTTGGCGAGCTTTGCAAGTGCTGCTTTTTCTTTGAAGGACATGCGTGTGTCACATTGACTGGTAGGAAGACACCCGACCTGTTGCATCCAAACTGTGCGATTTTTCACCTTTGTTCAGCTGCATTATGTGTTAGTGGACGTTTCTTGCGGGGCGGCTTCTGTTCTTTCTCCGATTCAGAACCCTCATCAATCAGTGGAGGGGACGCTGGCACACGCATGTTTCTGCCGCTCTTCCCTGTTATCAACACTTTTCGTTAAAATTCATGTTAAACCTAAAGTTTTTGCAATTGTTCACTTTCTTTTTATTGTTTGTATAGTTTATGGATGCAATAGGCTCAAACTGTGTTAATATGGATTTACTTTTATGGAGTTTGCCTTGACTAGGTTTGCAGCCTCGGGGACAACCGAATGTTTCTGTGGCACACTGGACGAGCGCTATGAACATTTCTTTGCACCGTGGCGATCTATGATCCGGGAATGGTCTGTCTTGATTATATTTTATACATTGGATTGCTCTTGATTCCTTCTTTACATGCTTAATGACTAAGAAATGATCTGAGGTTTACACCCAGCTGGATGCGGCTCTGGACAATCCCGCCTTTAATACCCAGACTTATATGTATGTGGCTGTATGTTGGAACCTCCATATTTTGATATCTTCATGTGCATTGTGTAATATCTCCTACTATGCTTTCTCTGCTGCTTGTTGCTCACGCGCATCGCGGGTTAGATCGCCGCCACAGCTGCAGCATTTAAGTTCACCTGCAGCATTTGCTCAGGAATATGCCATCCTACTTATGGCCTTTGAAATAGGAGTGTCAGTGTGCCAAATCTGCAATATGTTAACCTACATCGGCTAATATTGCATTGTTTAGCTCAAGATCTCTTAATGGCAAAGCACTGGTGCTATCAGAATTCATTACAGACTCAAACCTTGACTTGCTATGCTTAACAGAAACTTGGCAAAAACCGAATGATTTTACATCTGTCAAGGAGGTGACCCTGCCCGGATACTTTCACTTCACGGAGCCTCGCAGCTCAAGACAGGGCGGAAGAGTCACAGTAATTGCTAAATCGAAATTAAACATCAAAAGAATCCCCATTGAAGGTCCATTGTCTTTAGAGTGTCTGGCTCTTATGCTAATAACAAAATCTGGTCCTGTCTCACTTATTGTTGTGTATAGTCCCCCGAAATACAATGCATCTTTTTTATCTGATCTGACTGAATTATTAACCCACTTAAGTTCGCTTTCCCAGAGAGTCATTCATCTTGGCGATTTCAACATCCATATTAACATTACTACATGTAAACTAAATGAATTCCTATCCTTACTGGACTGTTTTGACTTAAAAAAAAAAAAGTCTAGTCTTGATGGTGACAATCTTAACAATTTTCTGCCTGTTTTCCACTTACTTTTTCTGTCAAAAGTTCTTGAGTGAGTTGTAGCCTCCCAGCTCACCAATTACTTAACCTCTAATAATTTGATGGAATCCTTTCAGTCTGGTTTCAGGGCGCAGCACAGCTGTGAAACTGCTGTTCTTTGGGTAACCAATGATTTGCTTATGGCAGCAGACTCTGGACAAACCAGCATATTAATTCTGTTAGGCCTCAGTGCAGCATTTGACACTGTCAGACATGACATTCTACTGTCCAGAATGGAGAACATGCTTGGTATCTCTGGCACTGTGGTTCAAGTCCTATCTGACTAATAGACAAGAGATTGTTGGAAACAGCAGATCCAGCTCAGCGCCAGTCACACAAGGAGTTTCTCAGGGCTCTGTCATCGGCCCTCTTCTCTTCTGTATTTATATGCTTCCCCTTGGCCATATTATTTGTAGGTATGGACTGGGTTATTTTATGCAGATGACACAACTCTATTTCAATGTCAAAAGTGCAACTTCATCAGTTTTCTTAGCTCATGACTTCCCTCAGTGAAATTAAAACCTGAATGGAGCAGAACTCTTTAAAATTAAATTGCAACAAAACTGAACTCCTGCAAATTGGCACTAAAGCGCTACTTAAGAAAATGAGCTCCTTTTCAGTCACTCTTGATGGTGATCTCATCAGACCTTCTTTTGATGCAAGGAATCTTGGTGTCATTTTTTGATTCCTCCCTTTCTTATTCTGCCCACATAAACCACATTAAGAAACTTTCTTTCTTTCACCTCCATAACATATCCTGTGTTCGTTCATTCCTCTCCTTTTCTAATGCTGATAGACTTGTCCATGCTTTAATCACATCCCGCATCGATTATTGTAACTCGCTGCTGGCAGGTGCACCTTCTAATCTTGTATCACAGCTCCAGTTGATTCAAAACTCTGCTGCAAGAGTCCTTACTCGAACCAGCAACAGTGAACACATCACACCCATCCTGCTTTACCTTCACTGGCTCCCTGTGTCTTACAGGATTGAATATAAAATTCTGTTAATAACTTAAAAAGCTTTAAGTGGCCTTGCACCAAACTACATCAGTGACCTTCTAAATCTCTATGCTCTTGTTCACCTACTAAGGTCCTCTGATTTCGGTAATCTTGTTGTTCCTCACACTAACCTGCACTGTATGGGTGACAGGGCCTTCAACTCCATAGCACCCAGAGTTTGGAATGACATCCCAACATTAATTAGATCAGCTGACGCAATTAATTCTTTTAAAAAACAACTTAAAACTCCTCTATTTAGGAAGGCTCTTAACATTATGCCCTTTCTTTCAGCTTACCTCTCTGTCCAAGGGCTCAGAATAAATTGTGCGTCTGTTATATCACAAATTAGGATATTTAAGTTTTTCTTTTAGCATTGAATTTGTCATTTTTACTCTGGTTCATTGCCCTTTATTCTATTTAATGCTTTATCTGTTTTATTCTATTCAGGAAAACATTTGTATCCAGTGTTACATGTACCCTGCTGTTTTTTTTCTGGTTCAGTGAAGCGCCTTGAGCAAGGGAAAGGCGCCATATAAATAAAATGTATTATTATCCTCATCTGAGTTCTCCTCTGTTATAGCAAGTCTTTATGTGAAAACAGCAGTGTCAGATCGGGGGGAGAATAAAACTGAATTAAAAAAAAAAAAAATACTATACAAGTACCATAAATTTACACTGGCTGTTACAGACTCAAATCAGATTTGTTTTTGTTCCATAATAGTAAGAATAAGAGCAGCTCACGTCTCAAAATGGAGGCATCCAGTATCGAACCGGCGACCTTTTGATTATATTCTTGAATAAAAGCACACTTGTTTTATTATACTTGTACCTTTTATGAAGGTGTTTATTTGATATTTGGACATCAGGCTTCACACATTATACAGTTCATGCCTACATTTTGTCAGTTATTACTAAAACATGAAAAACGTTTGTTTTAACGATGTGTTTACATAGATTGTTGTAGACACGAAGCACGCATGAAATGCATGTATTCCAAATAACGATATATTATTTACCCTATACAACTCTAGGCAACTTGCACACAGGTAAACAGACTTGAGCTGGGAGAACTTTCTGCCCTTTCTGCATTTGTGGGGGGATGGGAATAGCAGGCTGTTTGTGCTTATCGACACACAACACAGAAGACGCTGACAGAGAGGTGCGAAGTGATTTAAGGTGGGCTGGGATTACAAGTTTTTTAGTAGGCTTTGGTAATTCTAGTGTTAAAGCGAAAAAACATTCAGTTATTTTAGCTATCAATATTTCTTAATGGAGTATCAATTTAGGTTTTTTTCCCCCCAATTAACGCACGGCTCACCAGCATGTTTAAATCGGACACTCTTTCGGTTTTCCAGAGTATAATAATGCTGGAGGATTTCTGAAACTGTCGTTTCAGGGGCAACTGTGTCAGCTGCAGCTCTCACCTTAGCATGATTTTCCACCTTGCTGTTAACTTCAACAACACTAATCAATTTAATCAATTCAAAATGGACTGATTGTTTAGACTATCGGCAAACTTTGAAGCAGCAGATGTATCAAAATAACTTTACAATACGCTTCTCAATCATTATAGTTATTATTTCCATGTTAAACAATATGAAAAAGTGGTGTGATATACCGATATCCATAACCTGCTTCACCTCAACTTTTAATCCTTTAGCAATGACTAAATCCAGGATTTAAGTTATTCGAGTTATTGCCAATTTGTCCAAATTTCATAATATATCATCTGTTCTTGTAGCTCTAATACAATGCACATCTAGAGGTGAAATAGTTAATTTGCATTTATTCTGATTAACCCGGTTTTTTACTTAAACTATGGTTTATGTTAATACAGTGCACAACTAAAGATGAGCTAAATACAGAATTATCACATCCTAGTAAGGTGTTATGGAGAGCATTAGAATTATGTAGTCAGAAATTACAGATTACCTTAGAGATGTTTTTGGAGAAGATCTTGGAGCTGAATCTGTTTGGATGCAGACATTGTCACCTGAAGAAACACTCTCTCCCAGAAGAGGTCCCAGTTATCCACAAGCTCAATGTTTTGTCCCTTGCAGAAGCCTCTCAGCCAGTAGTTTAATGCCAGCAGACAACTGTAGTATTCATCAAATCTTCTAGTTAGAGGGAGAGGACGTTCCTTGGTGCTGGGGTCCTCTCCTTCTCTCATACACAAGCACCAGGAAAACAAGCAAGTTTTTTTTTAGGGTAAGACATATTAAGGTTACAAACAATTGAATCCCTAATAACAAATGCATCACCAGGGACTGCCAGCACCGTAGGAGGGTGGAGATGGTCAAAGCAGTTCTGGATGGTGACGCTTGACTGAGCCAATGGAGATTAGCCCCCCGCTTGCATACAGTCATATGAAAACATTTGGTAACCCCTCTCGGCCTGCATAATTTACTTTTAACAAAAAAAAAAAAAAAACGTGGTATGTCTTCATTTCCTAGGAGCATCTGAGTACTATGGTTTTCTGAACAAAGATTTTTAGTGAAGCAGTATTTGTATGACATTAAATCAAATTTAAAAACTGGCTGTGCAGAAATTTGGGTACCCTTGTAATTTTGCTGATTTGAATGCATGTAACTGCTCAATACTGATTACTTGCATCACCAAATTTTCTTGGTTTGGATTGGTTGGATTAGCTTGATAAGCCTTGAACTTCATAGACAGGTGTGTCCAATCATGTGAAAAGATATTTAAGGTGGTCAATTGCAAGTTATGCATCCCTTTGACTCTCCTCTGACGAGTGACAGCATGGGATCCTCAAAGCATCTCTCAAAAGATCTGAAAACAAAGATTGTTCAGTATCATGGTTTAGAGGAAGGCTACAAAAAGCTATCTCAGAGGTTTAAACTGTCAGTTTCAACTGTAAGGAATGTAATCAGGAAATGGAATTCCACAGGCACAGTTGCTGTTAAACCTAGGTCTGGTAGGCCAAGAAAAATACAGGAGCGGCATATGCACAGAATTGTGAGAATGGTTACAGACAACCCACAGATCACATCCAAAGACCTGCAAGAACATCTTGCTGCAGATGGTGTATCTGTACATCGTTCTACAATTCAGTGCAATTTGCCCAAAACATCTATATGGCAGGGTGATGAGAAAGAAGCCCTTTTTGCACTCATGCCTCAAACAGAGTCGCTTGTTGTATGCAAATGCTCATTTAGACAAGCCAGATTCATTTTGGAACAAAGTGCTTTGGACTGATGAGACAAAAATTGAGTTATTTGGTCATAACAAAAAATGCTTTGCATGGCGGAAGAACACCACCCCATTCCAAGAAAAACACATGCAACTTACTGTCAAATTTGGTGGAGGTTCCATCATGCTGTCTGGCTAGTTCAGGGACTGTGGTCTTTGTTAAAGTCGAGGGTCGGATGAATTCAATCCAATGTCAACAAATTCTTCAGGGTAATGTTCAAGCATCAGTCACAAAGTTGAAGTTATGCAACAAGACAATGACCCAAAACACAGTTCGAAATCTACAAAGGCATTCATGCAGAGGGAGAAGTACAATGTTCTGGAATGGCGTCACAGTCCCCTGACTTGAATATCATCGAAAATCTATGGGATGATTTGAAGCAGGCTGTCCATGCTCAGCAGCCATCAAATTTAACTGAACTGGAGAGATTTTGTATGGAAGAATGGCCAAAAATACCTCCATCTAGAATCCAGACACTCATCAAAGGCTTTAGGAGGCGTCTAGAGGCTGTTATATTTGCAAAAGGAGACTGAACTAAATATTGATGTAATATCATTGTTGGGGTGCCCAAATTTATGCACCTGTCTAATTTTATGATGCATATTGCACATTTTCTGTTAATCCAATAAACTTAATGTCACTGCTGAAATACTACTGTTTTCATAAGGCATGTCATATAGTAAAAGGAAGTTGCTACTTTGAAAGCTCAGCCAATGATAAACAAAAATCCAAATAATTAAGAGAACTTTTTCATATGACTGTAGCTGAAGCAGCCTGATATCCTTTGTCGTTGCTAAAGATGGGCGCAGAGGGTAAAACTCGCTTGGCCAAGTGAGATTGTGGCACAGTGTTGGGTTGAAGTTTTTGAATGAAGGTGACTTGTGACAATTTCAGCTGCCGAAGAAGTTTCTTTTAGCAGTTGAGCCTTTAGTTCCCTCAGGTGTGATTCTCTGGCTAGGAGATGCTAGATCTGGTTCTCAAGGGCCTTGAATATTTCGACGATGCACTACATCTCACAGTTCACCACTGTCCACTTTCTCTTTGTGTCCTAGGAAAGAAAGGGAGAGAGCCTTAAGATATCACACAACCTGTGTATCTGAGAGAATATATATTTTTAAAAATGTAAATATAACTGCAATTGCAGTATTTCTTTTGAGAGATTGTTTAGGTGCAAGAGACTAAATGTTTTCAAGAAGGGTGACAGTACAGCTTTGCAGTGTTATGGGATATTGAATCTATTCTTGGTACAATGGTGGCTGACAGCTTGGGGTTACAAAAGAAAACTGATTCCCAGGGTTGTGCATGATAAAATGTCTTGGTTTAACTTTTTTTTTTTTTTTTTTTTGAAAGAGAAATTCCTAAAAGACGCCTATTTTTGTTTTATTTTAATTGGTATTGGTATAAAACAACGGTTTTTACTTAATATAAAGACTTAAAAATTTGGAGTGTTATACTCACTACTCTTCAGCTATTTGCAACTCCATAGTTGCATAAGGAGAATAATAGCAGTTTGTTTTTGGCCTTGTAATTTAAGCCCAATAATGCCAAAACCCCCTTTGGGCATAAGGACTTAATACATCTAATTATAAGCTAAAGCTGTTGAGAATTTGTGGATTTGCAAGAATAAAACTGAAGAATAATAAAGCAGCAATAGGAAGGAAACGGGTGCAAGAACACCAAATGAAACTAATGCATACTCAAAAACTCTAAAGAAGATGCATGTATTAATAAGATTTTTTTTTTTTTTTGATTGCAGGTGGATAGCGCTATGTCACTAATTCAGGCTGCCAAGAATTTGATGAATGCTGTGGTACAAACTGTTAAGGCTTCTTATGTTGCATCCACGAAATACCAGAAGTCCCAGGGAATAAAATCTTTGAACCTACCAGTTGTTTCATGGAAGATGAAGGCACCAGAAAAGAAGCCTCTTGTTAAGCGTGAAAAACAAGATGAGGGCCAAACTAAAGTTAAAAGAGCCTCACAGAAGAAACACGTTAACCCAGTGCAAGCTCTAAGCGAGTTCAAAGCAATGGATAGCATTTAATTACATAAAACTTCCTGATAGTGCTGGCTAAAGTTGTTAAATCAAACAGCACAATGTGCAAATTATAGCTACAGGTGTCTGTTATAAAAAAAGTATATTGAGCATTTCTGGTTTGCAGATTGTTTTAAGATGTATGAATAATTTTTAATATTTTTGAAAATGTATTTTTGTTTAACCTTTGAATACAGTGATTTGCAAAAGCTATTTTATGCAATATAGTTTATTTTGTTGGTAGTTTCACAAACTTAATTGGAGGGCTCTGGTTTGTAAGTATGTATCACAATGTCATTACATGAGTATTTCATGTTTCAATATGCAGTCAGTCAGACGTTTTTCTGAAGTTTTGTATTTGCTGTATTTTTATTTTCTTGCTTAATTGGGTCTGAGCGATGTTGACACACTATTCAGGAATGTACATTACAGATGGATTTGCATTGGGCTATAGATTTGTTCCTCTGCTGTCTTTTATATAATCTCCAAGCTGCCTTATGCATATGATTTCTTTTAAATGGAAATACTGCTTAAATTTCAGAACTAGAACCAAAGACATTGCATAAATTAAATTCAGTTAATTTTAAGTGCTGCCTTTTTTAATGTCACCTAAAGGTTTTGATATGAAATCTGTTTTACTTTATTAGGCCCTGCTCCATGCAAAAATCACAACACCAGTAGAAGTTTTCTGCATGGAAGCATACTTCTGCATTTCACTTTATAACCATGTAACTTAGTTTTGGTTGTTAACACTAACAATACACAGTTTTATAGTTCAATGTGAAATTAAATGCATATTTATAAAGTTATTTAAGTATTAATGATTCTAGGAAAGAACTGCTGTCTCAGTACGTATGGTAAATGTTGACCAGTAAAGAAAAGCAGGAGACTATTTTGTATAGATTCTCTGGGCATATGATTGAAGAGTATGTGGTGTTTGCTTCTTGACAATTTAATTTATAGTCACAAAATACTGTCCTGCAAAGACCCTCCTTTGCTAAACTTAGGACCATCAGTGTAATGCATTTTAGTTATATTTCAGCAACTAGTCTCTCACAATGACAATCTAGTAGGATAAGAAGCTTTCATGATTTATTTTTGTGTTTTATAATAAACCTTTAAAGTTTTATTTTCCCTGTAGATACCTAACTTACCATTTGGACTTTGTATATTCTAATTCTAATGAATATTGCTTGTTCTAATAAATAAAGTCTGGTTTGTTTTCAAACTATTAATCTTTTTTTTTTTTTAATGTTTCAGTTTCCATTTTTGCTTGCACCTAAACTGTCCTACATTGGTTGTTGGTCAGATTTTATTTTGGAAACTGTAGCTAATTAGAGGGTAGGGAATCAATTGGTGTTTGATTCTCTATTTTAATTGAATCTTAAGTTTGGAATACTTTGATTGCTGTCTGTGCCCTTTCCATTAACCTGTTTATGCACTGAGCAGAGTGCTAAAAATTAAAGTCGGCAAAGCCTGTTTTCACAATGGTTATAGCACTGTCAGATAGTGCATTATTTTTTTCCTGTTACTTGTGCTGTCACTGTTTTGTTGTTCCAATATGGGAAAGTGCTTAATGACTGCCCTTGCCATGTTTGTTCCCAGGTGGATGCTAGCCATTGCTATGGACACAGGTTTTGGTGCAACTGGAAGCCTTTTTTAAAAAGGCTATAGTGCAAGAAAACCAAAAACCGTTGGAAAGAATTGGTATTAAAAACGTATTAAATTTTAAATGTTAACACTAGAATCACAGAAGCATATGAAAAAAGTTGTAATCCCGGGCCACCTTATATTGCTTCGTACCTCCTCATCAGTGTCTTTGTCTTGCAAATATGTCGATCGGCAGTGAGCAGCCTGCTCACACATCACACCCACCGAGACAGCTGAAGTCTCTCTATCTGGCAGTGAGGTGTTAGAAATTGTATAGGTTGAATAATCTATTTAGAATGCATACATTTCATGCGTGTTCCTGTTGGATGACAGGAAATGCGAGGCAAGAAATTAGGGTTGAACACATAACATCTTACTGTAATGACAAAATCCAAATATCAAACACTTACAAAAAGTATACCAAAACAATAGTGCTTTTATTCAAGAATATAACCAAAGAAGAAAAAAAAAATTATTCAATTTGCATGGTGCTGTCAATGAGTAAAAATCCAAGTCCAAATATCAATATACATCTACACCAAACTGACATGTCTGCTGAGCTGGTACAGAGGTAAGAATTGGTTCTTCCTAATCAAGAGGTTGTGGGTTCAAGCCCTGATTCTCCCCATTTTGAGTAGTGAGCTGCTATTATTATTATTATTATTATTACTATTCTATAATATGCATTTGATTTCAATCTGTAACACCTGGGGCCTCATGCATAATGGCGTGGGTAGAATTCACACTAAAACAAGGCGTAAAGACGAGAGGAAATGTGCGTACACACAAAAAATCCAGATACATAAATCTGTGCGTTCGCCGACTTCCACATTCTTACGCTCCATAAATCCCGGTCAGCGTGAAAAGTAAGGCACGTGCGCGCGCCTGCTGGCACTCCCCATACTCTTCCCAGAATTACGCCTTTTTGAATATGCAAATCAATATAAATAGCTCTTAAGCTCAGAATTCTGTGAAAAGGCAATGGCAAAAGCACGGGGGGGGGGATAAAAGAATTTCAGAAAATACCAAGTGGAGGCAAGGAAAAACGTACTATTTGTTGGTTTAAACAGTGCTATAAACAACAAAAGAAAGTTGATCGAGTGACACAGAGTATCAGAGAAACTCGAAAGCTTAAGTTCACAAAGTCGTACAGTACCCGAAATAAGAAAATTTGTCAGATATCAAAGTTGCCGTGAAAAGGTGAGTTGTAGCCCACCATCTGAGTGTCATATGAAAGCTTACTTGGGTACAGAGAAAAAAAAAAAATAAGCACACAGTGGGGAAGAAAAGCACGAAATGTCAACTTTAATCTGGAAATTTACACTTTAATCACATTTTATTTTGTCATTAAAGTAGAACTTCATAAACTTCATCTTAAAATCGCTGAATTTACTAGTTTTTCAAATCCCCTCGTAACTAAAGTAGCAAAACAAAGTTAAATGCTTTGTTTTGTATTTGATCTTCTATGTGCTCTGTGTGTGAATGAATCACTATGTGCTTCTTAAATGGGCTTTCTCTTCCTCCAACAGGACACAGAATCCATTACATTTGTGATATTACAGCTCTCGGAATAAAGTACTGAGATGTATACTTGCTTTAACTCTTATCATCATGAAAATGATATGTTATTAAACATGGGAACACGATGGCGTAGTGATTGTTCATGCCTCACGCAAGATTCTTGCTGCGCCGTGTGCAACCTTCGATGAAATAATTTATTGCAGCAGTACTGTCTCTTTCAAATATACTAACCCCCAATTCCTGTCCTTCCTTTTCTTTCTCCAAATACCCAATTGCCACACAATCAGCTCTGTAATAGACGTTAAGCCATCTGTAAGCTTAGAATGGCGATTCCTCAAAACTTTTAAGGAACATTTTTAGTACATGTTTAATTATTCTATCCATATATCCTTCCAGTGTCGCGCCAGCCCCAGCAAGAAAACAGTGCAAGGCAGGAACAATCCGTGAACGGGGTACCAGCTCCTTGCTAGCACTGCGGCACTGTGTCCTCATATGTTTAGTTATTAACAATATAGATCATTTAAATGAAGTTACTTTTATCTTTATAATATAATAAATGTATTTTGCTGCATTTCATCTTAAAAATATGTAAATACGCGCTTTATAAAGTGGCTCAGATTGTGTAATATAACTATCGCAAGCTTACAGTGAGGTAATTGTACTTAAGTACAAAGCGTTCTACAAGGAGCACTTGATGGACTGATTGAGTGCATTTATAGTTCTTGGGATGAAACTGTTTCTGAACAAATGAAGAAAGGCTCTGAAGGGTTTGCCGTATGAAAGCAGTTCAAATAGACAACATTGCTGTATACGGATCATTCTCTTTCCAATCAGCTGCTCTAGAGCTGTGATTCCCCACTCAGATACAGTGATATAAATACTCCGAGTGGTGCAGTGAGAGTAATATGGAAAAAGATGATTTTCTGTGGCAACCCCTAATGGGAGCAGCTGAAAGAAAAAGGTGCAGTGAGAGTAACAACGCTAAAGCAGCTATGGTATTTAGAATAATTTGACCATTCTGTGGACCATCATATTGTTACAGTTTAATTACAATTGGATGCATTAAACTAATAAACAATATGCAGTTAATTTCAGTGTATTTATAAAGCTGCATCAGGGATGTGGATCTATAAAAGAAAGGGAAACCACACTGGAACATTAGCAGTGCTTTGACACTGGGTGCCGCCAGTTTGCAAAACTGACCAGAGAACTTGCGTACGGCAAGCGTTTAGCTACCGTGAAAATGTGCGTGGCTTTACACCAAGTTTAGGTTTTATACATCGCGATTTAAGCTTGGAAACAGGCTTACGCACCATTTATACATGAGGCCCCTGGTGTGTTACTACTAGTAAAAGTTAAGTTGTTTTTTTTTTTTCCTTTCTTCAGTTTTATTCTCTTAGTCATGTTCATGCCCTCCTCGCCCAATTTGACACTGTTAGTTTTCATATAAAGATTTGGTCAAATGAACTTGCCTCTCCCTCTTAGAATTGATGATATTTTTTCTCCATTCTATTCACAAGAGCAGTAATGACCACAGTGGGTGCTGTGGTTGATGTCTGCTCAGAACTAATTGTACCGGCAATTAAAGATACAATGTCCCATGACTGCTATCAGTCTATCATGCGCTATTTCAGAATGTGTGAAAAATGACAGATTTGCCGGGATCTTGGTTATCTGGCAGCGTTTTGCTGAGAACTGTTTTGTGTTACAACCTAGTGCAACATATTACTGTTGATGAGTAACTGTTTCCAAACAAGGTCCATTTTCCTTTCTTGAAACACATCTCAACCAAGCCTGACAAATTTAGTATAAAGTTTTGGATTGCAGCAGATTTGCAGACAAACTGCATGCAATGCCACTCTTTATTTAGGAAAAGATCCCAGTCATCCCACGGGAGAAAGATTTTCTGAGACTGTGCTGATAAAGCTTATGGACCCGTTTCTGTACAAAAGCAGAACCACAACAATAGACAACTTCTTCCCGTCGCTTTACCTGGCGAATAGACTGCTGCACTGCAACACAATTCTGCTTGCCACCGTAAATAAAGTGGGTCTTCCACCTACAGCTAAAGTCACTTCAGTACACAAGCAACTCTCCACACTAGTGTTTAAATCTGGCAGTGCCATGCTGATAGTGTATGCACCCAAATAGAAGTCTGTCTGCATTCTCAGTACCATGCATCATAACGTGGAGTTTGGGCAAGATCGGGAAGAAAAAGAAACACCATGTTCAAATGACGCCGTGCTTTCAAATAATGTTTTCATGCATGGATGTGTGTGTGCATGTATGTGAGAAGCCAAGACAGATTTGATGTAATTCAAGTGATTACTGGAATATTAAATAAACTTTCACAAAGGTATAACGAAACAAGTGTGCTTCTATTCAAGAATCGAACTGAATAACAAAAAAATTCAAATGACAACATGATACCAAGAAGAAATGATTCACCAGCGTTTGTGTGCTGCTTATATCCCTTTAGCGGTATCTTTTACAGGTAGCAAAAATTTGTACAGACTGAAATCAAATGTGTTTTTATTGTATAGCAGCTCACTACTCAAAACAGGAATAACGCAGACTCAAACTCACAAACCTCTTGATTACAAGACAGCAGTTCTTACCTCTGCACCAGCCAAACAAACACATTGGCTGATGGTTTTTACTCGTTGACAGCAATGTGTAAATTGGGTGTGACTTTAAACTTGCATAATCATTGTAAACCTGGAACATCTGGAGAATCACCCTTTTTAGATGGTGGTGAATGGAAGCTCCCCAGCATTAAATGTAGTGAGGAAATACCAGTTTTTATATCTGTAATAATATAATGCCAGGTAAAGCCTGTTTCACCTGTATTTCCAGCTTTTTGCATTTCATTGTCACCACCATCAATTTCTATACTGGCCTTTTTTTAAGCAATGGACTTTTGGTGATTCTGTGTTAATGGTTTTGTGGGGTCTCTAGGGATAGTTTTATTAACTGTGTATTCTGTTATCTATATTTAATTACAACTGCTGAATGGTAGTAATTAGGTTTCTTGTGTGTGGAATGTGTGTATATATATAAAAATCTTATAATATGCTACCATGGCTGTCAGTTTGACCTATCCATTATCCCATTGTTCCCCAACCTTTTTGACTCTAAGGACCACTTTACTAGAAGCAAATTTTTCCAGAGACCAGTGGGGGGGGGGTGGATGATTCGGGGTGGGTTCGTAGGGCAGTTTTATACACATTTTACATTTCTATTATTATTAAGTTATAATATCGTAATAGAAATTATACAACTTACCATAATGCACAATCAGTGGTTGCTGTCACTGCGGAAAATGCTGCCTTACAAAGATAGGATGTTGGAAATGGAAGCAAACTTTTCAGTGGTTTTGTGGCAACCTCAGGATATTCCGCCTTGACTTTAATCCAAAACGTATGGAGATTTGAATTTGTCTCAAACATACTTTTAAGGCAGTTCAAACAGTTCAAAAGTTGATTCACCTGGCTTATTCACAAATGGGTCACGGATCCATTCCTTCCCAATTCGGTGGTTGGAAATAATGCTCAAATTCTATTGAAAGCTGAGATAGGTGATCGTATACCAGCTGAAAGAAAGAAGGCCCTGGCTTGGTATCTTTAACAACCTCTGCCAATGTTTGAAACATATCAAAAATCCCAATGTTCACTGGTCGGCCCCATAAATCAAGTTTAGCTTTGAATGCAGCCACTTTATCTGCCAACTTGAACAACAAGTATCTTCTGCCTCTGCCCCACGTGCTGCTGCTCCACCGCCGCCTCAGATTTTCCTCCTCGGGCTCCTCCAGCACTCCTCCAGCCTGGCTGGATACTGAGTCTGCGGAGTGGGTAAAGGTGAGGTGCCCAGTAGTGCCTGTATGACTGTTCATATTGTGAGGTTTCTGAACTCTTGGGATCCCCAACCCAACGGGAACATCACGCTGAAGTGCAACCCGAAGCTCGATTGCAGCATCTGTGGAACATTGTCCGTTGCCAGAGCAGGGCAACAGCAGGCTCACCACGCTGCAGTGAAGCGCCACAGAAGCGAACCCTAAAAGATTGGGGTCATGCTAAAAGTCCCTGTCTTACACCCCAAAACACGAGGCTGAGTCTCAGTACTTTAGCAAAACCAGCTTTATTCAGCTTGAAACAGGAACAGCACGGTTCTTTATTGTAGCGGGATCTGCCACTCTCCTATACACAGACACAGCATCAGGCAGGATTGTAACCAAGTAATCCTGTTCCCTGCATTTACAATGTTCATTCCTTGCATCACCCATCGAGATCTTTTCTGTTTGCTTTGGCGGAAAGACGCATCAGAGCTGTGAGCCTGCTGTTGCCCTGGAAACAGATAAACTGTCTTAAACAGACATGTTGATCGCACTTCGGGATGTTCTCCAGCGTGTTGTCCTGTTGACGGAGGTCCCAAGAGAGTTTAGAAACCTCACATTTTCTGGAATGAGTGCCGCATTAATAGGAATGTTTCTTGAACGAGGGTCACTGAACCACATAAAAACTGTCATCAAATGCAGCAGTTTGCATATGTTTGCAACCCGAGATTTTTTCTTCTTGTCCTGCCCAGGGTTTGTTCCTGCCTTGCGCCCTGTGTTGGCTAGGATTGACTCCAGCAGACCCCTGTCACCCTGTGTTAGGATATAGCGGGTTGGGTGATGGATGGATGGATTTTTCTTCTTTTTTTGCATATAACAAAGACATATACATTGCATTTGTCATTCCAACAGATTGCACATCACAAACATTAACACTGTTATCGTTTTTTCGTGTCTGCCGTTTCTATAGGAGGGTGACAATGAGTTAAATTCCAATGAATGTTTTTCAAATGTTGACGAGCAATAAGCAAAAGGTATCACTGAAAACCACCGAAAAACAAAAACCGAAAGTTCAAAGAAAGAACATTTTTTTTACAATGTTTCTGTTTGGGCACAACTGAGCTGCGACCACAGATCTAACTAATCTGTGGATGATTCATTCAAGCATTTCAAGGTCACTTCATTGTAATGAAAGTATCTGCTGAATGTACATCGTAGTAACGAGATTTCTATAGACTCGTGTCATATGGGGAAACTGTTGGGACCATAAAAATACTTTGTTGTATTACTCTTTTCACCTCGATCTCTCTCCTTTCTCTGTGCCGCTGCAAAACCCCGCCCACATAGCGTTCTGAAAAGTGTCCTTAGTGAAGGGGGCAGCCATTTTGCTGTAGCCCTTCAATGAGTCAGTCTCCGTTGCTGGTAGTTCTCTCGGGGACCCTTCATTATCCAACCTGCTATGTCCTAATGCAGAGTAACGGGAGTCATTGACCTGAAATTTGGTACACATATACTGCGTGACGTCTACTATCCACTTTCGGGGTGATGATTGGCCTCCACGGTCAACCCAGGAAGGTGAAGGTCATAACCTGTAGCCTTAAATTTGGTACACATATACTACGCTGAAACTCTGCACTACAACTTTTTATTAAAAGCAAAGAGACTTGGAATTACTACTCTTTTTATTTTATTTTTATTGTTGAATCAATTCTCTGCAACAGGGTGGCCATGTGGCGCATGCGTATGGGCACCATTCTCATCCCTACCTCCTTCGCAGTCACTTCCCCTACCTCTTCATATCTTAAGTCTTCAAACTGCCTCAAGAATGATTTAAGTGCCTGCTTAAATGAAAAATTAAGGAAAACGTACAAAGTAATTGCAACACGAAAAAAAGAAACGTCCCTTTTTCAGGACTGTGTATTTCAACAATAATGATTTAAAAATCCAAATAACTTTACAGATCTTCATTGTAAATTGTTTAAACAATGTTTTCCATGCATGTTCAATTAACCATAATCAATTAATTAACATGCACCTGTGGAATGGTTGTTAAGACCTTAACAGCTTACAGAAAGTAGGCATTTAAGGTCACAGTTCTAAAAACGCAGGACACTAAAGAGACTTGTCTACTGACTGTGAAAAACACCCAAAGTAAGATGCCCAGGGTCCCTGCTCATCTGCGTGAACGTGCATTAGGCATGCTGCAGGGAGGCATGAGGACTGCTGATGTGGCTAGGCCAAAAAATTGCCATGTCCACACTGTGAGACGCCTAAGACAGTGCTACAGGGAGACAGGAAGGACAGCTGATCATCCTCACAGTGGAAGACCACGTGTAACAACACCTGCACAGGATCGGTACATCCGAATATCACACCTGCGTGACAGGTACAGGATGGCCACAACAACTGCCCGAGTCACACCAGGAACACACAATCCCTCAATCAGTGCTCAGACTGTCCGCAATAGGCTGAGAGAGGCTGGACTGAGGGCTTGCAGGCCTGTTGTAAGGCAGGTCCTTACCAGACACCAGGCAACAACGCCGCCTATGGGCACAAACCCACCTTCGCTGGACCAGACAGGAGTGGCAAAAAGTGCGTGAGTTTCTGCATGACAGCAATGTCAGTATTCAGCCATGGCCAGCGAAGAGCCCAGATCTCAATCCCATTGAGCACGTCTGGGACCTGTTGTATCGCAGGGTGAGGGCTAGGGGCATTCCCCCCAGAAATGTCCAGGAACTTGCAGGTGCCTTGGCGGAAGAGTGGGGTAACATCTCACAGCAAGAACTGACAAATCTGGTCCAGTCCATGAGGAGGAGATGCACTGCAGTACTTCAAGCAGCTGGTGGCCACACCAGATACTGACTGGTACTTTTGATTTTGAGCCTCCCTTCATTCAGGGACACATTGTGAAACATTTTTAGTTTATGTCTTATGGTGTTGACTCTTTTAGTCTTCATACAAATATTTACACATTAAGTCTACTGAAAATAAAAACAGTTGAAAGTCAGGGGACGTTTCTTTTTTTGCTGAGTATATATATATATATATATATATATATATATATATATATATATATATATGTATATTTATATATATATATGTATATTTATATATATATATGTATATTTATATATAGATTATCTATAGATAGATAAATAATTCAATTTTATTTGTGGATGGTTGGGTGGGATGAAGTACAGTGAGTGTGTCGGGCCTCCTCCCTCAAAACCCACTAAACCGAAGAGCAGCCAGGTCAAGGCTGGGCTCACTGTTATATCCAGCATGACATCCCTTTTGGTTGTTCCTGTCCAGGTGCAGTGTTAGTTATTGAATGCCATCATAAATACTGGCAGCTGTGTTACCCTTGTGCAGAAGAGGTAGTGGCGAAGATATCAAGTCAACAAGAGAAGCTTCTGCATCTCTGTGGCACTAACTTCATTTTAGCAGACTGAATTCAGCATAAGGCTCTAATGGCTAATGAAGAACTTCAAGGTAGTCTACCTAGGCTTTTATGAAGCAGAAATAGAAACGCTTAGCACACTTGATCAACCAGAAGGGGTGAGAGGTGTACAGTCAGAGAGACTTGGTGAAACTTGCACTTATCAACCGTGATGTGCACAACTCCTCAAAGGGGCTGCTTGCCATCATTCATACCCAACTCATCAAACAGAACATTGATAGTATGCTAGCTGAGAGCATAATAGAGCCTTCAGCCTCCCAATGGGCAGCTCCCATGGTTTTTAGCAAAGAAATTTGATGGGTTGTTCTGTTTTTGTGTGGACTTTTGCAAATTCCCATTTGGATGCCTTCAATGTAAACCAGGTATATGAGATATTCAAGTCACTTCATGGATGCATACAACAGCAGTTATGACCCCCGAAGGTTTGTTCTAATATTGGATTATGCCATTTTGGGTAATGTTCAGCATTTTTTGTTGCAAGTGCTTAGGGGGTTAATTGAAAAAAGTTCATTTGATTATATCAATGATATTTTGGCCTTCCCTCCCCCAGTTGGATTAACATCACTTAGAAATCACTTCCAGTGAATGCAACTGAGCAGCACAGTGGCGCAGTGGGTAGTGCTGCTGCCTCGCAGTTAGGAGACCCGGGTTCGCTGTGGGAGACCCGTGTCTGCGTGGGTTTCCTCCGGGTGCTCCGGTTTCCTCTCACAGTCCAAAGACTTGCAGATTAGGTGCATTGGCAATTCTAACTTGTCCCTAGTGTGTGCTTGGTGTGTGTGTGTGTGCCCTGCGGTGGGCTGGCTAGGATTGTCTCCATGCAGACCCCCGTGACCCTGTAGTTAGGATATAGCTGGTTGGATAATGGATAGATGGATGAATGCATCTGGCTATTGCTTAGGGAATCCTTACCTGGACGGGTTTATCCATTCCCGGGAATTTGGGAATCCCGCATGTCATTCCCAGGAATCCCGGGCTCCCGGGGATGACACAGTGCATGGGCATCTCACATGTGAATGGTTTTAGAATGACCGACACTTATTTTTAATAAAACTACTACAATATGTTGACACCAATAAAAGACTAACCTTATCTACAAGCAGTTCATGCTGTCATATAAGTACATGTATCTAGTTCAGGGGTGCCCACACTTTTTCGGCTTGCGAGCTACTTTTAAAATGACCAGGTCGAAATGATCTACCTACATTAAAAATGCTATATATACTGTATATATTGCATAGTTTTAACTGTCAAACAACGCAAAGAGTACACGACACATGTTTCGCCCTTTACGTTGTGCCACGGCGTGTGGTTTGTTTATTTGACAGCATGTAGATCGGGGTAATTACATTCATGGCATTCGTAGTCTGAATCACAATCTGATTGTATGGGTGGTTACCTACCAGGTAACCTTGTGTCAGCAAACATTCGCCACAGAGGCCTCTTTAGTTGCGAGAAGCAGATCATAGAATGTTGCAAAGTTTCATTGTCAAATAATGCAAAGAGTACACAACACGTGTTTCGCCCTAAATCTGGGCTCATCAGGCGTACACACTCACTGCACCCCCTCTCGGGAATCGAACCTCGGACGTCAGCGTCAGAGGCGAAGCCACGGCGTGTGGTTCGTTTATTTGACAGCATGTAGATCGGTGTAATTACATTCATGGCATTTGTAGTCTCAATCACAATCTGATTGTATGGGTGCATGTGGGATGACCAGCGTGTTAGAAGGAAAGAGATCTCAGACTGGCCGCCCTGTATGTCAATTAAGTGGCAAATGCCATAGGGAGGATATATGATAGACTAACGTTTAAAAAAACATTTTTTTTGAATGCAACGTGATCTACCTGATCACATACTAATACACTTGTTCTAAACAACACCCGCGTTTGCCATTGCTCTGAAACACTGCCATTTCAGCTTTTACTGATGCATCCAGTTTTTTGTCATCATTCTGTGATGGCAAGTTTCTTGGCACAGATAATGCAATGCAACACACTGACGCATTGCAATTTCAAGTTGCTGTTCAAAGCTGTTTTCTGACAGACGTCAATGAAGTCTGCCCCATCCCGGCATTCGTGAGCTGCCGAGTGCAGACTCCTCCCAGTCCACTATACTCAGTCTTAGTCGGAGCCGGGAGACTGACGACTGCTGCTGGTTGACTGAATTAATGTGCAAAACACTACACCATGGGCCAAAAAACCGTGCCACTTAATTATTTTCAACTATAACTCTGTTATTTCTTGATCGATTTTTACACTTTAACACGCTATATATGCAAGCTTGGTCGTTCCCGGTTTCCCGGGAATTACAGCAGTTTCATTCCCGGGAATGCAGGAATGAAAAATGTCCGGGAGCCCGGGAATGGATTCCCTACTATTGCTGAATGTGATGAAGTGTCACCTCTCTCAACTCCATATTACCGTTTTGGGGCATGTGGTGTCAGCCAAAGTTGTGTAGGTAGATCCTGAGAAGACCATTGCCATCCAGGACTAATACACACCAAATGATATAAATAGTCTGTATAGACTTCTTGGGCTATTGGGATGGTATCACAAGTTCATCTCTCTCCTGGTTGACACTGCTTTTCCCTTAACCCAGGTTAAGAAAAAATGCTAGGAATGGACCACTAAGTGCTAACATGCTTTTAAATAGCTTAGGGCTTTAATTTCTTCCCAGCATGATCCCACTCATTTTCCATAACAAGACAGATACCAGTAATGTGGGCCTTGGTGTTCTGTTGTCTTAGTGGAAGGATGGGCATAAATGGGCAATTGTATATGCATGGGGCAGAAGTTACTCTATATCTGAAAAAGATGGTCTGGCTGTGGTTTGGGCCGTTGAAAAATGGCATTTCTTGGAGAGGGCTGAGTATGAAGAGTACACAGACTAAATTGCCCTGTCCTAGATCGTCATCCATCCAGAAACATTCTTGGATGACCAGGCGAGTTTTGTGGCTCCTGCTATTTACCTCCAATGTGTTCTGCTATTTAAGGAATGTATCAACATACTTCAAATATGTTGTCATAAATATCTGAAACATCAAGCATTCAGGAGATTGCCCAGGCTCAAGATACATGTCCTGCATTTTGGCACCTTGGGAAGCTGAAGACCATGCTAAAGAAACTGGAGGTTGTATGCTGGCCATCTACCTGTAAGGATATGTGGAGCCAAGTGTTTAAATGCAGAAGCATCTGTTAACAGATTAAGGTCCCACGTAGTAAACTGTCTGTTGAACTATAATCTATTTTGTCTGAACCTGGGCAGATATTGGATGTGGATCTAATGGGGCCTTTACCTTCAACTAACACTAGGAAGGCTGTCCTGATGGTAGTTGGCTAATTTACAAAGTGGGTGGAGCTTTTGTCTGTCAGAGGCAAAAAACCCAGAAGATCTGCTCTACCCTGGTTAATCAAGTCTTCAACTATGCTATCTTCTTCAATACATAATCTTAGAGGTATGTAGTTCACCACCATGATGATTAAAACATTGTACACAGCTTGGCAAATGAAGCAGAAGTTAACCCCCACAATCACTCCCAGTGTAATTTGATGGAGATGGTGAACCAAACCCTGAAGACTGGTGGCTTTCTATGTGTGTGACAAGACATGAGCATATGGCATAACTGGTTTCTCAGACCTCTGGACTGCCATCAGTACAGTGACTCATAAGGCTACTGCTTTGATTGCTCTGGGATGTCAGCTAAATGGCCTTAACAAACAGTACTCCTAACCAACACCCCAACAAATTACACTGTCTGTATTCTGGAACAGCTAGCTAAGAAAGAATACCCACTTAGGCCAGCTACTGCAATGTCTGACAGCAGAAAGCGCACGATGCTGTGGAAGATCTGGGGCCTCATGCATAATGCCGTGTGCAGAACTCACACTAAAACATGGAGTATGGACAAAAGTGGAAATGTGCGTACACACAAAAATATTCAGATGTACAAAACTGTGTGTAAGCCAACTTCCACGCACTTCAGCTCTATAAATCCCGGTCACCGCGATGCACGCACCTACTGTCCCACCCCAACTCCTCCCAGAATTTAACATATTTTATTTTGCAAATCAATATAAATATTACCTTCCTTGTTCAGTGTTTGGTTAAAAGACAATGGCAAAAGCACATGAAAAAAACAGAATTCTTGCAAATGCGAAGTGGAGGCAAGTAAAATGTACCATTTGTTGGCTTAAGCAGTAGTATAAACAACAAAAGGAAGTTGACAGAGTGATAAAGAGTGATAGAGAACCTCCATCCATCCATTATCCAACCCACTATATCCTAACTACAGGGCTACAGGGGTCTGCTGGAACCAATCCCAGCCAACACAGGGCGCAAGGCAGGAAACAAACCCCGGGCAGGGCGCCAGCCCACCGCAGGGTGCGCACACTGGGGACAATTTAGAATCGCCAATGCACCTAACCTGCATGTCTGGACTGTGGGAGGAAACCAGAGTACCCGGAGGAAACCCACGCAGACACAGGGAGAACATGCAAACTCCACGCATGGAGGACCTGGGATGTGAACCCGGGTCTCCTAACTGCGAGGCAGCAGCGCTGACAGAGAAGGTCGCACAGTGCCCAAAATAAAAAAGAAGTGGTCAGATATCAAAGTCGCTGTGAAAAGGTGAGTCATAGCCCATCGTCTGAGTGTCATATGGAAGTGTATTAGGGTACAGAGAAAAGAAAAGAAAAAGGTTAAAATGTCCACATTAGTTTATTTTGTCATTAAAGTAGAACATCTTAAACTTAATCTTAAAATCAATATTAAATTTACTAGTTTCTCTGATCCCATCGTAACTAAAGTAGCACGGTAAATGCTGCATATTGTATATGTTTTTCTATGTGTTATGTGTGTGAATCACTATGTGTTTCTTAAATGGGCTTTCTGTTATGCCGACAAGACACAGAATACATTACATTCATGATATTACAGCTCTCTGAACAATTTAAATACTAAGATATATACTTGATATTTTCATGATGAAATGAAGTAAAGCATGTATTAAACATGGGGGCACGGTGGCACCCCGTCCACAGATTGTTCCTGCCTCCCTCAAGATGCTTGCTGGGACATGCGCAACTCGCGATGACATAATTTAATGCAGCAATACTGTCTCTTTCAAATGTACCAATTCCCATCCTTCCTTTTCTTTCTCTACATAACCAATCGCCACACAATAAGCTCTTCAATAAATGTAAAACCATCTGTAAGCTTAGAATGCCGATCCCTCAAAACTTTTAAGGAACATCATAGTACATGTTTATTTATTCCATCCATCTATCCATCCAGTCCTAGTAAGCATACAGTGCGAGGCAGTTATAATGCCTGGACGGGGTGCCAGCTCATCACTACTGCTGTGCCCCTGTGCCCACATGTTTAATTATTAACAGTATACATTATTAAAATGAAGTTAAAAAATTATCTGTATATTGTAATATACATACTTTAATGCATTTCATCTTAAAAATTATATCAAGAGCACCAAGAAGATAGCTCTTGGAAATCTAAATCAACTTAGAAGCCACTTGTCATCATCTGTAAATACATGCTCTCTTCTATTGAATTGAATTGAATTCCTTTATTGTTATTGTTTGATACAATGAGGTTCAATATGCAAATCCTCCATAAACTTATTTTCCTATAAAAAGATGAAATAATAATAATATTACAATTAAAATATGAAAAATATGCAATATGAAAGCATAAATACCATAGACATGTACATATAGTTCAGATAGTGCAAATGGTTCATAAAGTGGCCCAAGTTATGCAATATTAAAACTGTAGTGCATGTTTACAGGGAGGTAATTGTAATTCTAAGTGCGAACAGTTCTACTGGGAGCACTTGATGGACTGATTGAGTGTGTTTAGTGCTCTTGGGATGAAACTGAACCTCAAGGTTTGTGCAGAAAAGGCTCAGAAGCATTTGCCGAATGGGAGAGATTCAAATAGACTGTGCACATGGCTGAGGTAGTGTGTGCTATAAACGTTCCCCAGGGTGGATGCTGTATCCTGATAATCCTCTGCGCTCTCAACACAGCCCGCCATAGAGCTTTCTGATCAACTGCTGTACAGCTATGATTCCACACTCAGATACAATGAGTTAAAATACTCTGAGTGGTGCACTGAGAGTAACAATGCTAAAGCAGCTATGGTATTTGGAATAGTCTGCCCATTCCGTGGACCATTTTATTGTTACAGGTTGATTACAATCAGACGCATTCAATTTATAAATGATATGCAGTTAATTTCAGTGTATTTGATAAAGCCACTTCAGGAATGTAAATCTAAAAAGCAAATGGAAACCACACAGGAACAGAAGCAGCACTGCTTTGACGCTGGGTACTGCCAGTTTGCAAAACTGACTGGAAACTTGCGTACGCACAGAATAAGGCTGGTATAAGATTGTGCGTGGCATTATGCCAGGATTAGTTTTTATACATCTTGGTGTGAGCATGGAAACAGATGTGTGCAACATTTGTGTGCATACACACAGTTTATACATGAGGCCCCAGGTCTGGACTAGGGTTCACCACCTCTCTGAGAATCAGGATCCTGTAAAATTCACATCCAAGCTTAGTGCCTAAATAGATTAGACCGACTCTAATTATAAAAGTAACTTGTGTGTATAGAAGGGTGCATTGACAAAATTGGAAATGTCCGTACACTAAAAAAATATCCAAATGCATTAAACTGTACATACGCCAGGTTCATGCAGTTCCCCTTCATAAATCCAAATGAATGTGAAATTTAATGCATGTGCCTGCCCCTACAGCCCCACCACAACTCCAAGCAGAATTATGCATATCTGAATATGCAAATTCACATAAATAGCCCCTTCCTTTCAGTGCTTTGTTAAAAGACAATGGCAAAAGCATGTGGGAAAAAAGAATTTCAGCAAATGCAAAGCGGAGGCAAAGAAAAGCATAATGTTTGTTGGCTTAAGCAGTGGTATAAGCAACAAAGGGAAGTTGATCAAGGGATACAGAGTGGTAGAAACACTTGAAAGTTCAAGTTCAGAAAGTTGCACAGTGCTGAAATAAAAAAGAAGTGGTCAGATATCAAAGATAATGTGAAAAGGCATCTCACAGCCCACTGTCTGTTTATTCTGTTTCAGACAATATTAAAAAAGTTGACCCCCATGCCAAAGATGCAGATCCACGCAGTAATGGTGCTGCTGTGCCCAGCACATCTTCGGGCTATGGTTGCACATAATCATCTAGCTGTGTGCTGACGGACGCTGTTCTGGAGTCACAAAATGGAATAGTGGATGCTGTAAGAGATGTAGCCAATGAACTAAGGAATACAAGGGCTGTACTATGTGATATTGACCACCAATTAAAAGAATTGGTTAAAAAAATAAATGCTGCATATGATTGCCTGTTTTTACATTCTACTAATTACATTCAAAAGAAGTTGTAACATTGTCCGACTTGGCTGATCATTTGGTGGGCCTTTATAGTGTCAATGAGTGCCACAATGAATAGATTCTCTGCTCTTTACATGGCTTTTTGAGGTGACTTGCTATCCTTAAGACTGCTTGCTATTTGCCACACTATTTGGAAAAAGTACCTGCAATTGTGCGGATTTGCCATTTTTATGAGCTCTCCTGCTGTAGATGATGTAATCCCAGCTCATTCTTTTGGTGATTCATCCCTGTCTAATGTAACTTGTCCAGCATCACTGTGCAAGCAATTTACCACTCCAATTACATTTGGAAAACTGGAATTGCATTTTCGTGTTTGCCAGTTCAAACACAGTGTAAGGAAATCGTATCTATCTAGATGTTAAACGAATAATACCATTCTATACAGCTGGCATGGGGCAACTCAGTGATGTTTGTGAAATACCAGATTGTCAGCAAGTTCATGTTGAAGAGCTCCTGTGGCTAAAACCCAAGGGTAGATATAACTTGCAAAGGAGAAGGTAGTGCACAATTAATCAAATTCTTCCTTTGTAAAGCCAGCTCCAGTTCGGCACACAACTCCAAGAGGATACCTCTTAGGAATCGAAATCAACTTAGAAGCCAGTCATCATCATCTGTAAATATTCGCTCTCTTCTAACTCTTCCATTTGTGACATCTTCTAACAATGCTAAGGTAGATATCATTTTTGGAATAGTTTGGCCACTCTGTGCACCATTATATTGTTACAAAATGATTACACTCAAGTGAATTAAATTTGTAAATGATATGCAATTAAATTTGGTGTATTTGATAAATTCTGCAATAAATCAATACGAATTTGAAAAAAGGGAGACCACACATAAAGAGTAGCACTGGTTTGACACTGGGTGTTGCCAGTTTGCAAAACTAAGCAGAAAAGTGCGTATGCATAGTGTGAGGCTGCCATGAAAATGTGCATGGCTTTACGCTAAGTTTAGTTTTTGTACAACTCGAAGTGTGAATGGAAACAGGCATATACAACATTTTTATGCGTACACACCATTTATACATGAGGGCCATGGTGAGGAATGCAGTCTTTATGTCTAGGATGATGCCAAGTACACACCCTTATTTCCTTTGCCGGCTTTTCACATTTCACATCCATTACCATGAATTTCTAACTTGGACCTTTTTTTTCTTGCTTTGACTCATCTGTCTGTGTAAAGGAGAAAAAAAAAGCATAAAGTAAAGGACTTGTAGTGATTTTGCATTAATGGTTTTGTTGAGTGTCTGAGGATCATTTTATTTAGTGTGTACTTTGTTTTTGTCTTCCACTATATTTTTATATAGCAGCTAAAACTTTAATTAGCTTTCCTGTTTAATTTTTTTTTTTTTTTTTGTCACCCTTCGTACTTGGTATTTGTTAGGAGGCTTGTAGGACACAGTGAATCCCAAACAAGAGTACTTTGGCAGCAAACAAACAGGCCCTTGATGGTGAAGACACTCTGTCTCCATGTGCTGTTTCTCCCTTGGGTCTGTATTAGATTTAACAGCCAGAGAATCTGATCTCCTCTTCCCTTGGGTTTGTGGCTAACCTGTAGAAAAATGTCACCACTCTACCTGACAAGCAGAGCCAGGATGACAACTGCCGACCTCTCTTTACTGTAAAAAGGGTCAGCACCCCATTGTGCAGCTCTGGCATGAGCATGCCATTATTTCTGCTGTTTTGTGACTTTCTGGAGTTGTCCAGCAATGTGAATAGATTACTAATATATGTTTTTTTCAGTAATTAATGCTACTTTACTGAGAACCTGGTTTTTTTTTATATATAAATGAAAAGAAAACAAGGCTGTGAGATTTTTCAGCAGCTGAAACACTACTGATGATTATGCAAGGTGATAAGGAGCAAGGAAATTCCTCTGTGCCCAAGTCCTGCTGTCCTGAGGAGGAGTGTGCTTTCAGCAGAAGAGTGACTGTCTCTTTTCAGCTGTTACAAACTGGTTAAATAAAGCACACCAGCAGTCATTTTTTATTTACAGTGAACTGCCACTTTATCTTTTAAAATAACCTTTTGACTTTTGAGCTAATGCACATCAGTTGTTCTTTTTGTGTGTAGTGAGACCAGCTATGTGATATGGGTTGGAGACGGTGGCACTGACCAGAAAGCAGGAGACAGAGCTGGAGGTAGCAGAGTTAAAGATGCTAAGATTTGCACTGGGTGTGACGAGGATGGATAGGATTAGAAATGAGTACATTAGGGGGTCAGCTCAAGTTGGACAGATAGGAGACAAAGTCAGGGAGGTGAGATTGTGTTGGTTTGGACATGTGCAGAGGAGAGATGTGGAGAATATTGGGAGAAGGATGCTAAGGATAGAGCTGCCAGGGAAGAGGAAAAGAGGAAGGTCTAAGCGAAGGTTTATGGATATGATGAAAGAGGACGTGCAGGTGATGGGTGTACCAGAACAAGATGCAGAGGACAGAAAGATATGGAAGAAGATGATCCACTTTGGCAACCCCTAATGGGAGTACCCAAAAGAAAAAGAATAACTGCCAGTTTAATTTTTTAAAATAACCTCTTGAATTTTGAGCTAATGCACATTGTGCTTTTTATGTACAATGAAAAGCTGTTTTACTTTCAGCAATGATTGTTTTTATTTATAAGAGAACACCTTTTTTTATTACACTGTGTGATGACAATAAGCCGCGAAAAAACTCAAAAAGAGAAGGTGGACAAAGATGAAAAAACTGATCATAGAAGACGCAGTACATTCGTTTTAAGGCATTTTTATATGCAATCAAGACAAAATGGTGGAAGGAAGTGACATGACGGAAATTACATCACCAGGACTGGCTGGAAGTGATGTCATCAGAAATGGCCGGCAGTGACGTCATTATGGCTGCGCCAGAAAGTGATATCATTGGGAATGGCTGGAGGTGACATCACTATGCAGGAACCGGAAGTGACATGCTGGAAGTTGCATGTGGTGATGTTGCAGCCATTTTTTGAACTCAGAAGCAAGGTAGGTGAATTCTTATTTTTCTTCTTTATTTCTGTCGGCAAAGAGAAAGAGACATCAGTGCACATAACCAACCCTCTACCTCGCAAAGTAACACTCACCTTCAGACTTGATGGCTCCTTCCTAATTGCGTGTGTGTGACAACTGCTACAAAAACGTTGGCACAGAATGGTTCAGAAACACAACATAAAGTAAATGATTCTGTGGTGTATTTACCACAATTTTGTGTGTTTTTGTTTTCATTTTTCTCTCTATTTTCATGTGACTTTGTGTACTATTATTCATAACTGTCACAGCCAGTCAGGCAGTCTCACTTCACTTCTTGCACACTTTGAGTGTAATTTGGCTGGGGCCAGCTCAAAGTTGCATATGGACACGTGTGAAGAAGCTTGTACTTGATCCAGCTTCAGTCTAGGATTGGGTATTGCAGGACTAATTTTACATATGACGCTGACTAGTTCCACTCAGATGTATTATAAATACTGTATAATATATAACATATTTGGGGCCAAAAAAATCTGACTGTAATAGTGGGTACATCAGAGCAAAATAGATTGTAAGGGGTTATCATCAGTGTCTCCACAATCTTTGTTTCTCTTTAAATCCCAAATTATTGGAGAGAAAGCAGAAAATCATTTATGAATAACTTTTATAACAGGCAGGCACTTTTAAAAAACACTTAAGAACAACCACTGGATGACTCCCATGACTCAGTCCTTCTCTGACTTGCATGACACACCTGTTGTTTTCCTAATGTGCAGCCATATTCAGAAATGAAATCTGTGCTAGCATTTCCCTCTGTAAGTTTATAAAGCCTGACAGATGGACATTAATTATGATTTATAATTTTAAAAAACAAGAAATAGTCAAAAAGCTGAATGCCTACACTTGAGCAGCTTCACTTCATGGGAGGCGATGGCTCTGCCAGTCATGGCAAAAAAGAAAGGTAAACTGAATCCAAAAGCAGAGGGGAAAAGCATTTTCAAGGCAGCACCTCCTAGAAATATTTTTCTAGTTCTGGGTTGTTCATTTTTGGATATGTTATATAAACCTGGATGCGAATCAAGTGCTCATTGTGTCATATCTTCTCTGTAATAAATGACACCCTAAAATAGAAGATTCACCAAGCTAATCAACGTTGCCTTCAGAAAGTACTCGGACGCTTTCACTTTTTTCATATTTTGTTAGGTTGCAGCCTTGTGCCAAAGTCATAAAATTTCTCCCTCATGAGACGACACTCAGTAACCCAGAATGACACAATGAAAACAGGATATTAGAAATGTTTACAAATGTATTAAAATAAAAAGCGAAAATATCACATTGCCACAAGTATTTAGTCCCTTTCCTCGATACTTAGTTGAAGCAACTTTGGCAGCAATTACAGCCTGGAATCTTCTTGGGTATTACGGAATAAGCTTCACACATGTGCATTTGGGGACATTCTGTTATTCTTCTCTACTGATTTACTTGAGCTCAGGATGGATGGAGACAGTCAGTGGACAGCTGTGTTCATGTCTCTCCAAAAATGTCTTATTAGGTTCAAGTCTGGGCTCTCGATGTAGGCAAATGAAGGACATTTCCAGAGTGTTCCTTAAGCCGATCCTGTGTTGCCTTTGCTTTGTGCTTAGGGTCATCGAACCTTCAACATAGTCTGAGGTCCAGAGTACGCTGGAGTATGTTTTCACTAAAGATTTCCCTTTAATTTGCTCAACTCTGATTTCCCTCCATCCTGACTAGCCCCCTGGTTCCTGTTGCTGAAAAATAACCTCACAGCATGATGCTGCACCACCATGTTTGACTGCTGGAATCGTATGATGATGCAGGTGATGAGTAGTGCCTGGTTTCCTCCTTTCAGAGTCATTTAGATACAATTTTCCAAATCAGGGCCAGCGCATGGGGTAAGGTGGCATGGCAAATGCCTCACGTCCCACCTAGGATTATGGTGGTATTTTCAGGCGACAATATTACCAAATAATAACACAAAAAATGAGAGTTAAGTATGAAGTTTAAGAATTATCTACACAGCTAAGAGTGTTATTTATATTCTATCTTTGAAAACCATGAGAAATATTTTCATTTTAAAAGTTTAACGTTTCATATAAAACAGTTTGCAATACCTCGTAAAACCATGAGCATACGAGAATCAAAATGATGCATGCGTATTTCAAAGATGCAAATCAATGCATAATATTGGTGTTCACAATTCTTGCATATCATATTGTGTATTCCTTGCAGCGCTTGATGCTTTGCAGGATAATCCAATTCCCAGATCATCAGTCGAGAGTCTAAGATTCACGGGGGACAGATTTACATGATTATTGAGATTTTTATAAAGGTAAATTGCTCAATTTGTGTTTAAAGTTTACTCATTCATTTTTTGACTTAAATTTGTTCACTCACAGTACTGTATGTGGTTCAAAAATTAGAAATTTGACTTCTTCATCTTCAAATGTGATATTACTTTTGTAGTGGGTGTGAACATACTGTAACTGAAACATTTTCTAGGGGTGTGGGGGAACCACTGAATTAGAGAGTAAAAAAGGACAGCCAACTATCAGTGAAATCAATTAATAATAACAATGATGCAGTGATTGTGAAACTAGTTGGAATGAAAGCCCTCTGCCACTCTGGGCACTAGAACTGAACTTGAAATCCATTGGTCTAGTTCAGGGGTCCTCAATCCCAGTCCTGGAGAGCCGCAGTGGCTGCAGGTTTTTGTTCTGACCTGGTTGCTTAATTAGAAAGCAATTATTGCCAATAAAGCACTAACAAGCTATGAAATTAAATTAACTCTGCCATGTCAGGTCATTCTCATATCCTAGATTTTCTTTCCCTTTCTATCATGCAAATGATTTGAAGGCTAAAATGGACGAGTAATTCTCAGTCCTTCACTTTTTTCTCTTCATTTTTCTTCCAAGTATTTAATTAAACCCAATAGTGCAGATA
>JANRMT010062861.1:55620033-55646511 GCA_026402145.1 Polypterus bichir lapradei | reverse complement strand
ATAGATAGATAGATAGATAGATAGATAGATAGATAGATAGATAGATAAATACTTTATTAATCCCAAGAAGAAATTCACATTTTCCAGCAGCAGCATACTGATAAAGAACAAAATTTAATTAAAGAGTGATAACAATGAAAGTATAACAGATAATTTTGTATAATATTAACGTTTACCCCCCTGGATGGAATTGAAGAGTCGCATAGTGTGGGGGAGGACCAATCTCCTCACTCTATCAGTGGAGCAGGGCAGTGACAGCAGTCTGTCGCTGAAGCAGCTCCTCTGTCTGGAGATCATCCTGTTCATTGGATGCAGTGGATTTTCCATTATTGACAGGAGCCTGCTTAATGCCTGTCTCTGTGCCACAGATGTCAAACTGTCCAGCTCTGTGTCTACAATAGAGCCTGCCTTCCTCACCAGTTTGTCCAGGCGTGAGGCATCCCTCTTCTTTATGCTGCCTCCCCAGCACACCACCACGTAGAAGAGGGTGCTCACCATAACTGTCTGATAAAACATCTGCAGCATCTTATTGCAGAATAAAATGCCAACCTTCTAAGGAAGTATAGTCAGCTCTGTCCTTTCTTACACAGAGCATCAGTATTGGCAGTCCAGTCCAATTTATCATCCAGCTGCACTCCCAGGTATTTATTGGTCTGCACCCTCTGCACACAGTCACCTCTGATGATCACGGGGTCCATGAGGGACCTGGGCCTCCTAAAATCCACCACCAGCTCCTTGGTTTTGCTGGTGTTCAGTTGTAGGTGGTTTGAGTCACACCATTTAACAAAGTCTTTGATTAGTTTCCTATACTCCTCCTCCTGCCCACTCCTGATGCAGCCCACTATAGCAGTGTCATCTGAAAACCTTTGCATGTGGCAGGACTCCGAGTTGTATTGGAAGTCCGATGTATATCGGCTGAACAGGTCCTGAGAAAGTACAGTCCCCTGCGGCGCTTCTGTGTTGCTGACCACAATGTCAGACCTGCAGTTCCCGAGACGCACATACTGAGGTCTGTCTGTAAGATAGTCCACGATCCATGCTACCAGATATGAATCTACTCCCATCTGTCAGCTTGTCCCTAAGGAGCAGAGGCTGGATGGTGTTGAAGGCACTAGAGAAGTCAAGAAACATAATTCTTACAGCACCACTGCCTCTGTCCAAGTCGAAGAGGGATCAGTGTAGCATATAGATGATGGCATCCTCCGCTCCCACCTTCCCCTGGTATGCAAAATGCAGAGGGTCAAGGGCGTGGCGGACCTGTGGCCTCAGGTGGTGAAGCAGCAGCGTCTCCATGGTCTTCATCACATGTGACGTCAGAGCGCCAGGCCGGAAGTCATTCAGCTCTCTAGGACGTGATACCTTTGGAACTGGGGTGATGCACAATGTTTTCCAAAGCCTCGGGACTCTCTCCTGTTCCAGGCTCAGGTTGAAGATGTGCTGTAGAAGACACCCCAGCTCAAACCCTAAGGCCTTCAGCAGTCATGGTGATACTCCATCTAGACCTGCTGCTTTACTGGCACAAAGTCTCCTCAGCTCTCTGCTTACCTGGGCTGCTGTAATTATGGGTTGGGGGAAACTCTCTCCTATGCTGGTATCAGCGGAAGAATAGGTGAAGTTTGCAGTACTCCAAGGTGAGAGTGGGTTAGGGTGGTCAAACCTGTTGAAGAAGTTGTTCAACTGGTTTGATCTCTCCACATCTCTCTCAATGGTGACACCCCGCTTCAAGCCACAGCCAGGGATGATCTTCATCCCAACCCACACTTCCTTCATGCTGTTATTCTGCAACTTCTGCTCCAGCTTTCTCCTGTACAGTTCCTTCGCCGCCCTGAGCTGGACTCGGAGTTCCTTCTGCACGCGCTTGAGCTCATGTTGATCACCGCCTTTAAAAGCCCTTTTCTTCTGGTTCAAAAGGCCCTTGATATCACTTGTAATCCACGGCTTGTTGTTAGCATAGCAGCGTACTGTTCTTACTGGAACTACAATGTCCATACAGAAGTTGATGTAATCAGTTGTGCATTCAACAGCCTCTTCAATGTTCTCACTATGTGACCCCAGCAATATATCCCAGTCTGTAGTTCCAAAGCAGTCTCTCAGAGCCTGCTCTGCCTCAGGGGACCACTTCCTGAATGAGCATGTGGTTGTAGGTAGCTCCGTCACTCTTGGTTTGTAGTGAGGCTGAAGCAGAACCAGGTTATGATCTGCTTTCCCAAGCGCAGGCAGCAGGGTGGCGCTGTATGCGTCTTTAACGTTTGTATACAGTAGGTCGATAGTCCTATTTCCCCAGGTGTTACAATCCACATACTATATTGTGTATGCAAGAAAGTCCTCTGCAATGAAGCCTAGTAACCTACAACTGGATGAAGTGGGTTTGAGAAAATTAGATTATTTTAAATAATTTATGTGTATGTATTTTACCATTGAGGACTGTCTAATGCTTTGCCTTATGTTTATCTTTTGCAATCAATTTCAGATACAAATGATTTATTGTCCCAAAACACATTCTTTTCCCCCTATGGTGAATGCACTTGTGACTGAGCTAGTTGTCTAGCTATGGTCACACTGTAAGTTAAAAATAGTCCTATTCTATGCGCACACACACACACATATGCAGAAAACCATCTGGTCAAGCAGAATTAATGTTGCTCCTCTGCCCCATTGGATCATACTCTGCCCCAGTCACACTTCTGAGCATCATTATGTCACTCTGAAACATAAATGCATGCGACAGGCCTGCCGTGACTAATTTTAAAATGCCACTCTGTGTTAGAAAGTCATCTGCTGTATGCTATGGTAAAGTGCGTCATTTCAATTATTACAGAAATTATCTTCATGAAGACCTATATCCATTTTCTTATACTGAGGCGTTTTCTGCTCCTTTCCTCCAACTCATGCTACAACGTTTGGTCTTACTTGTGTTCCATATTCCAATTAAGTGTAAAGATGTCATGCAGATTTTGAGAGATTCCATGAATTTCCTTTAATAATGGGGAAAATGTAAACATAAGCTTGTGTTCTCAGGTTTCTTCCTGGGGAGGAAGGCTCCAAGTCCTGTGGACCATGCTGTGCAGGTCCCCATCGGTTCTTACTTGTTTCACAAAACTGATCTGATGAAGATTAGACAAGTAGATAACTATGATCATCCAAGCTGAAAAATACTTGTAAGAAGTAGGTAATTTCTGGAAGTTCATAGGAACAACATCTGTTAAATGTCACTTAAATTTGCACAGTGTCTGTACAGAGTACAGAATTTTGAGACATCTGCGGTATTTACAGAAGTGGACAGCAGGAGTGAAACAACCAGGTTTCTCAGCAAAAATATAAATTAGGTTCAAACAGAAACAATAAGGTATTTTTGCATTTGTAACTGTTTTTAATGCCAATTTTGTGTGTATTGTTGATTTTTAAGATAATCCTTCATATATTTTTCATATTTTTTCCAAAAATAATAATGGGTTTATTACTTTGCCTGCTATTCCAAGCACATACTGTATTGTGGGATTATTGTTTTAAAGACTGTATCTCAACACTTACACTATGTGTGTATCAACTCATGCCTAGTGAAGAGAACACCGAGATGGATATATAAAGAGCTGAAAAAGAAGTTACAAAATAAAAAATATGTCTTATAACTCCATGGATAACTGAAGAATCTATGAGAGCATCACAGCAATGGTTAAAAAGTGTAGTACATTACAAGCCTGAACTTTTGGGGACTCCATAGTATTAAGGAATTATGGGTATTGAGGAGCTGTTAGGAAGTAGATAATAATAATAAGATGGTGTAACGTGTACTCAGAAACGATCTTAGTAAAAGGACCTGTTAAAGTTTATCACTTTGAACCTGTCTACGTTTTTTTCTTTTTTATGAGTTCAGTATTATTGCCTACAGATATAACAAAAAGGATATTAGGAAGGCTGTTTAGATTAAGTAGGCTGAAATCCAACAAATCACCAGGACTAGATAACATTTATCCTCATGTGCTTAACAAAATTGGAAAGTTCATATGTAAGACCTTGACACACATTTTTCAAAATCTCTGCACATTTTGGAAATTCCTGAAGACTTGAATTTAGCAAATATTATCCTGTTCTGTAAAGATCCAAGTAATTATAGGCCGGTAAGCTTAACATGCATCACAGGTAAATTAATGGAAACAATTATTAAGGAAAGATTAAGCACCACACATCCAGAACAGGTTTAAGGGAAGATAATGTAGAATAAGCTAAATTGTTACGGAGGTACATGGATAGCATACAGTCTTGGGATGATTTGGGTCTGATAAAATGTATTGATTCTGTTCATAAGTTATATGGACAGAATTTCTAGGCGCAGCCAAGGAAGGGAGGGGGTCTTGTTCGGTGACTTCAGAATCTCGTTCTGCTATTTGCGGATGACGTGGTTCTGTTGGCTTCATCGGACAGTGACCTCCAACTCTCACTGGAGCGGTTCACAGCCGAGTGCGAAGCAGCGGGGATGAGAGTCAGCACCTCTAAATCCGAGGCCATGGTTCTCAGCCGGAAAAGGATGGAATGCTCTCTCCGGGTTGGGAGCACAGTACTGCCTCAAGTGGAGGAGTTCAAGTATCTTGGAGTCTTGTTCACGAGTGAGGGAAGAATGGAGCGGGAGGTTGACAGATGGATCGGTGCGGCATCCGCAGTAATGCAGGCTCTGCAACGGTCCGTCGTGGTGAAAAGAGAGCTGAGCCAAAAGGCGAGGCTGTCGATTTACAACTCGATCTACGTTCCTACCCTCACTTATGGCCACGAACTTTGGGTAGTGACCGAAAGAGCAAGATCGTGGATACAAGCGGCCGAAATGAGTTTTCTCCACAGGGTGGCTGGACTTTCCCTTAAAGATAGGGTGAGGAGTTCAATTATCTGGGAGAGACTCGGAGTTGAGTCGCTGCTCCGCTGCATTGAGAGGAGTCAGTTGAGGTGGTTCGGGCATCTGGTTAAGATGCCCCCTGGATGCCTCGCTGGGGGGGTGTTCCGGGCATGCCCCACTGGGAGAAGGCCACGGGGCAAACCCAGGACACGCTGGAGGGATTACTGTATATCTCCTGGCTGGCCCTGGAATGCCTTGGGGTCCTCCCAGAGGAGCTGGAGGAGGTGGCCGGGGAGAGGGATGTCTGGGCTTCCCTGCTTAGGCTTCTGCCCCCACGACCCGACCTCGGATAAACGGTGGATAATAGATGGATGGATGGATGGATGGATGAAATGTATTGTTAATAAATGTAAAGTATTACAGATATGTAGAAATGTTTGATCTGAATACACTAGCCTCTTTGCAGTTCTGCCGCACATGTATGTGGATGTGGATGTACAATTTAAACAGATTTTAATTTTCATGTGAAGTGTTACATTTGCATCCACATGATGTATAACTTCCCGTGATTGCATTTCGCTTCTTTCTCCCTATTTAATAAAATTACTTTTTCGAATGTTTGGCTCTGAGATGTGTTAATTGTCTTTGCAAAAGCTATTCTAACGGGAAACTGTTAAAGTTTTAATACGAATGGCATATCAAAATCTCCTTTGGTGTCTTAATGTTATCTGCAGGAGATGTACTACATTACCTTTATTGGATACATCCTTCTTTGTACAGTAATTTGTGCGGTGGAAGACCTGACGGTGTGAACTGTTGTAGATATTCTTCGTGATAGTGTAAGTTGTTGTTTTCATCTTCCACACGATCACCACCAACTGTTTCAGCATACTCTATTGATACGCATTTAACCATTTTGCTGTGTTACCGATCGACATTTTTGGCATAAATTCGTAATATGTAATATTCGATCATTTTCCTTAATAAATAAATGACCAAGTATAATATTTTTGTCTCATTTGTTTAACTGGTTTCTCTTTATCTACTTTTAGGACTTGAGTGAAAATCTGATGATGTTTTAGGTCATACAGTTAGGTCCATAAATATTTGGACAGAGACAACTGTTTTCTAATTTTGGTTCTGTGCATTACCACAATGAATTTTAAATGAAACAACTCAGATGCAGTTGAATTGCAGACTTTCAGCTTTAATTCAGTGGGTTGAACAAAAAGATTGCATAAAAATGTAAGGCAACTAAAGCATTTTTTTAACACAATCCCTTCATTTCAGGGGCTCAAAAGTAATTGGACAATTGACTCAAAGGCTATTTTATGTGCAGGTATGGGCAAGTCCGTCGTTATGGCATTATCAATTAAGCACATAAAAGGCCTGGAGTTGATTTGAGGTGTGGTGCTTGCATGTGGAAGATTTTGCTGTGAAGAGACAACATGCGGTCAAAGGAGCTCTCCATGCAGGTGAAAGAAGCCACCCTTAAGCTGCGAAAACAGAACAAACCCATCCAAGAAATTACTTAAATATTACGAGTGGCAAAATCTACAGTTTGGTACATCCTGAGAAAGAAAGCAAGCACTGATGAACTCAGCAACACAAAAACACCTGGACGTCCACAGAAGACAACAGTGGTGGATGATCGCAGAATCATTTCCCTGGTGAAGAGAAACCCCTTCACAACAGCCAACCAAGTGAACAACACTCTCCAGGGGGTAGGCGTATCAATATCCAAGTCTACCATAAAGAGAAGACTGCATGAAAGTAAATACAGAGGGTGCACTGCAAGGTGCAAACCACCCATAAGCCTCAAAAATAGAAAGGCTAGATTGGACTTTGCTAAAGAACATCTAAAAAAGCCAGCACAGTTCTGGAAAAATATTCTTTGGACAGTTGAAACCAAGATCAACCTCTACCAGAATGATGGCAAGAAAAAAAGTATGGCGAAGGAGTGGAACAGGTCATTATCCAAAGCATACCACATCATCTGTAAAACACGGTGGAGGCAGTGTGATGGCTTGGGCGTGCATGGCTGCCAGTGGCACTGGGACACTAATGTTTATTGATGATGTGACACAGGACAGAAGCAGCCGAATGAATTCTGAGGTGTTCAGAGGCATACTGTCTGCTCAAATCCAGCTAAATGCAATCACATTGATTAGGCGGCATTTCATGATACAGATGGACAATGACCCAAAACATACAGTCAAAGCAACCCAGGAGTTTATTAAAGCAAAGAAGTGGAAAATTCTTGAATGGCCAAGTCAGTCACCTGATCTTAACCCAATTGAGCATGCATTTCACTTGTTGAAGACTAAACTTCGGACAGAAAGGCCCACAAACAAACAGCAACTGAAAGCTGCTGCAGTAAAGGCCTGGCAGAGCATTAAAAAGGAGGAAACCAAGCATCTGGTGATGTCCATGAGTTCAAGACTTCAGGCTGTCATTGCCAGCAAAGAGATTTCAACCAAGTATTAGAAATGAACATTTTATTTCCAGTTATTTAATTTGTCCAATTACTTTTGAGCCCCTGAAATAAAGAGATTGTGTTAAAAAAATGCTTTAGTTGCCTTACATTTTTAGGCAATCTTTTTGTTCAACCCACTGAATTAAAGCTGAAAGTCTGCACTTCAACTGCATCTGAGCTGTTTCATTTAAAATTCATTGTGGTAATGTACAGAACCAAAATTAGAAAAAATTTGTCTCTGTTCAAATATTTATGCAGAAATATAGAAAATTCTAAAGGGTTCACAAACTTTCAAGCACAACTGTAATACATCTTCTTTAATTGGGAACTTAAAGTGAAGAAAACGTTAAAATTTATAAGAGCTGAGAGCGCAGGAAGTGTGTTTGACAAAAGCATTAACTAGGCTGATAGGGGAGAGTACCGTGGTCTTGTTTGAAAGTGGTTGCTAGGAGGGCGTAACTTCTAAAAATATCATGGCAATAATCTTATCTTGCGGGACCTGAAAAAATCTTTTTCAAAAAGTCACATCTCATCTCCTAAAAAGTCTTGTCACATCGAAAGTTTTTTTTATATAATTTAGAGATATATGAAACCATATTCAAAATATTTAGAACCTATTTGTTTTCAAACATGTTTATTCAGTTCACAGTTTATAATCTGAAGCATCAGGTGTGAAGCAAGAAGCCCTGGATGGTGAGCCAGTCCATCAAATGCCAGACTCACTCACAATGGGCAGGACAGAAATGCTAGTTAACTTCATCTGCATGTCTTTGGGATCTGGGATTAAAACTGGAGTACCCAATGAAAAACCGAATCGGACATTGTCACTACATGTATACTTCACATAAGAAATGCCCACTTAGTGATTCAGATGCAAGACAGACTGAATCATTTTCTTACCCCACTGTATTTTTTATGCATTGTTTTTGAAACTTTATACTTTGTTTCAATTGTTTCAATAAGTACTTCCAGTAAAACCTGTGGGGCTATTGCTGTATTTTTCAATCAAAAAATGAATGATATTAGAAATAACATAGTATATCCCTCCAACACTAAGGATCCTCCTAAACCCCAGCATTCTGTTATAAACAAATTAAACTCTTTCACTAGAATAGATTTACCTGATTTACAAAAAATAATATCTCAATTAAAATCCTCCACCTGCATCCTTGACCCAGTACCAACAAGGCTTTTCAAAGAAGTATCGGGCGTGCTAATTGATAATGTTCTTGACATAGTAAATTCGTCATTAGATACGGGGGTCTTCCCAGACTGTCTTAAGACTGCTGTAGTTAAACCCCTTCTTAAGAAACATAATCTTGACCCCTCGGCTCTTGAAAATTTTAGACCCATCTCTAACCTGCCTTTCTTAAGCAAAGTTCTGGAGAAAGCAGTCATTATGCAGTTAAATGACCACCTAAATAAACATGCTATTCTTGATCAATTTCAGTCGGGTTTTAGAATAAATCACAGCACAGAAACTGCACTCGTTAAAGTAGTAAATGATTTGCGAGTGAACGCAGACAGAGGCCATATATCTGTTCTCATCCTCTTAGACCTGAGTGCTGCATTTGACACTATTGATCATAATATTCTTAGAAATCGCCTTAGTCAATGGGTGGGCCTCTCTGGCAGTGTCTTAAATTGGTTTGAATCCCACCTGACAGGGAGAAAATTTTTTGTTAGTTGTGGTAATTACAACTCGAAGACACATGATGTCCGATATGGTGTTCCACAAGGCTCTATCCTGGGTCCGCTGTTATTCTCAATCTACATGCTTCCGTTAAGTCAGATTATCTCAGGGCACAACGTGAGCTACCACAGCTATGCTGATGACACACAGCTGTATTTATCAGTAGCACCTGATGACCCTGATTCTATTGATTCACTAACACAATGTCTGACTTGTATCTCAGAATGGATGAATAGTAACTTTCTCAAGTTAAATAAAGAGAAAACTGAAATCTTAGTGATTAGCAATAATGGATACAATGAGGCTATTAGAAATAAACTGGATACATTAGGATTAAATGTCAAGATGGAGGTAAAAAGCTTAGGGGTAATTGTTGACTGTAATCTGAATTTTAAATCGCATATTCATCAGACCACTAGGACAGCATTTTTTCACTTAAGAAACATAAGTAAAGTTAGACCTCTTATATCACTGAAAGATGCTGAGAAATTAGTTCACGCGTTTGTTTTCAGTTGACTAGATTACTGTAACGCACTCTTCTCAGGACTACCCAAGAAAGACATAAATCGTTTGCAACTAGTGAAGAATGCAGCAGCTAGAATCCTAACTAGGAAAAGAAAATCTGAACACATTTCTCCAGTTCTGATGTCACTACACTGGTTACCTGTGTCATTCAGGATTGACTTTAAAATTCTGCTTATGGTTTATAAAGCCTTAAATAATCTCGCCCCTTGTTATATATCGGAGTGTCTGACACCTTATATTCCAAATCTTAACCTCAGATCCTCAAATGAGTGTCTCCTTAGAATTCCAAGAACAAAACTTAAAAGAAGTGGTGAGGCGGCCTTCTGCTGCTATGCACCTAAAATCTGGAATAGCCTGCCAATAGGAATTCGTCAGGCTAATACAGTAGAGCACTTTAAAACACTGCTGAAAACATATTACTTTAACATGGCCTTTCTATAACTTCAATTTAACTTAATTTAACTTAATCCTGATACTCTGTATGCTCAATTTCCTCATAATAACTATTCATGGTGGCTCTAAAATCCGTACTGACCCCTACTCTCTTTTCTGTTTCTTTTTCCGGTTTCTTTGTGGTGGTGGCCTGCGTCACCTCCACCTACTCAAAGCACCATGATGCTCCAACAATGATGGATGGATTAAAAGGCAGAATTCTACGTGACCATCATCATCAAGCCTTTCCGTGAGAACCCTAAATCCAAAGAGGACTGTTTCATTTATGTTAGGTAGAATGCCCAGAGGGGACTGGGCGGTCTCATGGTCTGGAATCCCTACAGATTTTATTTTTTTCTCCAGCCGTCTGGAGTTTTTTTTTTGTTTTTTCTGTCCCTCCTGGCCATTGGACCTTTACTCTTATTCATTGTTAATTAATGCTGATTTATTTTGTTTTCTTATAGTGTCTTTTATTTTTCTATTCTTTATTATGTAAAGCACTTTGAGCTACTGTTTGTATGAAAATGTGCTATATAAATAAATGTTGTTGTTGTTGTTGTTGTTGTTCTTTGAGTATCACTTTTAAAGGGGTAAACATGTAACTAAACGATAACTCGCTTTGACTTTAGGGTTGTATTTGAAAATGAACTCAACTCTGTTGCAATTAGTACGGGTAATGAATGGAATAAATTTTCACAATTGCTTTTTATTGTTCATCTTTAATTTCTAATGACAGCTACTTCTGTACTCACATTTTCTTTATATGGACTTATAAGTGGCCAAACCTATCTAGGCAATGTAAGGAATAATGAAGTATTTAATTCTGTGTATTTGTTTCTTTGGATGGCACAAAGGTGCAGTGATTAGTGTTACTTCCTCACCTATCCAACAAGCTGGTTTTAAATCCTGTGCTTGGTTCTGGTTTGGGTGAAGTTTGCATGTTCAGCTTGCATTTGTGTGGCACTTCCTCTGTCAACTCTGACTTTTTGGGTTAATTGGTGACTTAGAATTGGCCCAATGTACAAGAGGGTGTGTGTATGGGTGTGCCCTGTAACGGGCTGGCACAAAGTCTACGGCTGTTTTTTAACTTGCACCCTGTGCTGCCAGGATAGGCTTTTGCCCTCTTGACCCCCAGCTGAATTAAACAAATTTGAGAATACTATGCTATCTTATGTTCTCCAAACCATGCCTGGATTTTATTGGCTTGGGGTTGGGAAACAGTTCTGCTAGGAGGTGATCCACCTGATTGGGTGTGATGTTCAGATATCCTCAGAATCTTCTGGAACCAAGGGATCCAGGATGTGCAACATTTTTAGCCTCACACCATTACACCACTATCACAAGGATTCAAGAATTTTATTTAAGTGCCTATTTCATGCAAAAGTAAAACAAACAAAATACTTAAATGTAGCATAAAACCGCACAAGAATATACTACAGTATAATATGTAGAGAAACCAAGAACAAATTAGGGAGAAACAATTAACAAGCTTGATCAAATGAGTTAAGTGTCTAATTTAGCTCAGTGTACAGTAGGTCAAATTATTTAATTTGTGTAGGTGAAAGAAGCCAAAAATTCCAGGTTTTGCATCAATATTATTAAAGGCACAGGCCCGGAAACCTTAATATTTGTAAGTTGAGATAAACAAATGATGGGCATGAGCAAAGCAAAGAGTTCTCCTTGGCACATATGGGTTAATTAAGTCTGCTAAATTGGTGGGTGAACTACAATGGAAAGATTTAAATGACATTATTCAAATTTTGAATTTAAACCTTTGATCAAAGTGCATTGAAAACATCAAGCAGGATGGATTCACAGACTCATTAACATTTTTCCAGCTGAAATTATTCCATCACTTAGCTCACTATAACTATGTCTAACTGTTTAGGGTCACCAAGGTTAACTTTATATCTAAAATGCTGTCCTGCAACCATTTTGAATGGAAGTTGCCTTAGAGGTTTAGGTGTTTACCAGCCTTCATGGAGTGTTTCAACCCTTAGCCACAACACTCACCATTTGGCGGGTATGCAGTGTTAGCCAGTCACTGTCCCTATCCTCCAGGTTTCCAGTTAAAGTCCTCTCTCTTCAACCAGTGCCAACAAGAGGCTCTCTCTACCCTTTCTTCCTACCTCTGAACTGATGTTCTCCCCTCATGGCCTCTCACTCCAATTCTTGTGAACAGATTCCACACTGACTGAGCTGGGAAGCCTCAACATCCCACTTGCACTGTGAATAGCCATGCTGTCCAACCCTTATCCCGACAATATGAGACAAGTTGCTGGTTGCTGCTCTTCTTTCTATCAGCTGCTTCCTCCCATCCCTCTTCCCATGGTACTGTTAGATCATTTAGGAACATTTTTTTGGGTTCAGCCAACATACTCCATCCATTAAAAATTATGTTATACATGTTGTACATTTGGTTGGCATTAGTAGAATTTAAATGTTCTCCTGAAGTCCGTGTGGGGTTCCTCAAGGCACTTTGGTTTCCTTCCACATCCCAAAGACAGGCAGGTTAGGTGACTTTTATGTTGTTAAATTGCCTGTGTCTGTGTGTGAGTATGTACACCCTGTGACAGATTGGCACTCCATCCAGAATTGTTCCTGTATTGCACCTGACTCTTGCTGGGATTGACTGCAGAGTCCCTGAGAATCTGCTCTGGATAAGTGGGTTTGAAAAATGGGTGGATGTTATGTGCTTTGCTCTGCACCATTGTTAATACATCCTTGTTAGGTAACTAATAGTAGCCCATCTGATACACTGGACAAATTATTGGTTCCTTTCATCAATAGGTTGCTTCTGACCCCAAGAATAAAATGAGCTGAACATTTTTGGGGTGGTCACCCCTTTTCTGTGGCCTTGCTATGTAGAAAATCTCCAACACATTTACTTTTTATGAAATATTATGCTGCTGTATCTGGCACCTAATCTCATGCTGTTAGCCAAAGCTACTTACGTCTTTGTTCTTGCCAATTGCTCCTGTGAATAGTTCCCACACACAACCATTTTGGGCCTGTTCTCCTTCTGCAGCACTGTCTGTAAATAAGATCCTGCTACTGACTGAGCTTTCAGCTAAATAGGAAATGTCCAGTCAGTGTACTGTCACACTGTGAATGGATATGCTTACAAAGATTTGTCTAAATACAATGCATATATAAAGAGGATGGTGTATTCAGTTCCTGTGTATGGGGGGGTGTGTGTGTATTTATATTTATATTGAATCTGAGCCAAGTTCAGAAGGTACCATATGTGGGTGTTTTGAGATTCAAGAATTTACATCCACAAGTGATACTCACAGATTATCAGATATTCTTCTAGTCATTTCCTGAATCTGCTTCTCCCAAAACAAGGTTCTTGAGAGTCAGAGGCCTTCTTTACAAAATTAGGATCAATGACCATTAAATCCCCAGAGCGATGCTAGCCATTTGCAGGTAAGCTGGGGGCACAATGCCACACACACTCAATAAGGGAGATCATGCAACAAAGACACAGGCCAGGCTGCATACTGAACCCTGGTCCCAGGAGCTGTGCTTTGGAAATGCCGATTACTGAACCTACTTTGTGTCTCCCTAGCATAAGATGATTAATAATAAGGGGAGGGATAATTACAGGGAGAAGTCAGAACATGTAATGACTAGCATAAACAAAATTGTATTGTTGCACTGGGCCTGGCTAAACTGAAATCAATGCCCCTATCTTACTGGTAGCTTTCCTACTCCTCCAGGTTTGAAAACACTACAGATCAGCATCCCTTAATCCCCCAGTCTTACTCTTTCTCTATTTTCTGTCCTCTTTACCTCTCTGCTAGTATGTTCTTTTCAATCTCACATGTCAGATTCAGGTGTCATTTAGTACTCTAGTATTTTCCACCTCATAACTAGAATTATTTTGAGTTTATCATAAGATTTACAACGTTTCTGGTAAGACTGGCTTTTAAAAACCAATGCAGCCTAGTGAGCACCCTTTCATTAGAAGGACTGGGCATACCTAATACATTTTGGACCGTGGCGTTTTCTCTGGGGCAGAGCTTATTAACTGCAGGAGACATTCTGTCATCTTAATATTACCTATGACCTCTTCAAAGAGAACTCCCTTCGAGTTTAATGTCTGTCACCATAGAGCGCATTATCCCCTACAAGACCCTGGCTTAGGACAATGGTTTACAGCAGAGCTCTCTAATTGCCTATCAAAGTCTGTCATTCCATAGTCCCTTTTAGGGTTCTGCTCCGTACCACTCATGCCACCTGCTATAGCATAGTCTGCACATAAAACATGGTAAAGTCAGGTCAGCCTAATGAAGGGTCCACTCTGTTATGATTGGTGTCTCATGAGGTGTCCTGAAGTGTTTTGAGCAAAGTAAGCATCTATTTTGGGTGTCATTACCTGACGAATTCAATTCTGGCACTTGTTTTTATCTAGAAAAGTTTCTGAAGGAGTCGAACAATTCTCTTTAGTTACAGGCACTGCCATTTTGAGACGTTAGCATTATTGGCTGCCATTGCAACCTACCCAAAATGCTCCAGGAATCTGTGGCATGTGACATCATCAGAGCAACGGTTATAAAGGTTAGCACTTCATTTCCAGGGTGTCCAAGATTAGGATAAAACAGTACTGGCGTGTGATTCTTGTTACACATGCTTCTTCCAGTTAAACAGCATGTTTTTAGTGGTAAGATCGCTGATTATTGAATAGTGTTTTGATTGGATAGATTTTGGTAAAATTGTTGGCTTGACTTGGTGACTGTATTTCATCCTCCGATCCTTTCTGTCTTCTTCTGAGTCAGTACAGGTACTACCACAAACTGCACATAACCACAAACAGAGTGGTGTATGCAACGCATCTGTAAAGTGCCCCTCTGCCCCTATGGCAGCAGATTAACGTATGCATACAGTATATCCATGAGAGTGTGAGTATCTATGATAAGAAATATTCATTATGCTTTTAATTTTTACTGTTTGGTGAAACATGAGTTCATTAGATAAATTAATTGCATGCTGCTTGAACAATGCAAATGGATTACTTGCCCATTACATCCGGTGTATGCATTGGGTAATTAGTAACATGCTATTTATTCTGCTTCAGTCTGACATATAATTGATTATTTATGATGTGCATGATCATGAAAATCATAGACTTTCCACAAAGCGTGACACCTTTTTAACTTGTGCTGGGGAAAGAGAATCAACAAGCTGTGACCTTTGGTTCCTTTGAAATTCATTATAGATTTGTCAATAGTGTACACTGAATTCCTATGCTATGTTGCCCTCGTATTAAATAAAGTGAAAACATCTTTTGCTCTGATGGGGTCCTTTTATTAAACATGAAAGCATGCCGCCCATTTCTTGTTATAAAAGACTTGTCACTCATGTCTATTTGCTTTGGAATAATTAGGTAGCTGAAACAACAGTTGCTGCATTTTGCATTAAAGCGAACATTGTTTTTCAGATATGCCAGATTTGCTTACGAAACAGATGCTGTTTGTGAGTATTTTTTTTTTCTTTTATCAGGCGACTTCTTGTCCTAACCACAAATGCTAACAATTCACAAGTGGCTTCACGACATTTTTCACATCCATCCCATCTACCCCTTGGGAGTGACTCTCAGCCTGTTGAGTTCATTACGACATGAACTGGTTAGGCTGCCTTCTGCTTCAAAAACACAATATAAACCAACCTCAGAAGAGCCCTTCTTGTGGTCATGACACCATCACTTGCTGCACATACAGTAGCTGTCCTCCCTTTATAGTAGTTTCTTTCCCATGCAGAGAACATCGTGACATGAAGATAAATAGTCATCTGTCTTGTTAAATTCCACCAATGAGTGACTCCAGTGTGTGCGCTCACAATCTTCATCACTTAAGACAAAACTGAAAACTTCCATTGTAGCAACTTGGGCGGGGTGACCTGGGGTCTTATATTTCAGGAGAGACACTTCTTAGAGGTCATCGAATATATGCATGCATGCATATTCAAAGTGTATGAATATCATATACCACCTTCTGCTGTACATGAAATGTGGCAGGGGTCAGTAATCATGCCAAAAGGCATTATATAATTTAAATAATTTTTTGTTCAAAACATTATGTGGGCGCCTTGTAACATTCAAGGAATGTGCTTTGAAATGGTGTTGACTAAGAGAGCTAGTTTATAATGTAAGCACTGTATATAAGAAGTTTGATAAATAAGAGGAGCCCACTCAGTCCATCCAGTTTCTTTGGTTTAGCTTATTGCTATTTTGTCTAAATATTTCATCCGGATTTTTAAATAAAGGTTTCCATTTCAGATATGTAACCTGATAGTCTTTTGCACATTCACAAAACACCACCATGCACAATTGGGTCAGTATTGCACTGTTCTTCATGAAGGATAATGTATGAAATGTAACATTAATAGACTGTCTTTATTCAGGTAAAGAATTATGAGATAATGTTAATCCCAAAAAGCATTAAAAATAAGGAACAGTTAATTTAATTAATGTATCTAAGTATAGTAATTCATAAAAGGTAACTTCTGATTAATAATCTTTTTAAATGAAATTTCGCGGTCTTTTTTACACCCAAGGAATCTAATCCTGTAACCCGGGGTGGGCAAAGTCATTCCTGGAGGGCCGCAGTGGCTCCAGGTTTTTGTTCCAACCCAGTTGCTTCATAAGAAGCCCGTATTGCTCAAGTAACACTTCTGCTTCATTTTAGTTGTCTCACTCGTTTAGATTTTGAACCCTTATTGCTTATTTTAGTCTTAAACAGCTGTAGTCTTGGTTTTTAACCACCCCTTATTAGCAATCAGAAGCAAATGACAAAAGAAATTCAGCATTTCTCCATTAAGCTTGTTTCCATTTACACCTGCATGTGTTTATCATGCACTATTTGGTTTAATTAAATACTTGGAAAGAAAATGAAGAGAAAAAAGTGAATGACTGAGAATTACTCATCTGTTTTAGACTTCAAATCATTTGGATGATATCCTTAGAAAGGAAAAAATATCTAGGATATGAGAATGACCTGACATGGCAGAGTTAAAGCACTAACGAGCCCTGAAATTAAATAATTGACAAGGATTTTTTTTTTAATTAAGCAACTGGGTTGGAACAAAAACCTGCAGCCACTGTGGCCCTCCAGGAATGACTTTGCCCACCCATGCTGTAATCACAATTTTATTCCCAGCTTTCTGCCATTTTATTCAATTCTGCAGAGCTGCCATCATCATCTCCATGGAAATCTTCCAGTAATGCACCAGACGGGCATTAATTATGATACTATCAGGTACCCTGGTATTAGATTCCCCAAGCACTCTTAAAAACACTAGTTCTTTATGGTTTTTTACTGGGTGTGTGGTTCCTTGAAGAACCATTGCTTGACAAAGAACCATTTAATGCTGGGAAAGGTTCTTTGAATATGGAGCTGGTTCTTTGTGTTTTGAAAAACTTCTGAATATGTAGAAAAAAAATTCAATCTTTAATGTATGGTAGGCTACGTAGAAGGACACTAATATATTAAGAAAACATGGACTTAGCCTGTTTGATTGTATGCAGCGAGAGTCCTTTTAAAATCAGGGCTCATTAGTATTTTACAAATCTTTTATCATTTATTCAGTTATTGTTGCAGTACTGGTCTAAATAAATAAAGGCTCTTTCTGGATCCTTCATGTGGATGGGTCTTTTGGGAACCAAAATTGGTTCCCCTATGGCATCAATCTGAAGAACTACTCTGGCACCTTTATTTTTAAGAGTGAGCAGCCATTTGGTATCTGAGGTAGGAACCATCTTGTGTGAATTTCCTGTTGGCTATTTTGATTACTGATTTTGAAACATTTCATTGTGAGTTTTCATTTTGGCTTACAATTGTCTTTTTTGACCTTTGCGTTGCCTTACAAATCCATTCTTTCTCCTGATCCCCACTCTTTTCAGATTGACTGCCTTGTTGGCCGTCTGTACAGTAGCATTGTGGTCAGATCTGCAGCTCCAGAGTCCTGTGTTCAAATTCCACCTCAGGTACAGCCTGTAATATATTTGCATGCTCTCTGCCACAATATTTGCTATCCCTCTTTGCTTAAGTATATGATATTCCTCACCCTAACGTCCTTAGGGTTTAAATCTGAATTGTGAGTGTGTCTTACTTTAATCAAGATAATCATCATGTTAAAGATGACAGAAGGTTTTGCTCTGGGCTCTTCTGGCCCTGACCCCTTTGCCTACTATACAAACAGATAAAAGAAAAATGAAATGCAGCCCTAATGAAGGGCACTATTGTATAGCAGACCACCATGTTTAAGCAATGCACACACCTACAAGGTGCGTTGATGCACAACTGACTCCCAACTCCTTCTTAGTGAGCTCTGACTATGAAACACGCCATAAATCAACGGTAAACAAATCAGGTAAGAAGACATTCATTTTACATCTGAGGAATTAAGCAGTAAACATATTGTAATCTAAAACCTAAAACTGTTATGAAAAGAAAATGAAAACTACAAAACAATGATTGCTAAATATAGACAAAGGTTCAAAATAAACAGGAGTAGAATCTAAAATAGAAGTCTGCTTGCAGTTTGTATAACAGATGCTTACTTCACACCAGCTAATGTTTGGGTCAGATTTGACAGATGCATTACAAAGGTCTGAGCCATCATAACGTGGGTCTTATGACGACAGCCTCAGTGCGAGAAACAAGGCCAATGCTTTACTTTTTATATAATGTGCTTTATAGTGCATTGAACAGACTATGAAGCTCATAGCCACAAATGGGAAGGGAAAGTCAAATACATTGGAAAGCGGCAGTGAGAAGTACAGAATGTTCCAAAGGATTACAGGCAAAGAAGTTCCATGATGGTGGCACCTTGGCTGTGCATTAGAATGTACACAGGCTGATATATATTTCTATGACATATATGTTTTAAGATTTTTTAGGTAAAGAACATGGAAGCACCACGTTACGGTAGTTATACTCACTAATTATGGAGCCCTAGAGTAGTGTTAGGTTGCATGTTGATCAGCACATCCAAGTAAGCGTTCGACTGTACTCTGTGCACATGACAATAATGACCCTATCTGTCTACTGTAGTATATAGTAAAATGCTAAGGTCTGTGTGTGTCCGAGTTTCTCTGAGCATTCTGATTGGTCAGTTTGGCTTTGGTGATGTGACTGAAAGAGGAAATGCAAGTGAGAGACATAAAGGAGAAGTGAAGATGTAGGAGGTATGCTGAAAGTTGTCTGGAATGTATAAAAGCAGACAGGAGGCAAGCAGGAAGCCTCAAAATGACAGAGTCTGTGAAATTAGTCTTTATGGGAACATGCACAAGAGAGGGAGTGCCAATCATGAGAGGTTCAGACATACAAGGATACCAAGGAAAGGTGAGGAAGGTACACGTAGGGACAAATATGTCACATTTTTTCTACATTTGTTCTGTTACGTTCTTTCATGAGTTATGTGGCTAGTAAACATATAACTATTGATTCAGATGTACTCTTTCTTATTTAAAAAAAGTGCCATCAACTATAGCAATTTCACACATATCACATGTATGAAATGATCAAGGTGATTTTTAAATGTCAAAGAGCCAGCAGTTTATAGACTGCAAAATGAAAAGCACTCTGATTATGTAATTTTAGGGAATATTAAACAGTCTGCTGTTCCTTATGCTAAGTTAGTGCATTAGTCTATTTAATATAAGGTGGAGATGCAAGCTTTTTCATTATTGTTTATTTTATTATTCAGTACTCAATTAACATTAGTGATACACTTTCTTACCATTATTAAACTTTTAATTATTTATAAACTCATCATTTTGTATAGCAGACTTTCGACTCATGAGGTCAGAACGTTGCATATATTCACAACTATATTACAGTAAAAATAAAACACTACGCATCTTTCAATAGCCTCCAAACACTGACCAATGTGCATCCATTCAGTTGTTTATGTACCTACTGAACCTGTTCTCCATTTTTAGGGTCACAGAAAGAAAACTTGGGCTTACTGGAATATTTTCAATCTTTCAGAGCTCTACAAGTGCAAACTATTGTCAAAGAGGGGGTTATCTGTCACAACAATACACAATATGTCCTGTTCACAATTAAATATTGTTTAAGGGTCGTAGGAAAGTAATAGCACTTGGTGAGACCCAAACCCCTCTACCTCCACCACAGTAGTGTCTTCATTCAGTATTTCTGCCATGTCTATATGGCCATGAGATAATTTTCATAACTCTGATTGGCCTGAAGTCATTACATTTTCAGAATGTTCCATTTGTAGGAAGGCATTACATCTCTGGAGTACTCCATAGCTCACATCGCATTTTCTAAATTTTCACAGAATTGTAAGCCATCTTGTTTCATGAAAATTGCATAACTCACATGTTTTGACATTGTTATTTTTCTACAGTGTTCTTTAGGATTGAAAACATTAAATGTATTGGAGTGCATTCTACGTGAGTACATCTGTCTCTGTTCAAGAATATGATCTGTGGCAGCTGCTGTCCAAGTCCTGTTCCTGATCTCTAAACCAGAGACCCCTAGGTTACAATGGCTCAAACAAGCTTTGGATTGTGGCGAGTGCTAGGAGATTCCCCATCACTCCTCAGTTGGGACAGCTTTCAAGGATCTGTGCAACATTAAGCTGTGCTCTTTCTCACCCCCCTCTCATATGTCCACTGCCAGACAGAGTAAATTTGCCTCCCACAGAGTAAATCTGGGTCATGACACCATTTGTCACAGTTCAAGAATTCACTCTGCCGGATGCTGGCCATTTGCTGATCTTGAGCAATTAACCAGAAATCTTCAGGTTATAAAGTTCTATCTATCTATCTATCTATCTATCTATCTATCTATCTATCTATCTATCTATCTATCTATCTATCTATCGATGCAAAGAAACTTCAGACTGCAGAGAGCAATAAGAGATCTGCCACCCCCCTTCAGATGGGACAGCTTTCAAGCTGCAAGCTGCACAACTTCATGTATGTGCCATCATGCTTTGCTTTTTCCCAGCACCGCCATTTCTATGCACTTTTGACTAGACATGCTTGCTGTTCATGGTGTTGTTGACTGAAATTTTGCATGTTAATTAGAAATGCAAGTTACATTTCCTCATGTGAATTTTCTAATCCTGTGGTGTAATATCTTACCAGACTCAAAGAGTTTTTGACACATAGTCCCTTTGTGTTCCTCTAGTATTTGGATTGACTTTGACTTTGTTATGTCCAGTTGCCTTCTTTAAAAGTTGTTGAGTTAAATTTAAGTTAAATGCTCAAGTTACAATTAAGTTTGGTTCAAAAAGTATTATACGCCACAAAATCCATCACTAACAGAGATCTGTAGTCGCACACGCTGAAGCAGGATAGTTAAACCTGAACATTGTCAGATAGTAAATTAGCACATAACATATTTAAAAAGTAGATATTTTATTCTAAATCAAAAAACTTATTATGCTTACAATATTGCTAATTTTACATGTCTCATATCTCTTTTTTACCATTAAATTTATATTTGCAAGTAGATGACCTAATTCTGTAAAAAGATCTTAGCATGGCAATTCAATATCCTCATCTTGTCTCTAGTGTTAATAATGATTTAGCATAACTCAAGTAGCCATTTCAACAATGACAGCATATGACCTCATCCTTATAACAATGTGACTTTTATACAAATTTCTAGCAGTTTTCAAATCTCCGTTCATTGCAGTTTACTATGTTTGATCTTTAAAATATTAAAATACTAAATGAAATATTCTCGATCAAAAAACCACAGAACAAGTCATCCACCTGAAGGTAAGCATGTTTGGACCCAGCTAGTACTTGGATGGGAGACTATCTGTAAAAAGCTGGAAGAGGTGTTGGTGAGGCCAGCAGGAGGCGCTTAACCTGTGATCTGAGTGTGAATCCCAATACCCCAGTGCAGTGACAGGGACACTGTGCTCTAAATATGGTGCGGTCCTTCAGATGAGATGTAAAACCGAGATCCTGACTCTCTGTGATCATTAAAGATCTCTGGACATCTTTCGAAAAGAGTCGAGTTTATTCCATTGTCATGACTAAATTTCCAATAATGACCTCATCCATTCTGGCTCCCTAATCATCCCCTGTTTCTAACTGGCCACCTCTCTCACCCATTTACCACCTTACAGCTAATGTGTGATGAGCTTACTGGTGCAGGAATGGCTGCTGTCATATCATCCAGGTGATGGTTGAAGTTGTTCCGCTCTATCTATGAAAAGTGGTTTGAGTAGCAAGAAAAGCTCTACAGTTAGGGCCATAAATATTTGGACAGAGACAACTTTTTTCTAATTTTGGTTCTGTACATTACCACAATGAATTTTAAACAAAACAACTCAGATGCAGTTGAAGTGCAGACTTTTAGCTTTAATTCAGTGGGGTGAACAAAAGATTACATAAAAATGTGAGGCAACTAAAGCATTTGTTTAACACAATCCCTTCATTTCAGGGGCTCAAAAGTAATTGGACAATTGACTCAAAGGCTATTTCATGGGCAGATGTGGGCAAGTCCATCGTTATGTCATTATCAATTAAGCAGATAAAAGGCCTGGAGTTTATTTGAGGTGTGGTGCTTGCATGTGGAAGATTTTGCTGTGAACAGACAAAATGTGGTCAAAGGAGCTCTCCATGCAGGTGAAAGAAGCCATCCTTAAGCTGCAAAAACAGAAAAAACCCATCTGAGAAATTGCTACAATATTACAAGTGGCAAAATCTACAGTTTGGTACATCCTGAGAAAGAAAGCAAGCACTGATGAACTCAGCAACGCAAAAAGACCTGGACGTCCACGGAAGACAACAGTGGTGGATGATCGCAGAATCATTTCCATGGTGAAGAGAAACTCCTTCACAACAGCCAACCAAGTGAACAACACTCTCCAGGGGGTAGGCGTATCGATATCCAAGTCTACCATAAAGAGAAGACTGCATGAAAGTAAATACAGAGGTTGCACTGCAAGGTGCAAGCCAATCATAGGCCTCAAGAATAGAAAGGCTAGATTGGACTTTGCTAAAGAACATCTAAAAAAAGCCAGCACAGTTCTGGAAAAGCATTCTTTGGACAGATGAAACCAAGATCAACCTCTACTAGAATGATGGCAAAAAAAAAGTATGGAGAAGGCGTGGAACAGGTCATTATCCAAAGCATACCACATCATCTGTAAAACACGGTGGAGGCAGTGTGATGGCTTCGGCGTGCATGGCTGCCAGTGGCACTGAGACACTAGTGTTTATTGATGATGTGACACAGGACAGAAGCAGCTGAATGAATTCTGAGGTGTTCAGAGACATACTGTCTGCTCAAATCCAGGTAAATGCAGTCAAATTGATTGGGCGGCGTTTCATGATACAGATGGACAATGACCCAAAACATACAGCCAAAGCAACCCAGGAGTTTATTAAAGCAAAGAAGTGGAAAATTCTTGAATGGTCAAGTCAGTCACCTGATCTTAACCCAATTGAACATGCATTTCACTTGTTGAAGACTAAACTTCGGACAGAAAAGCCCACAAACAAACAGCAACTGAAAGCCGCTGCAGTAAAGGCCTGGCAGAGCATTAAAAAGGAGGAAACCCAGCATCTGGTGATGTCCATGAGTTCAAGACTTCAGGCTGTCATTGCCAGCAAAGGGTTTTCAACCAAGTATTAGAAATGAACATTTTATTTCCAGTTATTTAATTTGTCCAATTACTTTTAAGCCCCTGAAATGAAGGGAATTGTGTTAAAAAATGCTTTAGTTGCCTCACATTTTTATGCAATCTTTTTGTTCAACCCACTGAATTAAAGCTGAAAGTCTGCACTTCAACTGCATCTGAGTTGTTTCATTTAAAATGCATTGTGGTAATGTACAGAACCAAAATTAGAAAAAAGTTGTCTCTGTCCAAATATTTATGGACCTAACTGTATGTAAATGTATTAATATTTTTTCCTGAAAACCAATTAAACTTAAAAAATTGTACACATTTGTTATTTAATTATTTTTTGATCTTACAGTATCATACTGGGAATAATCAATGGACCATGGGTTCCCCATGTGGCACATGTTACATTTTGGGTGGTTCATGCTCTTGTGCCCAGTGCTTCCAAAATAGGCTCCAGTTGCCCAATACCTGGATTTGGGTAAGGCAAGTTTCCAAATGTTATGTTCTGTTATGATATAGTATATTAGTTTTTTGTCCAAAGATGTTACATATTATGGAAATGTCATAAATATCAATGGAATTTGTACATATAAAATGCTAAGGGTAGTCTGTCTGTCATGGAGAAACTCGCAGATGGCTGAACCTTGATAGGTGATCTTTATCTTAATAGAGAGCTTATAATGTGACATGTGTAACACAACCCAAAAACTGGAGAAGTTCGCTCCCTCACCCACATAACTGGGCTTCAGGTCCATCTTGGTGCAAACAACAGCACTGACACGTGCCCTAGCTGTCAGAAAAAGTGTATTGGTATGGGAACGTAGCATTGCTGTGCATACACAGCATTATGGTCAGGAAAACAACTGTGGCTTTCTCTGCTCGCAATGAAACACATTGCACAGGCTGACTGATTGTTTTCATCATTCGCTCCACGATAGGATGTTGGAGGAGAGATACAAAGATTGGCCAGCCGAGATTTTCATGGTGTCTCCAGGCAAACAATTGTAAAGTGCAGTCACTATTAGTATCTCACATAGTACTTTCACTTTGCTGCAGATGGCCTGCTGACAACATCGAAGGAGCAGGTTTATAAGTAATGTAACTGATATGCAACCACTGCAGAGTTTCATTGGAATGAAGAAATGAATAAAGGAGTGACAAAACTACTGAGGCCCATCCTGTACTGTTTGCCTACTTCACTGATTTGTATTTGAAAATATTTAAAGCATTATTCTTATTTAACTTTAGCCCATTTCCTAGAAAATATAGAAAACTAACATAGTCATAGTATCCATCAGTCCATTCTCCTAACCCACTTATTCAGGGCAGGGTAATGAGGCAGCCAGAATCATAGGAAGCAAGGCATAAAAAAAATCCCCAGACAGGGTACCAATCCATTGCACGGCAAACACACACAGGCCATTTTAGCAATGTCAGTTCACCTAATCAATATGAAAATTCCATGCAAGGAATGCCCGGGACTCAAGCCCCAGTCTCCATACTGGGTGGCAGAAACACTACCATTGCACCACCATGCCACCCCTATTCATACCATGAGAGTATAAAATTAATCAAAGAATGGATGAATTGTGCATAAATAAAGATGGGACAGAGATGATGTAAAGTTTAAAAGCCTCGACAGTTATTAAAACCAAAGACAACAATCAGGAAGAAAATCAACTGTAATAGGTAACAGGCAGCATGACCATCATCCAGTGCAGGTCGTAGTAGGATCTGCTCTGTCAGACATCAGAGTTCCAGAGGGTGGTGGTCATGCCATGAGGGTTGAACACAGAAATGTACAACAGCATTTGTTAATTTATCTGATGTTTTCATCTTGGTGTGCACATCATAAATATGTTACAGTCATGGACATAGTTCTGTGAATGGGTGTTCTGGTATGAGAACTCATCTGTTCAGAGTCAACTAGGTAGAAGGGGTAGAGACGGACCATGGAACCTAATATTTTTCAGTCCAGGACTAGGTGCTAGATTTTAAAGAGACTTACAATTCCTGCCCTCATCAGTTCTGGTTCACATCAGAAGCATACTTCCCACTCCATGTCTCCCACAGGGTTGCCAGTTGATGGCTTAGTTCTAGTTTGTGTTAATGCTCTGGAGAGCTGGGATGCCAGATGCTGCATATATTGCACTAATGTGCTACTAGAATCATATGAAAAAGCAGGATTTCTTCTGCCATGTTAAGACTTTGAATCTGAAAAGTGCACTGACATCTGGGCCAGATGCATGATTGTTCATGATGACAATCTCAGAACGAATGAGCTGAACTGACTCCCTTGTGTTTACTGGTTATTGACTTCTTCTCTGCACAATTAACAGAAGCATCTCTTTAGGGATCTCTCAATTGTAGCCACATACGGCATACTTTTCACAAAGCATCAGTGGGCAGTGCTGGGGAGATTGTAGCATACATTTGCCAAGAGCCTCATGAGGGATAATGCCCTGGATGCTGCTCTTTTTGCAGTCTTTGCCCTTGCTTCTTTTCCAGGCACTGATTCCAGTTGGTCTGCCACACTGCTTCTCTTGGAGCAGAAGTTAGTCTGCTTCACAGATTTCACTAATCTACAAATTAGAGCACATAAAATGGGGGATAAAAAAATAACAACACATGGCGGCATGCATGAGTGACTAATGACCAGAGCATTGTGCCTCAATACAGTGAAAGGCATTGTATAGAAAATACTTCATTCTCACTCAAGCCTTTCAGAATGAAAACACATTCTGGCACAAGAATGGATGCGCTTCCTCCTAGAAATATCCCGGTGTTCCATTCAGGCCAAATACCCTCGTGCATGTGGCTGCTCATATACACTCTGGCTACCAAAAGCAGAGCAACTAGATCAATTTCTAGGTATTCATTTATAATTACTTTCATCTCCGCAAG
>JANRMT010062861.1:55577384-55615033 GCA_026402145.1 Polypterus bichir lapradei | reverse complement strand
TTACGCGTAGAATTTCGAAATGAAACCTGCCCAACTTTTGTAAGGAAGCTGTAAGGAATAAGCCTGCCAAATTTCAGCCTTCTACCTACACGGGAAGTTGGAGAATTAGTGATGAGTCAGTCAGTCAGTCAGTCAGTCAGTCAGTGAGTGAGTGAGTGAGTCAGTGAGGGCTTTGCCTTTTATTAGTATAGATTTATATATATATATGTTGTGTAGGAAGGGAGAATAAAATTAAACAATAAAATAAAACAAAAAATAACTAGGTGCAATTAAGATCAGATAGTAGGCGCTGTAGGTTTTTTCAGTCAAAATTTCTTTTTTCTGATCAATATATTTACCTTCTGCTTAATTCTCATTGAAAAAGGTACTGGGTTTGTGGGACAAATAGGATTAACTCTTAATCGCCACAGCCAACACGCCTCCAGCATTTTGCCTTGGATTTTCTTCATAAATATCATCAAAACTCTTATCCTCAGATTTTGTTAAATATTTTTAGTCAATGCAGGTAATACAGTATAAATAATTATGGTCGATGGCCAGATGAATGACTATCATTTCCATCCCAAACACCTCATATCTCACTGTCTACGCATGTAAAAAGGCTGGCTTTTTGAATCTGATTTTATTACCTGTTATTAAGAAAACAATTTGTTTAAAGTAGGATTTTTTAAACTAGGGAATGGGGGTGCAGGGAGTTTAGGACAGGCCATGTTTAGAACTATATGTGGAAGAGCAAACAACAGTGTAGAAATAAAAATGGGTAGTAATGTAAATTCTAACCCAACATTTAACTATAGAAGGAGTAACACATTAAAAATAGCTTGTCTTAATGCAAGAAGTATCAACAATAAGGCAAGTGAGTTGGAATTTTATGTAGCAGAGAATAATTATGATATTATAGCAATAACAGAAACCTGGCTGAATAACATGGATGGGAATGAGTATATCATAGAGGGATACACATTTTTAGGAAGGATAGATCAAACAGAAAATGTGAGGTTGCTGTTTATGTCAAACAGAATTTAAATGTAAGTCTTCCTCAGTTGGATGATGAGCCCCATCTTAGTGAGGACATGTGGCTTCACCTTGAAAGCTTTAGGGAAAGAGGTCTTATTTCAGGAGTGTGTTATAGCCCACCCAATGTAGACAGTAATTTCAACACACATCTTTTTAGACATAATTGGTGACTGTTTTTTAACATAGTGTGTTAAAGCACCAACATGGGTTGAAGCCTGTCTGGATTTAGTATTTTGTAATAATCAGGACAGAGCTGAGGGGGTAGAGGTGACTGAACCACTGGGGTCAAGTGACGATAATATAATACACTTCTCAGTGTTTTGTAAGAGTGCAGATGCAAAGACTATAATTGTTAAGTTTAACTTTGGTATGGCAAATTTTGAGAAGATGCTGCAAAGTCTAAGGAGGATAGACTGGGATAAGCTTTTAAGGGTGGACAGTCAAGGAGCAGTGGAACAGGTTTAAAAATATTTTACATTTAATGCAGAACAGAACCAACATTTGGAATTAATAGGAAATTAAAAAAAAAAAAAAAAACTCCACAGTGGGTTAATAAAGAGTTAAAAAAAAGAAGCTGCAAAGGAAAAAACTGCTTTATAAGGTGTATAAGACTAATAACTCCAAAGTGAAAAGTACAGTAGGGTGTATAACAACATGAGGGCAACCATTATGAAGGCTATTAGGGAGGCTAAAAGATAGTTGGAGTGGAATATAGCAGATAAGGCGAAAGAAGACCCTAAGAGATTCTTTCAGTATTTTAGTAGTAAAGGAACAGTCAAGGACGCAGTGAAGTGCTTCAGAAATAGTAAAGGAGAATTAAAAGATACAGACAGTGAAACAGCAGATGCTCTAAAGTTGCATTTTTCTGAGGTCTTCACAAGTGAGGATATGGATGACCTCCCAGTGGTAAACGGGACTATTAAGGAGGTACTGAAGGATTTGGAAATTGTAGTGGGAGAGGTGCTGCTGAGATTAAATAGGCTGAAATCAAACAAATCACCAGGACCAGATAATATTTACCCTTCAGTTGTTAAGGAGGCTAGCAAGTGCATATATAAACCCTTGACACATATTTTTAGGAAGTCACTGAGAATCCGAAGGACTGGAAAATAGCAAATATTATCCCATTATATAAAAAGGGTGACCGGGCAGATTCAAGCAGCTACAGGCCAGTAAGCTTAACATTCATCAAAGGAAAATTAATGGAAGGAATTATTAAGGAAAAGATTGAGCAACATGTGGCAAGTACAGGAGTTTTTCTGAACAGTCCGCATGGGTCCTGAAGTGGGAAGTCATATTTTACTAACATGCTAGAATTCTATGAGGAAGCAACAAAAGGATATGATCACAGTGGAGCTAAGTGGATATCAAAGTGGATATTATTTAACTTGACTTTCAGAAAGCATTTGATAAGGTGCAACATAAGAGACTGGGCATCAAACAGAAGAATTGGGAGTTCAGGGTGATGTTTTTAGATGGGTACAGAATTGGCTCAGACACAGGAAGCAGAGGGTGATGGTGTGAGGAACCTCATCAGAACTGGCCGATGTTAAGAGTGGTTTTCCACAGGGGTCAGTGCTAGGGCCGCTGCTATTTTTAATATATATGAACGATTTAGGTAGGGATATAAGTAACAAGCTGGTTAAGTTTGCAGATGATATCAAGATGGATGAATTGGTAGATTTGCAATCCAGAAGGACTTGAACAGCATATACAGTAGGCTTGGGCAGATTTGTGGCAGATGAAATTTAATGTCAGTAAATGTAAAGTATTACACATAGGAAGTAAAAATGTTAGATTTGAACACACAATGGGAGGTCTGAAAATCGAGAGCACATGTTATAAGAAGGATTTAGGAGTTGTACTGGACTCTAAGCTATCGACTTCCTGACAGTGTTCAGCTTCTAGTTCTGTGTCATCTATACTTAAAGTAATTGAAATAGTTGGTTATAAACCAACAGAAACAAATGCACTAAAGTTGTAATTTACTGATACAATATATTAAGAATGTATGAGAGAGAAATACTTTAAATATGAATTGCATCTGTAGCCAAATTGTTTTCAAAAGTCCTATAAAAGCAGCACTCTGCAGTCCAAAAATTGAAGATTTTCCAATCCTGGACAGCAAGCTTCTCTGATCCCTCTGGTTCTGTTTAACAGGTCCACTACCAATGAGAAATGAGTAAGAACAAGTATGAAATACTCCTTTCTCTCTGTCTTTCTCTCTAACTCTTTCTCTATCTCACCTACTTTAATCTGCAAAACACTTGGCCTTAAATATGTTTCTCAAATCATCTCATATTGAGATCTTTATTTACCCGGTATGCAAATCTCATCAGCACACCACTGCTACAAGCTAACACCGCAGTCTCTTTGGTGTGGTTGTGTGAAGCCTCAATCTGCCAGTAATCTCCCTTGTGTGGCCAATGAGGGCGAAGCTGATGGCTCTCCCCTCTCTAATCGCAGATGCACCGGTATTCTAGAACACTCCTACACGAATTCTGAGAGAACCATAAGCTCTCACATGCTCCTGTGCCACTGCCTGAACAGCACACCATACTGTAAGGCTAGTGCATGCACTTTTAACTACATCCTCATACACAAATAGTTAAAATTTTTGCTCATATTTAGCTGCTCTGTGATATGCCTTGTCACAGGTCTCAGACTTTCCTATAAGACACTTTGAAAAATGGGATATTTGAATACAAAGAAGATATATCCAAGCAAACAAAACAAATGCAAAAAATAATCAAATGGATGGCAGCCCACAGCAAACAAACCAGTTTGGATACCACATTCAAAATCAACAAAATTAGAATATTGAGATTGAAAAAAGCTGAAAATGCCAATGCTTAATAAGATGATGAATACAATATCAAACTCAATGCTGTTCTGGAGAAACTGCCATTTATATATGGATAATGCAGGCAGAGGGTGGTTATCTCCCAAAAAACTGTGAAAGCAGGAGAAGGCAAATAACTAAATACACTAATACAAAAATAAACGTAATGCACTCATACTATGTAATTAATTAACAAAACAATTTTCAACATACAAAAGGACAAAAACATAATCACTTACTTAATATGCAAAATAATACTATTTAGAATAACGAAAAGATCACAGAAAATGAAACCACATTAAGACTCTGGCTAAAACATGACACCAAGTTAGTGGAGTAAGGCTGAGCCAGCAACATTAACATGTAGCAGTAGAAGCGGAAGAGAAAAGGTCATTGGAGCCTTATTGAAGTAGCTGCCGTAATAACCAATAATCAAGTTAAATTCAGATAAATCAAGATATTATTCTGAATGTTAGCAAGACAAAGAAGCTGATTGTGGACTTTGGGAGAACACAGCGCATGTGCTACCATTCCCTCAATATTAACAGCACTCAGTTGGAGAGTGTGGACAGTTTTAGATACCGCAGTGTCCACATTATAGAGGAACTAAGGTAGTCAAGATACACAGACACCTTGTAAAGAAGGCACAATAATGTCTTTACCACCTCAGACACCTCAGCAATTGTAGGTTGCTATTCCAATTACTAAAGAACTTCTATAAATCCACCATCAAAACTATCCCCTGGTTTGGGAGCAACACACAGCAGCACCACAAAGCTCTGAAGAGTGTGATACAGTTAACAAGTGCATCACTGGGTGTGTACTGCCTAATGCCAATTACATTTACACCAAACAGTGTTGGTCCAGAGCAAAGAAAATCATCCATGACAGCAGCCATCCCAACAATGGTCTCTTTTCTGTGCGGCAGTAAAGTAAACTGCAAAGTCCAGTTCCAAGAGACTGAGGACGAGCTTTACCCACATTCCATCTGCATGTTGAAAAAAGGAAAGTGTCTAGAAATGCATGATGTTCTGTTATAAACTCTCTTATATTAAGTTATTTAAGTTATTGAGTCAATTATTTAGTTATTATTTATCACAAGTTTATAATTGTATTAATGACTTTTGAAATTTATAAAGTCATGTATTATTGTTATTGTCATTTTATATTCTTCTTAAAGTACAGTCATTGGAGTTCAGAAACTAAGCATTTTACTACATATTGTACTATATGAATAATTTGTAGGTGACAAAAATTTTTTATTTGGTTTGATTTTATAAGAAAAGCAGCTTTCACAGAAAGCAGAAATGCAGATGAATTATCAGAAAGTTCTCATTTTTGTTTAATGGGCAAATTGTTAAAATGTATTGCACATAAGTAATCAATGTGATTCATGATAATGATGACAACTACTCCAAAGATATGCAAATTCGTGAATACTTTAAATTGTGTCATGAAAAATCAGTTAATGGGTTGCTTAACTAATTTCCCTAAAAGGTACGGTCAAGTCAAGCCAGGTTGAGGAGCATGCACTGGTACAGCACATTGCTGCACCCACCATATGATGAAACAGCTCGGGATCCTGGTTGGCAACCCCCCCAGGCAGACACGCGGTCCAGTTCCACCTTCTGGAAATTACCATCTATCTCTCACAGCCAGGTGTTATGTGGGCGTCCCCTTGGCCTGGTCCAGCCACTCGGATCCCCAACAATGAGGATCTTATGAGCAGGATCACCCTCTGGTAAACGCACCATATGGCCATAGTGCCGTAACTGATGCTCCATTACAATGCAGGTAATGTGCTTCATTTGGGTCTCTGTGAGCAACCGCTCATTCGATACAAAGTCAAACCAGTGGTACTAAAGGATTCTCTGAAGAGACACAGTACCAAAGGAGTCCAGTCTTTGTCTCAGGTCACTGGACAGTGTCCATGTCTCACAACCATATAGCAAGACAGGAAACACCAGGTCTGTAAAGACTTGGACCTTCGTCCCTTTGCATGGATATCTGGAGAGCCACACACCCCTTTCCAGCGACTTCATGACCCCCCATGCTCTTCCAATCTGCCTGCTGACTTCATAGGAAGAGTCACCAGAGGCATGAATGTCACTGCTGAGGTAAGTAAACCTCTCTACAAGGTCGATACTCTCCAAAGACAGACAAAGACAGACACACTACTGATGGCTGTGCCTAAGAGGTCATTAAAGGCCTGAATCTTGGCTTTTATCCAAGAGACTCGCAAGCCCAGACACTGAGACTCCTCGCTCAGTCTCTCAAGAACTCTAATCAGAACCTCCATTGACTCTGTGAAGATCACAGCATCGTCAGCAAAGTCAAAATTAGTGAATCTTTCTGCCTCCACTCTGTATAGCACTCACAGTACCAGGGATTCCATGAAGTCTGAGTTAAATGGCTCACGAAAATCAACAAAGGTTCGGCAGAGTTCCTTAAGAGCCTGTGAAAAATTTTGTTCTCCCTGATCACCCTAGTTTTTCTGAGATACGCAAGGAAATTTGTATGTCCATATCAGTGTGCCAAATGCCCGCATATTTGTTTTGCAAAATGGGTCAGTTAGCAGCAAGCAGTCCACACTCATCACCCCCATTCAGAAAGTTGAATGCCCTACCTGACACTAATTCTCTCTATTCTCACTTCCAGCTCAAGTCCGCGTATAAGATTTTATCTAGCAATGAGTTGTAAAGAATTATATAGGTAAATGATCTATCGTTATTAGAAATACACACATTGTGATACGTGTTCTGTTTCTACAATGATCTGTGTATACGTAGGATGATTTAAGAAATGTGACGCAAGACATGTTGAACAAATAGCTAAAACAGTTTTTCAGATATTATATTAATAATGACATAATGTTGATGTGAAGTGTAGATAGTGTAAAGACTGAAATCCAAATATTAAATACATATGTAACAAATGCAGGTATATTTTCATTCAAGAGTTAAACCAAAAAAAAAATTGTTCAAATGACATGTTACTGTGAATGTGTAAAAACTGAAATCCAAATATCAGTCGGTGCAAAATAAAGACATTTGCATGCATGTGTGTGTTTGCATGTTTCATTTTCAACTGGCTATATTTGATATCCATGCAGGTGTCACAGTGGTAATGCTGCTCTCTCACAGATCCATGCAGGTGGTTCATGGGTAACATTGCTGACTTGTAGTAAGGAGATTACTGGTTTGTATCTTGAGTCCTCCCAGCATAAAGCGCTTTGAGTAGCAATCTATTATTATTATTTAATAAAAACCTATATTTGATTTGAGTCTGTAACAGTCAGTGTAACTTTATTGCACTTGTAAAAGTTAACACTGAAGAGATAAAAGCAGACACACAAATGTGAAGGCAAACAGAAACTGCGGTGTCTATGGAGTTAGTTTTCTTTGCACACGGACAGTCACAGCAACATGGTATTTGAACAATTTGTTTTAATTCAGTTTTATTCTTAGATAAAAGCGCACTTGTTATGTTATACCTGCTATGAAAGTGTTTATTTTATACTCCACCAACCATTTGAATGACATCAGATCTGTGTATGTTGCTCTCTCTCACACCTGCACACACATACATCCATGCATGAAACCATCTTTATTTGAAAATGCTATTTGGACTTCACAGTAGGAACATCACAGCAACATGTCATTTGAACTTTTTTTTTATTCCTTCAGCCCTGAGGTGGAACTGAAAAGATTAGGCTTCACTTGCACATACATGAAGCAAAGGTGTGCTAAGAACACTGCAAAACTGAAGCACCTGTCCAAGCAACCTGGAAACAGGCTAGCGGTGCAGGGCAAAAAAACATCTCACATGCTCCAATAAGAAATATTTTTTTAGATAAGAAATTACATGGAGCCTATCATAGAAAATTAGAAAGTATTGATTATAGTAAGTGATTTGAGTTTTCTGTACACATTTTAACAATACATTAAATTAGCTAGGTGAGTTTACAGTACTTGTCATTTATATTTTACAAATTAGCAAAATAAAGAGATACCATTGGATAGATAGATAGATAGATAGATAGATAGATAGATAGATAGATAGATTATTAATACATGAATTACAAAGCCTTCTCTTACATCTCACCATCACAATTAATTTTTCAGAATCAAAAATTGCATCATACAACAAAAATGGTTTAAGACAATTTGCGTCACAGAAAGAAGCGATAAATCTTCAGGAGTCTGAACTGTATTAACTGTGCTCCCATCCTTCCACTCTTTGTTTGGCTTTCATTATCAAATTGCTCAACTCAAACAAGAAGATCTTTTTTTTATTACTGCCAAGGTCCTTGGTTGGAATGTATTTAATTAACAATTCATATTAAACAAACTGACTCACTGATGCTTTGGGGACCAGTAACCCTTTGGATGAAATATGCTGTGTATTTTACCATTACAGTTAAAGATCTTGCAGGATTAGACTGCCTAAAATTATTACTGGCTTCATGATGGCAGCACTCCTGGCCGGGATCCAGCTCTAATCCATACACTTGTGCTAAACTGCTATATTACCTGGTGAGTTATTATACATGACATCCTAAAAATGATGTGCATCCAAATTATTCAGATGTACCCTGTTTGTTTTGGGATGATTTTAATGTCTTTACTCATGTTGGTTTCTAAAGGGTGTGGGATGATGGCCAGTATTTAAAACTCTACATCTGACTTAGAGCCATTATGTATCCTTATTACTGTATATGGAGTGTCTTTAACATTGTACACCTTATATGTTTTTAGTCATTTAGGCAGAAACAGATCAATTGCTTTTTTTCTGGCCAGAAAAGTGACCAGCTACAGAAATAGAACCAAGACTTACTCATTTCAAACCTGTTGCCTTTTCCATTAGGCCATGTTCCTTACAATTTACATAAATACTCTATATTTACCACACATTATTTTAACACTTCCAGAAAGTATATTTAACTAGCAAAATACCCGCGCTTCGCAGCGGAGAAGTAGTGTGTTAAAGAAGTTATGAAAAGAAAAGGAAACATTTTAAAAATAACGTAACATGATTGTCAATGTAATTGTTTTGTGACTGTTATGAGTATTGCTGTCATCAAGGATTTGATTATCATTATTTCTTTCAATCAGGTTCGTATTTGGAGGATGTGTTGTGTTCAAGTTATATTCCGTGTTTGTCAACCGTTATAAAGATAACAAGTTTCATTCATCGAAGTGTTCACTACCCAAATTGGTACTCGTGAATCTAAGATGTTTAACAGGCATTCCTGGTATTAGGTTGTGGATTTGCTTGCGAATATTTAGCGGTAGCATGTCTATGAACTTAATTTAATCTTTCCCAGTCCTGCAAAGTCAGTTCACGTGAGCCGCTCGGAGAACATGCATCGAAGCTTCTCAGCTGTGCTTGTGCTATCTCATGCGATCTCACGATGTTCATGGCTTTATTTAATGTTAGCTCAGACCCGGCACTTAAAAGTTTCTCTCGCACTTTTGCTGAGTTTGTGCCAAACACTGTTCTATCCCTGACCATCTCATCTTTGTTTGCATAAGCACAGGCATTCACTAGCAATTTTAACTCCGCTCCAAAGTGCTGAAAAGTCTTGTTTTTACCCTGCGTCCTCTCATTAAACTTTTATCTTGCGAATATGGTATTCGTCTTAGGCATGACAAACGCCAGCGGCAGCGTGTCTATGAACCTAATTTAAAGTTAAGCTTTACACCTTGCTTTCCTATTTGTTTGTATAAGCACAGTCCTTCACCAGCAATTTTAACTCCGTCACAGCAATTGTAACTCTGTTACAAAGTGATCAAAAGTCTCGTTTATACCCTGCGTCTTCTCATTAAACTTGTATCTTGCGAATATCATATTCGTTGTAGGCATGACAAATGCCAGTGGCAGTCTGTCTATGAACTTAATTTAAACTTTAGGTTTACACCGTGCTTTGTTTCCGCAGTAGCTGCACTTATGAATATGCTTGTATGCGTCACTCGCTTCATATTCTTTTGCTGCCTTCTCAATTGTGTAATGCGTTTTTTGAACAGGTTTCATTCATCGAAGACCAAATCGGTACTCGTGAATCTAAAATGTTTAACAAGCATTCCCGGCATTAAGTTGTGGATTTGCCTGCGAATATTTAGCGGCAGCGTGTCTATGAACGTAATTTAAACGTAAGCTTTATACCTTGCTTTCCTATTGATATGTGTACAAAGGCTTGTTCAGCGTCAGAGGGTTTCCGCAGTAGCTGCACTTATGAATATGCTAAGCACAGTCCTTCACCCGCGAATAATTTACCTTATATGGGCAGGCACTGAATTAAGTGGGAGGCGTGATGATGCGGGACGCAACTCCGTCTCACACGGCGACTGAGCTGCTGGCTATGGCCGTATATATAAACAAAAGTAGGTTCCAGTTATGACCGTTACGTGTAGAATTTCGAAATGAAACCTGCCTAACTTTTGTAAGTAAGCTGTAAGGAATGAGCCTGCCAAATTTCAGCCTTCCACGTACACGGGAAGTTGGAGAATTAGTGATGAGTGAGTGAGTGAGTGAGTGAGTGAGTCAGTCAGTCAGTCAGTGAGGGCTTTGCCTTTTATTAGTATAGATTAAAGCTTTATGCAAATAGAATAGAACACATAGTTTTGTAGAGCCTTCTATGTTTTTTTTTGTTCTTTATTTCACCTTATACAATTTCTTGTATTAGGAATTTGTTAGTTTTCACATACCCCTTGGGGTCAGAACTCAGGGTCAGCCATTGTAGAGCACCCCTGGAGCAATTATAGGTTAAGGGCCTTGCTCAAGGGCGCAGCAGAGTAGGATCTCTTTTGGCAGTGATGGGGATTCGAACGGGCAACCTTTGGGATACCAGCACAGATCCTTAGCCTCAGAGCCACCACTCTGCCCCAAAATACTATAAATGTTAAGTACTATAATAAAAGAATGTATTGTATGGCTTAAAGGTAACAGCATAAACACTGTATTCTGATTTCATATACAATATAATGCAAACTCAATACTGCAATTAACGGTGCATTGAAAGACAAATCATTGCATTGCATATACTGTACATAGCAGTAACTGTTTGGTGATATTGCACTGGGTTTAGATCTCATGCTGGATTGTTGTCCTTCTGGAGTTCATGCTTTCTCCCTTTGCCTGTCTGAAGTTTGCCCTCCAGGTACTCCACATCCCCAATGAGAGAGTCTGTGATTTTGACTGCAGATTCTGTATTGGCTGGTGTGAATGGGCTAAGTGGGCTCTCCAATGGACCACAACCCTGTTTAGGGTTGTTTTCAACCTTCAGTTTAAGGAAATTGTAAGGTTTTTATTAAAAATATATGTTTTATATAGAATCTGTCAAAGAAAATATGAAAAAACTGTTTATATTGCACTTAACACAACTGTTTGCTCTTAGGAGTACATTAAGCTTTATATCAGTGCTTCACAATGTTTCTTTTTGTTACTGATTGCTCTACAGAAATCATTTTAATCAATATTTCTGTAGATTATTTCCCATTTACAGGCATAAAACACATTTCAATATGTATATACTAGCAGAAAAAATTAGGTAGACAAGATTTTTTTTTAAGGTTTTTAATAATCATAAAATGTATTGATAATGTATAGTACCTTAAACTAAATCAAAGCTCGGATGCCAGGGATAGGTGGAAAAAGGGGTACTTGTCCATCTTTCCTAAAATTAATATTCTGACATTAATACTTAATTATATCTTTTTTTGTCCACAAGAACAATTTAAGGTTTGCTCTGAAATTTGCTGTTTATTGAAGTGTCACTAATTGCATATTTAATAAAAATCACTGCATATTGAGATTGTCGCCATGTTCAAGGCTAAGTGAACTGCATACATAGACTGTGCATACAGAAGACATTTTTACACATTGAAGCGCAATGCACACAGAATATATTATCAGTACTTTAAGAACAAGGTTTTAAATGCATCCAGTGTTGCAGGAGGAGAAGAAACAATGTTTAGATAGATAGATAGATAGATAGATAGATAGATAGATAGATAGATAGATAGATAGATAGATAGATAGATAGATAGATAGATAGATCTTTATTTGTCCCCAGGGGAAATTTAACCTTTTTTTTTTACAGAAGTCCAGTAAGTAAATAAATAAATAAATAAATGTTATTATATTATGGCAAACAACAAACCCCTCTCAAACACACACCAAAATGATTAAGAATAAAAAAAAGTCTGACTTGGCAGTCACAGTCTCAGTGAAACATTATGCATACATATTGCTGTTGGTATAAAGCAGCCCCATTAGCATTTCTCAACACACTTCAGCTAAATAATTTGTTGCCTGAAGGTCCTCGGTGCTATTGTGTCAGAGAGAGGATGTGCAGCGTGGTTCATAATGGCACATAGTTTTGTTTTTAATCTCTCCTTCGCTACAACTTCCAGGAAACCAGAGTGCCTCCTATAGTTGAGCTTGACCTTTTAATCAGTTTGTTGATATGATGGGCATCTCCTGAAGTGATGTTACCAGCCCAGCACACCACAGCATAGAAAATCACAATTTTTATTACGGAGTTGTGGAAGATGTGATGGATGTCACTACATGCATTAAAGGAACATAGTCTCCTGAGGAAAAAGAGCTTGCTATGCCTTTTATTATATAGTTCCTCTGGAGACCAGTCCAACCTGTCATTAATGTGGACCCCGGGGTACTTGCAAATGTGGACCACCTCTACATTCTCTTCCTGAATAGGGATCAGACAATGAGGCTCTATGGTGTGTGAAAAATCAATAACCAGTTCCTTGGTTTTGTTGATGTTAAGTTACAGGCAACTCTTCCTGGACCAGTAAATAAAGTTTTCCACCTGACTCATACACTCCTATAGACCCCATAAGTGCAGAATCATCAGAATTGTGACAAGTGACATGTCCTGTTGGTCTCTACAGAGTGAAGAGAAAAGGACACAGGACTGTTCCTTGTAGTGCTTCAGTGTTGTTCACATCCATATCAGGGACACAGATCAGTAAAGAGTCATGTCCTTTAGTCTCACAAACTGAAGTCTTCAAAACAAATAGTCCATTATCCAGGACACCCTAGGCTCATCAACCTGCATATCCCTAAATGTACCCCTTACCATGGACAGTTGGATGGTACTGAAGACACTAGAGAAGTCAAAAAACAAAAACAAAAAAAAACATGACTGTCACAGTGTGGCTAGCTTTGTTTAGATATTTGTTTCATATTTCCAGTTTGTCCCCTTTTTATTTGATGAAAATATCTAACAACCATCTGGTCATTTAGATGAACATCTCCTGGGTACAACTCCAATATCTGGTTCATGGTAAGTCCTTTGCTTTTTTGATTCAAGTAGAAAACACAATGGTGTCCACAGGTGGTGGAGAAAAACTCCTGTAACTGAATACTGTTATAAGTTATGCAGTTAGCATTAATCTTCAAAAATTTCATAATAACTTCGGGAAATATTTCAGAATCTGGAGGAATTCCACACGAGTCAAAAAAATTCAGCTTTTCCATGATCCGCAAAGTAAATTGCAATCCAGTGCTTTCCGGGTTTATCATGGGGGTCTGTGTTTACGATCATAAACAGAGGTCTGGCAACCAGCTTCTCATTGGGTAGTTGATCTGAAGGGTATACATCTAGAAAATGGATGTGTGTCACTGGTCCAGATGCAAGGGTGGTCCTGAGCTGCTCAGTGTCCAGAGGCTGCATGTCTGAACATGTCCATGTCTTAACTGTAGTCGTAAATAACTTGACAACGCATGTTAATTTCAATGACGTTGTCAAAAACCGCATACACAATCATATTCACTGTATCTTGCAGCGGTTCAGTAAATCTTATTTCAGTCCTGAGGTTGCATATTTTGATGAGTGAATAGTGTCCTGTTGATTCCATATCAGGGCTTAGGTTGAATAAGTCTTGTGGTGTAGATAGATGATTGCATGTTGTATCCAACAGGGGTGCTAGCTCCCCTGATGGAATAAGTTCTTTTGTAATTGCGGCATGTTACCTAACCCCAAACTATATAGATATGATATTAAAAGGTGATAGCCCTCCCTTAGTGATATCGTGGTAAGAAATCACATAGGAGAAATAAATTAGCTTTCTTTAATGACGGTTTACGTTGCATTAATAGACGAAGGAAGCCATGACAAGAACCCCAGATCGTGAGTGGGGGCCCGATGTGTAGAGTCTGCCATTTTTGTTGCTGCATTGGAAGGATTTTCAGGATCGAATCACATTATCTCCCATCCGTCTGTCGGCTTCAAAGGTGTGCCGGGCAATGTTCCAAGGCTTTATACTCTTTCTTCATGTGCAGGCCCCTACTTTGGTGAATCATGCCACTCCAAACAAGGCAAAAAGAATACAGTTTCATGCTGGCTTTGACACACAAAAATAGTACACAATTCCCATTTCACAGTTGTCCCTGTCTTCTCTTCTAATGCTTGCCTAGCAGTTCTAAATGATGAACCCCTATGCTAAATTTGGCTTTGTATTAGCTGTGCGTGTGAGTAGAAAGGAAAGTAGATTTATAAAATATTTGTACAGAGCACAATGACATATTAAACATATACACTTATTGCACATGTTCCACTGCAATCTTTGTTTGAGAAGCAGGCGGTAGTGGTTCCAAGTGGTCTTTCACAAGAGAACTCATATAGTCCAGGACCAGCCTCTCAAAGATCGTCATGATGTGAGACATAAGTGCCACTGGTCTGTAGTTATTGACGATATGCCTTTCTTCTTTGGAACTGGAACAATGTAGAATGCTTTTCATAACAGTGGCACTCTTTGCAGACTGAACAAGCAACAAAAGAAACCATGAAACTGGTCAACAAAGGCCTTAAGAACTTGAAAACTTACTTTGTGGCTTTTCCTGTGTTCATCCTCCTCAGTTGTCTCATCACTTGGCCATTAGCTTTGGACAATTATTAATGTAGTATGAATGTGGGGACTGGTGATTGGAAGAAGGTGGCAGTGTGAGGGCAAATTCATTAAAAAATTGGTTCTGGACATTAGCCTTGTCCACATTGCTTTCTTGTACCTGAGCCCCCGAATACATTTACATCACTGTAAACAAACACTTTTTATTGTGCTGTTTAACATGAGTACAATTATCAAATGGTAACCTTCATGTACAATTCATAAGAATGTAGAAGCAGAAAAAGTTTATTATACAGTATGTGCATACTCTGATCAGAATATAAATTGATGTTTATTTAATACTGAAACTTTCAAGGTGAGGACTATTCTACTTGTTTTACAACGTACAAAGAATCCACAGGAAAGTATTGTGGGAGCTGTAGACGATGGATTAGTAGGTTTATATGTTTGCAGGGTCATTATTGTCTCATGTATGGTGTCCAGTGAAATTCTTATTAATGTCTTATTAATTATAATCAACATTCAATACATTACTACATTCCATTATTAATGAGTAGAACTACTTCACTTTGTTAGTCCTGTCCTTAGATATGAAAGGCACTATTATAATAGATAAACAGTAAAGATGATATATAAAATATAAATTAATATAGTTTTATACGGTCATTATTGTCATTTTTACACAGTAAACAATAAAACTGAGGCATGTGGCTATTTGTGACCAAAATAGAGTTAAGAGGTGAGGGACTATAAATAAAGAAATTTGTCATACAAGGTGTAAAATAAAGAGAAGGCAGATAAAGTGTTGGAGTCTCTGGGGATACCCCATTTCATGTATGGGATATCCAAAGGGGAAGAAAACAGATATTCAACAAAAAGGTAACATGCACTGGTCATATAAATTTAAAGGTGTGTGCCTCAAGTTGGCACTCCAGCCACCATAAAAAAACTTCACACAGCTCTGAGATGACAGAAAAGACTCCTTTTTCCTCTCCGCTGCAGCCGCCCATAGGAAGTCTGCTCACATCATGAAGGGGATGGGGGAAAGCCCTCGGGAGCCCCATCCTCAGAAGAGTTCAAACCTTTGGAGAGCTAATGGGGTCAGGTCTGTTGAGGATCAGAAATTGTTGTGGTGCTGAGACATCGCCCGTTGCACAGCAGCAATCGGGTCCCAATTTGAGGGCTGATGGCTGTCATACTCGGGGAGTAGCTGTTGCTGTAGCAGATTGGCTTATTCTGATGGTGTCCGATGTCACTCCTTTCAATGAGCGTATTATGAAACTCAGATTACGGCACTCCCTGGGTGCCGTGTCTGTTGTCTCAGTGTATGCTTTGACCGCGGTGAGTGACGTCTCGGCGAGGGAGACATTTTATTCACAGCTTCACTTGGTGGTTGATGGGTGCCCATGAGGTGACACTCCTCTCTTCATGGGTGACTTCAATGCCACTGGTGCTGACAGGGCTGGCTATGAGGATTGGCTCGGTCCCCATGGGTCTGGGACCTTGACTTTGCAAAAGCTCAGGGGCTGAAAATCGCTGGATCCTGGTTCCAGTGCCCAGAACCAATCATTGGACTTGGTACTCCAATACTGGTGGTTCAGTGAAGAAGATTGATCACATCCTCGTGGGCAGATGCTGGAGGCTCTGGCAAAACTACAGGGTCTACAGAAGTGCCCAGTTTGTGAATTCTGACCACAGACTTGTTGTTGCTATTCTTAGGATCCAGCTTAGGTCCACCAGGTTACCACCTACTAGGAAAATTAATCTGGACTTGGCCAGACTCCAAGACGAGGCTATTTCTAATTAGTTTGCATGCAGTTTGTGTGAGGAACTTGCTGATTTGGGTGCAACTGCTGATCCTAATGTGATGTGGGATACCTTCCGTGACAAGACCCTGAAGGTTGCTGAGGGTTGTGTTGGTGTTACCGGTGTTCCCAGAAGGAGGTGTTTCATCTCACAGGGAACCCTGGATATCATTGAGAAGAGTCGCAGCGCATGACTCAATGGCAACTCTGGTCTGTACCGGAAACTGAGAAAGACAGCTGCGGGGGCTCTGAGGGCAGATAAAGAGGTGTTTGTTAGAGGAATCTGTGAGCAAGTGACACACCATCTGTGGTCTAGTGACCCACATCCTGCTTACAGAGCAATCGAAGCATTACGCACATCCGAATCTGTTCCTCGGAGAGTTGCAGTCAGGGCGGCTGATGGAACAGTCCTTACGGATGACACTGCAGTTGTGACCCGCTGGGCTGGTTACTTTGAGCAGTTGTTCAAAGCTGATCCTCTGGCTTAGATGTTGGATATTTCTGGGTCCATGGTTCTTGAGGCTGATCCTCCAATCTCACTGAGATTACACAGGTGGTGAACCAGCTGAGGGGAGGAAAGGCTGCAGGGACCTGTGGTATCCAGGGTGAACATATCCAGGCTGGAGGTAAGGCTGCCCTCCTGGCATTGCAAACAATCTTTGCTTCCATTTGGGAGACTGGAATCATCTCAACTTCCTCGAAAACAGGACTTGTCATCCCGATCTGGAAATGGAAGGGTGCTCACCTTGATTGCGGCAACTACAGGGGCAAAACACTGCTCTCTGTGCTGGGTAAGGTCCTTGCTAGGGTCGTCCTCAATAGGATGCTCACCTACCAGCGATTGGAACAGTCTGGTTTTACGCCTAAGAAGCCTACCATCAACCGCATCCTGGCACTGAGGGTTCACATGGAGTGCAAATGTGAATATCAGCAGAGATTCTTTGCAGCCTTTGTCGATTTTCATAAAGCTTTCGATTCAGTTGATCGAGCTGCCCTGTGGGACATCTTGAGGGTTCGTGGGATCCCCTCGAGGTTACTGGATAGCATGGCCGGCCTATACACTGGTACTGTGAGTGCTGTGCAGAGTGGAGGCAGAACCTCTGTGTTTTTCCAAGTTGATTCTGGGGTTTGTCAGGGGTGTGTTCTTGCTCCTACTCTGTTCAATGCTTGTATGGACTGGGTGTTAGGTACAGCCATACCACCATCCCCCTTAGGTCTTTGTAGGGTCACCCTTTGGATAAGTGTTTGTTTTGAATTCCAAATAAATGAGGTTATGGTTGAATCTAATTTCTTAAAAAAATATTTATTGATGTATATTGGAATGTTTTGAAATAAAAAAGGAGCTTAGGAAGAATATTCATCTTAACAATGTTAATTCTTCCAGATAAAATGAGATGAAGGGTAAAACATCTATGCAAATCTTTCTTAATTTTTTCTATACAGACGACAAGCTTTTGTTGATAAAGAGCATTATGTTTACTTGTGGTGTTTACCCCTAGGTATTTAAACTGATCTGCAACGATAAAAGGGAAGGTGTCCAATCTAATATTGTGTGCTTGAGAATTCACTGGAAAGAGCACACTTTTATTCAAATTCATTCTGAGACCAGAAATCTTTTGAAATTCTGTTATTGCTGTTAGGACTGCAGACACAGTATTTTGTGGATCTGATATATACAGTACCATATCATCTGCATATAGAGAAATTTTCTGTTCAAGTCCTTCTCTAATATTTGCCTTTATCTCATAAGCATTTCAACAGTGAACTGCCAGTGGCTCAATGGCGATTGCAAAAAGCAGTGGTGACAAGGGGCATCCTTGTCTGGTACCACGTTCTAGTTTAAAGTAGTCTGAATTAATGTTGTTAATGCAAACAGAAGCTTCTGGACTGGTAAACAGTAGTTTGATCCATGCGTAAATGTCCAGTGCACCAAATCCAAATTTCTCCAATGTAGTGAAAAGGCAGTTCCATTCAACGATATCAAATTCTTTTTCTGCATTCAACGATAATATCTCTAGGGTGTTAGACTTTGTGGGTGAATCTATTACATTAAACAGGTGTCAAAGATTGGAAGCTAAGTGTCTGCCTTTAATAAATCCAATTTCATCTTGTGATATTACCGAAGGAAGCACTTTCTCAATCCTTCTAGCTAGGACTTTGGAAAGTATCTAAACATCATTATTTAGAAGTGAAATTGGACTTCATGATGCACATTGTAGTAAGTCCATTTTATTTAGGAAAAATGGTAATTAATGCTTGGCAAAAAGTTTGAGGTACAATTGTATTGTCTCTAGCTTCTGTAAATGTTGCTAATAAAAGGGGATCTAGATGAGTTGAGAATTTTTTATAAAATTCGACAGGGTAGCAATCAGGGCCTGCTGTACTCCCACTCTGAAGTGAGTTTATAGCATCTAGTAATTCTGATAGTGCCAGTGGTTTATTCAATTCCTCTGTACTGAGAGTATCTATTTGTGGTATCTATAATGCATCCAGAAATGCATTAGAATGTGTCTTGTCTTCTTTAAGGTCAGTACAATATATAGACTTATAGTAGTCTCTAAATATGTGCATTATATTTTTATGGTCAATGATTCTGTCTCTGTCTGTGCTGGTGATTGCTGCGATTGCATTGCGAACTTATTGCTTGTGGATTTGTTGAGCTAAGATCTTATTAGCTTTCTCTCCATGTTCATAGTAATGATGTTCTGATTTAAAAATGAGTTGTTCAGTTTATTTAGTTGTTAAAAGTTTTTAGTTCTGAATGTAGAGCCTGTCTTTTCCTATGAATTGCCTCACTTGGGCACCTGGCATGTTTTTGATCTATTCTAGTAATTTCACTGATTAGCTCTGATACCTTCTTGGTTTCCAATTTATTTCTGTGGGAAAGATATGAGATAATCTGTCCTCTTAAGAAAGCCTTCTGGGTTTCCCAGAGTATTACTGCAGAAACCCCTGAGGATATATTTGTCTTTTAAAAAATCAGTTTGTTTGGATATAAATTCTGTACAGTTCTCGTCTGCTAATAAAAGTGGGTTAAGACACCATCTGCGAGATGAGTATGTGAGGCATAATGATTTTAGCTCCAGGTCCAAAGAGGTGTGGTTGGAGATGACAATAGCATTTTACTTACAAGATTTAATCGTAGGCAAGAAATTGTTATCTACAAAAAAATAATCAATACTTGAGTAGCAGTGATGCACTGGTGAGTAGAAGGAATATGCTCTTGAGTTTGGGATTAGAAATCCTTTATCATCTTAACCTGCTGCATATCTTTCCCAGCTCAATCACTGTATCTAGCCAAACGGCACAGGTCCTTTTCTCCCTCTTTAGCATCCAACCTCTTAACAACTCATGATACGCCTTTTCTTTAGCCTTCGCCACTTCTCTCTTCACCTTATGCCTTATCTCCTTGTACTCTTGTCTGCTTTCTGCATTTCTCTGACTATCTCTCTTCTTCTTCATTAAACTCTTCCTCTGTATACTCTCCTGTACTTCCCCATTCCAGCACCAGGTTTCCTTTTCCTCTTTCCTCTGTCCAGATATCACAGTAAGCACACTTCTTGCTTCCACCCTTACTACTTCTGCTGTAATTGTCCCACAATCTAGCAAATCTTCACTATAACCTAGTGCCTGTCTCACCTCCTCTCTGAACTCAAACTTGCAGCCTTCCTTTCTCAACTTCCACCATTTGATCCTTGGCTCTGCCCTCACTCTCTTCCTGTTCTTGATCTCCAATATCATTCTACAGACCACCATTCTATTCTCCATAACTACACTTTCCCCTGCCACCACTTAGCAGTCTTCCGTCTTCTTCAGATTGACCCTCCTGCATAGGATATAAACTACAGGTGTGCTTCTTCCTCCACTCTTGTATGTTACCCTATGCTCTTCCCTATTGTTAAAAGATATATTCACCACAGTTATGTCCATCCTTTTCACAAAATCCACTATCATCTGACCTTCTTCATTCTTCTCATTGACACCATACCTACCCATCACCTCCTCATCTCCTCTGTTCCCTTCACCAAAATGTCCATTGAAATCCAGTCCAATCACCACTCTCTGTCCCTTGGGTACACTGTCCACCACTTCATCCAGCTCACTCCAGAAATCCTTCTCATCCATTGCACACCCATCTTGTGGGGCATATGCACTAACAGCATTCATCATCACACCTTCAATTTCCAGCTTCATAATCATTACTCTGTCTAACATTCTTTTCAACTCCAAAACACTCTTGACATACTGTTCCTTCAAATTAACCCTTACCCCATGTCTCCTCCCATCCACACCATAATAGAACAATTTGAATCCACATCTGATACACCTGGCCTTACTTCCGTTCCATTTACTCTCTTGCACGCACAATATATCAACCATCCTTCTCTCCATCACATCAGCTATCTTTCTTTCCTTACAAGACATACTGCCAACATTCAAAGTTCCTACCCTCAGTTCCACTCTCTTTACCTTTCTCCTGCCTCCAGACACGTCTCCCCACTCTTCTTCTCCTTCTTTGCCAATGTAGCCCAGTTTCCGCCAGCACCCTTTTGGCTAACAGTACTGGTGTTGGCTGTTGTTAACCTGGGCCTCAACCAATCTGATATGGAAATTTGTATTGTTGTCTACATATTGATCTGGGAAAATTTTATGCTGGATGCCTTTCCTGAAGTAACCCTTCCCATTTATCCAGGCTTGGGACCGGCACGAAGAAACACACTGGTTTGTACATCCCCTGTGGTTGGGTTTCTTATACTTATAACATTTAATATGTTTAATTAGATTGGAACCTTACATAATACTAACTCTATAGTATGTTTCTGGAGTATACCACTTTTCTAAAGCTGATTAGTGAAAATTAATGTATATTGAAATGTGTTATGTAAATGAGCCTAACTGGTACAAGGAAGCTTTCTGTTACATTTCTTCAGTCTGCCAAGCATCATTAACAACAGCATACGGGGGCACCACCTTTAGGTATAATAATAGGACGCCCATGTTTGAATTTCACATATGGTGGTGGCTCAAGAGTCTTCTTTATTTAATATCTTCCACAACAGTCCTTAATTTAAGGAGGGTCCAGAGTGAAAGTAGACTTCTGTTGGATGGTGGGTTTACTGGAAGGAACTGGAATGGGTGGAGCTTGAGACATTGGGGCAGAAGTAACCTCAGATGTCTTCTGGTGGCTTCTCCTCAATTTTAAGTAAGGATATTGATATGAGGTTCATGGAGGTGCATTACCTTCATCCTTCTTCCTATCCATCCTTAAGTCAAAACCCATGAGGCCCTCCCTATACTCCAATGACACAGGAAAGGACAGTTTTATGTTAAATTTAGATCAATATAAAGGGAAGGTATGAGGAGTAGAAAATTATTACTGAACTTTTGAGGGTAAATGGTTGTTAAAATGAAAAAGAGTCAGATGTGACCAGAAGCAAACTATAGGTGATCCCAAAGATACAATGGTTCAGATTATGTGGAGATTCATCTAATTAGCTTCTCTACAGATATAAGAATATGATTGACACTGTGCATGGTGTTCTTCTGTTTTACATGTAATGCAGCACCATTCTAATCAGATGTGTAAATAGTGATAACTGTCAAATCCACTACACTGCAGTGTGAGGCAAGGGAGCAATATGTCTAGGTGAAAATGTTTTCCATCTCTTTACTATTGACTAAAACACAATTTGCCTTTAATCAGATGGTTTTCTGAAATACTTTATTAAGGTAAACATGTTTTGGCCCCCATGAATAATGCGGAAAACTTTCAGAGAAGCAAAAATATTTGTGCTCATGTGTAATACATTGGTTGTGTTATACATTAAGTATAATTTTTCCAAAACGTTGAATAAATTGCTGTGTGTCTAATTCCACAAATTACATTGTGCCTGCCTGGTCACTTTCCATTACATCTTTAATCATTAAAGTTTAACAGTGAAGCTTTTAAAATGCACACTAATGTAAATTCTATCCACTTACAGTTCTTGCTAGAATCTCTTAATACAAATTATATTTATTTATATATACAGTATATGAATATCTTGTCTGGAGTTTGCTGTTACATAAACAGCAAACCTAAAGATGATCTCCAAATGACACTTGATATACAGTAGAGCTGACTCAGTTTAAGGTCAGTGTTGACAGACTTAATGTGGCCATTAGAAATTTGCGTATTCCTAACAGCCAAATGAACATGGCCAGCACCTGGTGTTACTGTCTTCAGCCAGTAGATGTGGAGTCGATACTTAACTTTAATCCTGTCATTTTCCCCCAAGTCTACTTGGAAAAATAATCTACAGAAGTAAAAAAAGTAAAAAGTTTTTTATTTAAATTTGACACCATACCCCTTGTTTAAGATATTCACCAGAGTTGTGGGCTTTGAAAAAGATGGAGACTTCAAGTAGAAATCAACATAGCAAACTGGCATTTCTGACACGCATGTTTTGTTGGAGAAGTTAGAGAAACTTCTAAGCTCAAGGGCAGTGAAAGCCTGGAAAATCTGAATTTCTTGGATTTGGTATAGCATAATAGATAGGTATCTGAATGCATCACTACACCCACTACCAACAAATAAATGGATGGATGTGGTACCTTGGAAATAAAACCTGACCTGTTATAGCCTGGGTTTCATCCCCAGCCTAAGCTTGTTCTCCTTTTTTATTTTTTCTAAGTGTTTTGTCAATATTTTTATTGATTATGCTTTTGCTTTTGTGTCTTTCCTAAATTAGTGTTTTATATTAATATTGGTTCTTTTAGTTAAGTGCTCTTTGCACTATATATTGAGACATGGGAGATGGTTTGCAGCTGGGTGATCATGCCTAGTGCTATTGAAGAGCTGGGCAGACCATAAGAAGGCCACTGTGGCATTATATCAACTTCTGAATTTCAGATTGTGTGCTTTTTTTATATTTTGGTTAAAGACTTTGACTTTGTTTTAAGGAATTGTTGGGGATTGTGCTTGCTTTGGTTTTCCATCATACCATACCTTTTAAAATAAATTTTTGCTTTTGTCTTTTGATTCTTTGAATATATTTTGTTAATCAACTTGCTACCTGTAGGAAGTGTAACAGAGCCCTCAAACACCAGACCCCACTTCACCCATACAAGTCCTAGGTTCATATAAATATTTTTATTTTAAGAAATGTGTTCATACAGGTTTCTTCCTATTCCACAATACAATTCTTTTTCCTTTCCTTTCCTTTCCCTCCTCCAAACTTACCAGGTGATTGTCACCCTATTCTTCCCCTGACACTGACTCCCCTAGGTGAGGCAAGGGGCTCCTTTTAAACTGGACCCAGGAGTACTTACAGTGCATCTGTGCTGTAATGATGAAGCACTTTCAGGTCAGACAGAACTCACATTTGACAGGGCAGCCCCCTGCAGGTGTCCAAACCGGAGTTATATGAGAGGGATGATGCCACCCGGTGTACTGGGGAACACAAAGAGTCAGTCACCCCCTGTCCTTCCATTATATTTTCCCAACTGGGAAATGGGACACCAACCTTCCTAGCCAGAATGCACATCCACCAACATTCCCTATCCATTATCGGGTCCTCTTGGATAGGTGACCAATTATCCATCTCAGCCACAATGCCAGCCCATTGTTGCCTTCCATCACAATCTTTAAAATAAAAACGGGGGAATTAGTCCTGTCTCTGTATGGTGAAAATGGACAAGCGCTCGTTAGCTGAGCTGGTTTTTACTATTTATTTGCCTTGTTTACTTCGTATCATATTATGTTTGCTCAATTTATTTTGAAAGATTGCGCACACTACAAAAGTAATAAAACGTAAAAGTTGAATGCCTAGAGGAGAATCGTGTGGATAAAAGCTAAAGAACTCTTTTGGTGGCAAAAGATTGACCATACCTCATCAGATTAGGTACGTTCAAAAATAAATATAAAATACAAAATAAATATATTTACTGATTCCAGGTGTTGAAGAGCCTAAGCACATTTCAAGTGTAATAAAATGACTATTGACTCTGTAATAAATCTGTGATGGGCCACACTATCAAAAGCCTGTCGGTCGTTCCTTTTATAGAGCCTTTCACTGTGGGTTTTGCTTCAGTGGATTTACAAACCACTTTACGGGACTGCACTTTAAAAGGAAGGCAATAATGTTTTGAAACGTGTAGAAATAAACAGTAAAGCCATCAGATTAGTATACTGAGTTGGCAGGTGTGGATTTGCCATTACAAGTAGTATTTAATGCATTTTTTACAAGAAGCACATAATCTGGTTTTCTTCTTTACTTTCTTGAAGTGAAATAATTGCAGAGATGGAAATAGAAATTGGACACCTGAAATAAATCATGAGACTGTAATTTCAAAGCTTTTGTCTTCCAGCGGCCAATGTGGTGAAACACCTCCCCCACTTCAAGACCTTTGCCAAATAGATGTAGAGCTTCTCTGCAGCTCTCCCTGTTATTTATTGCTGGAAGGCGGGTGTCTCTACATGGGTGTGCCATTCCCTGTCCATTAAAGGTGTAAGTGTATGTACAGCAGATGCGGGTCCACGAGGAGGTTGTCTCACATGCCTTTTTAATAACTGTCCTCTTCATTCAGTTTTCTTTAAAAAAGGTTAAGTTTAGCTTAACACTAGAATTACCAATGCCTACAAAAAAACTTGTAAATTTGGCCCACCTTAAATCCCTTCGCGCCTCTCCATCAGTGTCTTTTGTCTTGTAAATGTTTCAACCAACACAAGCAGCAAGCAGCCTGCTATTCCATCCCCACCACCGCTACAGAAAGGGCAAGAAGTTCTCCAATTTCAAGCCTTGAATATCTTGAAGTGAAGTGCCTGACAGTGACTGAGTTTTTTTTCCTGGGGGAAGCGGCGGTCTTGGAACAGAAGCTTGTCAATGTTTCATCCTCTTTTTCTTTTTCCATCACCTTTTTTTGTAAGAAGCGATGACAAAGTTCCTCTACAAGGTGAGCAAAGAACACTTTTCTTTTCTCAGTAGAACCATGCATGCCTTGCACAGTACATGTGTGTTGATTGCCACTGGGTCAAGCATGTTGTAGCACACAGCAACTGGCCACCTGCATACTCCTACTCACAACGAATAAGCTTGCACCTTCTGGTGCATGATGTTAACGCAGCACCTGGAAAAAAGAAAGAGACAGATATATGTGATATTTTGAAGAAATTATTTTATGACCTGAATAGTACTAATCAGAAAACATCATCATAATAATGCAATATTATTTGAAAATGAACAGCGTCAGATATGGTGTAAATTTGTGCTAACACTGTTAGTTAGGGTCAGATCGGGTTTGATGGAGAACGTGGACGTGACTAAAAGAATAAAACTGAAAAAAAGCTAACTTTTACAAGTATTTACAAGGCAAGGACACATTTACGCCCCCAGCCTCTGTCTTGGGTTAGCGCAAATATATTGCTCCTGCAAGGAAACTATGATTCTTAGCGCAATGAGAGAAGTCGCAAAATCAACCAGAATGTTCAAGAAAATTATTGAAAAAAGCACAATCTCAATCTGTTAAGTAGTTCTCTCATGAAAAGCGGACAGACAGACAGATGTTGGATTTTATATATATAGAGATGTACTGTAAGCCAGCATGGTAACTGTTACAGCGTCTTTAATGAGGCACTCATATGGATAGACTGCTTGTCTATCCTTCCTCTATTCTAGGAGGAGGAAAAGGAGGTTAAGAGCATACACTGATACAGTGCGTTGACGCACCCACCACATGACAAACCATAGGTGCAGAAGAAACTGAAGCCTTTCCCATTAGCCAGAAAGGAAAGAGAGACCCCTACTCTGGGTTAAACATCAGCTCATGCCAGGCTTTCACACACTCTGGACAAACTCAAAGTCACTGATCAACATGACAGCATGTCTATTAAGTTTGGGAGGATACTCAGTGGAACACATAAATAACATCCAAAATCCAAAAGGAAAACAGTCCAGCCAGGAAATTTACTGGATTCCAAGTGAAAGCATCCTTTTCTTATACAGCACTTCAGTATAATGAATGCTACCTTTGGCACTTTCTTAATGTGGGAGGATCATGGTAATCTTTAGCAGTATTGGGGAATGTTACTTTGAGAAGTAACATAGTTACATTACTATTTACTTGCAAAAAAGGAACTAGATATGATATATTTAGTCTTTCATGTGCTGTGAAGTAAATAATATCCAGCCCCTTCCATTCCTAATGTGAGCCCCAGAAAATTTTTGGAATGAGCACTGGCCACTGCACTACCAGATCCATCCATCCATCCATTATCCAACCCACTATACCCTAACTACAAGGTCATGGGGGTATGCTGGAGCCAATCCCAGCCAACACAGGGGGCAAGGCAGGAAACAAACCCCAGGCAGGGTGCCAGCTCACCACAGGGCACACACACACCCACCAAGGACAATTTAGAATCGCCAATGCACCTAACCTGCATGTCTTTGGACTGTAGGAGGAAACCAGAGTACCCGGATGAAACCCACGCAGTCACAGGGAGAACATGCAAACTCCATGCAGGGAGGACCCAGGAAGCGAACTCAGGTCTCCTTACTGCGAGGCAGCAGTGCTTACCACTGTGCCACTGTGCCGCCACCACCAGCTCACACCATTTCAAAATACCAAAAGCAAATAGCTGAATGAAACAGGTTACAGGTTGCTGTTACTGGATTACATGCAGCACACTCTTCTCTGCTTGGCTGTGTTGTTGAGCCCTGTAAAGGACTATCATACTCTCCACCACTTTGACTTCTTGTCTTACACCCAATGTTGTTGTGATAATCATGGCTCCCTGTGAACTAACCTGAGGGGATTAAATTTACTCCTCAGCACATGCAGGATTAAATGCATACCTATTGCCTTTGTTCATTTTTTTTTATTTGATTGCATACTACATGTGTGTTTAATCTCACCCTCGATAACTTTCACCAGACGTGCCAGAGCACAGGAATACACAATGTTATTGACCCCAGCTGGCAACTTCTTTGCAAAAAAACACAATACATTTGTGAAATAATGTAGTATTTTTTTCTTGTTTTTGGAGTGTTGGAAACAAGTTTCCATAATAATGCAGTAAAGCATATCAGTTGTTTTTTTTTTTTTTTGAGTAACGCATGTATTTTTTACTTCAATGAAATAAATATTAGGTTAGGCTACTTGTTACTTTAATAAAGTAATTTGACTACATAGCAAAAATTACTTTTAATACATTACCCCACAACACAGTCTAGTCCTCCTCTCTGATTCACTGTGCAGTTCTGCAAAGGAAGCCACTTAACCCATATGCTGAACTTGTAGGTCACATTGGACAAAGACATCAGTTACGTCCCAGTTGCCACTGTCTATCTTTTCAGCAGTTACTGCAAAGTGGACAACCCCCTATCCATCGCAGGGTGAACATGCCACACATGTATTTGGGGTTGTAGGAGGAAGTACCAAGGGAAATAGCCCACAAAGACACAGAGCGAATGTGCAGACTTCACACAGACAATGATCAAAGTGAATCCAGAATGTTGGATCTGTGAGGCAGCAGCACTAACCTCCGTGTCACTTAAACATACAATAATAATACAATTCCAGTATGATTTTCTTTTTAAATTATTAGGGGGCTCTGCCCCCTAATTGCTTCACTCGCCAAACCCCAGGTGCGCACTACATGTTATCCCCTTTGCGGATCTGCCGCTCACATATGGGGATGCAGATGTACAATTTAAACAGATTGTTATTTTAATGGGAATTGTTACATATGCATAATAGACCTAACTATTTTACATTACAGCGAGTAAGTAACCATAGTAAAAAATTGTAATACGTAATAAATTGAAAGATAATTATGTTTCATGTTGCATTAGACGTATTCGTTACGTTATACATTTTCATTCTGTTTGGCTTTGAAATTAACATGCAAATACTTTTTAAACTTTTACTGTAAACCTTTAGTAAAAACAATTTTTGAATTAACTTTTTGTCAATATCGCATTGAATTTTGATTCTGTGTTTGGACTTGCATCGTGACAACACAACGTATAATGCAAATATCGTTTCTTTCTCTCTAATAAATAAACCAACTTTTTCGAATGTTTGTCCCTGTGATTTGTTTCATAGCAAAAGTTATTCTAATGGGAAACTGTAAATGTTTTAATACAAATGGCCTATCAAGATCTCCTTTGGTGTCTAATGTTATCCACAGAAGATGTGCTACATTACCTTTCTTGTCACCTGTTAAAATTTTACGTCAGAATTGTTTGACCAATTTTGAATATGACTAGTCTTGTCCTATTGCATAGCCCATTACTCAGACATAAATTACATAATAACATTATGATACATCCTTCTTTCAATTTGGCTAGGAAAGATCGAACGGTGTTAACGGTTGTAGATATTCTGCAGGATATTGTAAGGTGATATTTTCATCTTCTGCAACATCACCACCAACTGTTTAAGTATAGTCTATTGATACGCATTTAACCAATTTGCCGTGTAACCAATTGACAATTTTCACGTTAATTTGTTTTACTTCATCGTTTCTCCGTGCTAGGATTGCCTGTGTACTCATTTCTTCTGTTGATAACCCTTCAAGATGAAATTCTTCAATAAGATTTGGACATAATAAGTATTCTTTTATTGGGAACTTAAAGTGAGGAAAACATAAAAATTTATTAGAGCTGTGAGTGCAAGAACTATGTCTGACAAAAGTATTCACACTATTTAGAAGTGAGATGACCGTGGTTGAAAATGGTTGAGAGGAGGGCAGGACTAGAAAAAATCTCTTGGCAATAGTCTTGTCTTGCGGGACTTGAAAAAATATCTTGGCAAAAGTCTTGTCTCAAGGTTTTCTTTTATAATAGAGAGGTTTACAGTGGATGCACACATAGGTGGCATGACTAAGCTAGGGTCAAACTTTGAGGTGGACACAGGAATGTGTTTTTAAATCTAGGGCATTCACCACTCTATCATTCTCTAGGTATGGATGTGAGATTGTGATACTGCAGTTCAGAAGTTTTGAACCTATGATACGGTCAGTCCCAGGTGTTTCCTGCATTTTTATTTGTTCCCATATACCAAAGATGTGAGGATTTGCCAGATTAATGATGTTTATTTGGAGCTGTATGATTGATTGTGAATGTGTGCGATGAACTGGCTTCCTGTCCGGGTCTGGTTTCTGCTTGTGCTGTGACAAGTTTGACCCCGGGTGTCCCTGATCTAGCTGAAATGGGTTTGACAATGGATGGATGGTGTTTTAGTATCTAGTTGTATGTATAGCATGCACCTCTTGAAGAATCTTGTCCCACGTTACAAGGTTAGCTACTCGATGTTTTATTTTGGTACTGAAATGATGGTGTGTGTATACTTCCCTTATATGGTCATTATTTTTGATGTTTCTTGCTTCCTCTTATTACTAGTATTATTATCCAATAGACATCACCCAAGTTAAGCAGCCAGTTTGTTTTAACTAATTTCTTTTCCTTTCAAAGTGTGACACTTTTGTAGTGAACAATGGCAGGTGATTATATCAGTATATACTCCATGGTAAGCAGGAGGTCCTATTAGTGCTCCAGAGCTGGTTGAACATTAACATATTACTCCTGTACTGTGGAATATACATTTGGCTATATAGAATCCTGTAATTTAGGTTATGAATATCTTAAATAGACTAATTAAATCATATGTGGATAGGCACTGTCACGTGCATGAGCTTGGGAGGAAGCATAAGGGCTCTGGTGATGGCAGTTACCCACCAAAAGTTTGAGTATATAGTTTATGAACAGAGAACTTTGCTTTGTTTTCTTCATTTCAGTGTGCAGTTAGGATAAACTAAATGTTAGTCAAGCTACACCAAGTGTTGCTGCTCTGCTTACTTAAGACAGGCAGGCAGCAGAATCACATAATTTCAAGGATAAAGCAGGTTAAAATAAAGGACAACTCCTAAGAATGCCACTCTTCTAGATCCATACTTGAGCCTATTTCTCTCAAACACAGTAAGGGAAGATGAGTGATTTCTGACAGCATTTCATGTTCTTAAAATCCAGGACTCACAATTTTGAATTTCAGACTTTTGGGGGTTCAAAAAGATTAGTTTGGTAATCCTAGATCCCCTGTGGCTCTTTATATTTCACACCTTGATGTTAAATCATATAACTGAGGCAGATTGCAAATCTTCATTTTTCACTTGGCTGAAATCTGCGTCAAGAACACATAGAAAAAAATGTTGTTGGGCTGCCGTTGATAAGTTCCATTCCTAAAGCATTATGGTTCTCATTCTCTAGATAATATACTAACAATAATTTTCAATAGTTTTATACACAGGGGCACAACTGAAAATAGTGGTAGAGTGTGTTAGTTAATAGCAGAAGGCATTGAGAGCTGGAGCTGACACAATGCCCCATAGTTGTGAGAACAGCTTTTCTTTTCACAAGGGAGAGTGAGCAGCAGGGGAGCAGCCTCTCACAAAAGACTATGTGACCCAGATTCCTCCTAGATCTTCATTGTCCTCAAGAGCTCAGCTGTAGTCATCGATTTAGCACTAATTGGTTAAGTACTGAACCACAGAAGAGTACAACTCCACGGTGGAGTTATTACTCAAAACTAGACAGAAATGAAGGACTCTGACGGACTTGATAATCAGAAAATAAATTAGGGAGTCTGTCTGGAGAAAAAAGGTAGCTTTGAGGAAAAAGCCTGTGTTGATGAGATGATGTGATGTTTTGCTGTTTTATTACCTTTACGCTGCCCTTCATTGCACTGTTAGACAGGCAGGGTGGCCTAGTAGTTCAGGGTGTAATGGAGCAGGTTCAAATCCAACATCTCAATCACTGTGCAACCCTGAGCCAAACACTTCACCAACATGTGTGTGCATTTGTTAAAATATAATCCCAAGGTGCTTTAAAGATATAGTACAAATGTTCCAAAAACTCCTACAATTTGAGTGCTGGCAGGTTAAACAACGCCCTCAGGACATACAGTGGATCAATGGTGGGGATTCAGCCAGCTGCGGTGTTGTTTACAGTTCACTGCCTTAACCAGTAGGCCATGCTGCCTGCCTTTTTATACTATGTATACCTCTAAGCTGTTCACTGCTTTGTGATAAGCATGAGAGGAGTTACATGGAAAATAAAAAGGTCGAAAAGAGTATGTTTGGTTTTAACTTAGATCCCACTTATTTCAACTATGCAGATCACTCTATACTGGGATGAACCATGGCATGATTTTTGAATGAATATTCTATATGTGTCACTTCACACTCCATGCAAGACAAAGGATGGCAAAGCTAATTGAAAACAGAAATAAAATCCTGGCCTGGTCATTTTCTTTTTAGTTATGCATATGTGTGTGAATGTATTAGTTTATGGTTTCATAGTGTGATTATTTTCTATAGCCTAATCACTCCCAGCAAGTCTACTTGTTCTTCTCTGGATACTCCCTTTGGACTCCCATCTCTCAAAGATGTGTACGTTAGGGCCATCTCACATTAAACATGTGTCCCAGTGATTTTCAGTTGAAGACTTTATTTACATGACTTTAGCGAATCAGTGGGAGTTGCGGCCATCGGTCATGTAATATGACATACCAAGTGATTCAATGCAAAGCAGTCTGTGACTCGCTCCACCAAAATCAAACAGAGGCAGGCTATGTGTTTACAAGAGCTGACAAGCAATGAGCTTGCACATGGCAGTACAATATAAGGAATAACGGACATGGGTATTATGGTCCTTAGAAACAGAAGAGAGACTCGTCTGTCTGATGTTGTGTGTTTTACTCACCATAAAAAAATGGAAAAAAAGAAAGAAAGGGCAAGAATTGGGGCTGAACTTCCATACATGTTGTAAAATAAATGATAAAGAGTCAACCAGAAGAGTTGGGGTTACCAGACTGATATCACTGTCTAATGGTGATATTTCAAAAGATGAAAATAAATGGCACAGAAGTGTGCAAAACAATGGTGTATGCCGTGAGCAAAGAAAAAAAGTTTCAAAAGACATATAAAGAATGTCCTCAGATGTGAGTCCTAGAATGAATGCCCACTTCATGTGACTTGTGAGGTTTTATAGCAATCTCCCAGAAGAACAAGGCTTCCTGGGTTGGAGACGGAGCAATGTCAGTCATCTTTCCAGCTAGCCTTCCATCTGATTTGCAAATGAAAAGGATATTGTGTTAGCAAGAGTGCCCCCTCAAGATTCGCTTACCTGGCAGGAGCCCTCAAGATGTCCCCTAAACACGTGCTTGACAGTGTAAAGCTTTCACACGGACACCATTTCAATCAGTCAGCATGTTATGGGCTGTCAAAAAATAGGGTTGAGCTTGCAGTACTTTGAATATGTAAAATTGTGATGAACAATCAGCATGGACTCAGCTAATTTGACATACTAATCAATTAATCTGATACACTCAGACGACAAGATCAGCAACTGCAGTCGTCAGGTGTGACATCCCTTCTGACTAGAATTCTAAATTGGCCTTCTGTGGAAAGGTGGGGATGAGTGTGGCCTACAGTTGACTGGTGCCACATCCAGGGCTAGTTCCTTTCTTGATGCTGTTGAAATCGGTAAAGCAAAGGAACCAAATGTTACTTTTGATTGCCTTAGTGCCAGAAAACATTAATTACTCAACACATCTGCACCCTCAGTGACTCTAATACTTCAGATTATTAAATCAGCCATAGACACTCATCAACAGCAAATATATGCATGAGTGTGTCCTGAGGTGGACTGGCGTCTTGCACCCTAAAACCTTTTGGATTCCAGTGGTGTTCTAATATCACATTCTACTTATGACATTCCTTTTAATGTATTTTCCAAATTTCTCTATTTGCATGACACTACTGATATATGCACAACTGAGATAAGTTCTAGGCAATAAACTTAATTTTGTCTTGATAAATATTACATATTTCATATTTTTTACATATATCATTATCTAATGTGACACATAATTTTTAACAAAAAACCCTTTTTGCTACACTAAGCTGCTCGTCTGCTGTGCTAGGGTTATGGCTTAATCATGCCTGAAGAGCCAATCAGTTGTGTTTGTAGGCTGCATGGACTGAGCTGGGGTTAATTCTTAATCTTGTCCAAAAAGCTGCTCTTCTGCTGTGGATCTTGGGACTGAAAATTAAATCTTCTAAGATAAGCATCCCCCTTTGGCCTTCCCCATTATGCATGCCACATGGCCCTGCCTCACTCCTTCCACCTGGGGTCAGTGGTGACCTGTATGTCATTCTTTTTCCTACCTCCATGACCCACCCCAAACCAGAGTCCATCACTGGAGGCTATGCAGCTGGGCCAATGAACTCTACCAACCAGAAGACTTGTTTGAACTGCTCTGTAAGTGCTGTGTCTGCACTCCCTTCCTTCTCACCAGATCCGCTTTCTGCTTCTACCACCACTGCTGCTTGCAGAGGTTCTTTTATGCAGATTTTGCCTGGTAGCACAGAGCTGTCATTCCTACCTCAAAGTGCCAGGGCTTGTATGTACTTACAGACTGATTGTTATGAGTGAGTGTCATTAAGTTTACTCACTCAAACTTGTTGTACTAAGGCCTTTAATTACCATATCTTCAGAAACAGCAACTCATCATGCCTTAAGAAGTTGTTAATTTCTTTGTGCCACTTCATTCTATTCTCTTGCACATACTGACTGCCTTGTTCATTTTTTTTTAACACACCATGGAAATTGCACTATGTAGGTGGCTGGCTCTTTCATAAATCTAACACTTTTATTAAAAATACAATACAGTATATCAGTTCAGTTCAGATTTATTTTTATTTATAGAAAGTTTGTACAATGAAACTCTTACATGCTCTTTACACTATGCTGCCACTTGGCTTGAATCTCACTCTGTAGGTTTTGTAAAATAGCAACACAGCTTATAATGGGAGAAAAATCCATATCGGTGAGGAAAAAATAATCATATGATTTGAGCATGCATCTCTCTGTTATTATATTCTATGGCGGAACATAACTGCTGAACAAACAGAATTGCAGAAGCAAGAGTAGGGTTCAAAGCAGAATATAGCTTAGTGCTGGGGGCTTGTTGGGGATGTCATAACTCAGCCCACAATGGCAGCTGTGAGTAGATAAGCGAACAGGAAATATATTCTTTCCTCAAAAAAAAAAACCTTCAAGAAGTTGTGATAAAATAATAATTTTTACTTTCCTTTCATTATCATAAGGGTGCCTCATAAACATGGAAGGCATGTTTTCTTAAATTGAAATCTTTGCTGCTTCAAATTGGATGCATCTGGTAAGATTTTTTTCATTCATCTATGAACCTGTATACCCTTCAGCCCCATTGTAAGCTGCAAGAAAAGAAGAGGTATTTTTAAAATTTATAAAAAAGGCTTCACTTTAGAACGCAATTTTATGTGACAAATGTATACAGTGTATATATGTTACAGCCAAAACCCAAAGTTCAGCCAGTTCCCGAATTGGCTGACTGTTTTGCATTTTGGCTGTAAAGTGTGTCCAAAATCCAAATTACTAGAAATGACCAGCGTATATGCTACTTTGGCTGGCCATTTCGTGAAGCTGCGAGAACTCCCTGGCCAAAATCCGATGTGCTGATGTAAGACTGTCCGCTCAAGGTGCAAAGATGCTTAAAAACTTTCAGATGCAGATTCAGAAGTGAGTTTTTCATTCTGCACGAGAAGCTGCTCAAGGCAGGTCTTGTTCAGAGAGCGGACACCACTTGAGATGGCCTTCCCCTTGCCCAAACACTAACCTAAAGGTCAATAAAATAGGTCCCTGATGTTAAGTCACTATTTTAGGGCTAAAATGATAACAGAAATGTGAAATCTACTATCAGAAGCTAATCAGAAGCCCTGGATGACCAGGGAAGTCCAGAGGCTGTTGAAAGAGGGAACACTGCCTTCAGGTCTGGTGACAAGGCCCTCTACAGCACAGCCCGTGCCAACCTAAAGAGGGGCATCTGAGAGGCCAAGTCAGACTATAAAAGGAAGATTGAGGAACACCTGGATAGCAACAATGGCAGGCAAATGTGGATGGGTGTCCAGCATATGACCAACTACAGGACCAGTCCCAAAGCTGTGGGAGGTGATTTATCGCTGGCTGAGGAACTGAACCACTACTTTGCCTGGTTTAAAAAGGATCCACCAGAGACAGCCAGACCCCATCCAGATACCAACAGCATCAGCATCTTCACAGTGGGGGAGCACGAGGTGAGTGCACGCTGTGGGCTGTCAACCCACGGAAGGCAGCTGGATCTGACTGCATCTCAGGATGTGTGCTGAAAGAATGTGCACACCAACTGGCTGGGGTCTTCACCAGGATATTCAACCAGTCTATGTCTCAGTCCACTGTGCCATCCTGCCTGAAATCCTCTGCCATAGTGTTTGTGGCCAAGAAACAGACCATCACCAGTCTTAATGACTACAGGCCAGTTGCACTGACCCCTGTGGTTATGAAGTGCTTCAAGAAGCTCATCAGGAACCACCTCATGTCATTCATTCCTCCCAAGCTTGATCCGCACCAGTTTGCCTACAGAGCAAACAGGTTTACGGAGAACACTGTGGCCACTGTTCTCCATCCTGTTCTCTCCCATCTGGAGCAGCAGCGGAGCTATTCATGGCTGCTCTTCATAGACTTCAGCTCTGCCTTTAATACCATCTTGCCCCACAGACTGGTGACCAAACTGTCAGACATAGGACTTCCACACTTCACCTGCCTTTGGATCAAGGACTTCCCGAGTGATCGCACTCAGAGGGTAAGAGTGGCCCCCTACTTCTCCACACCCATCAACCTCAGCACTGGCTCCCCACAGGGCTTTGTGCTGAGCCCCCTGTTCTAAACCCTCTACACCCATGATTGCATTCCTGCCCACCACAGTAACACCATTGTTAAGTTGGCTGATGATACCACGGTAGTAGGGCTCATCTCTGTGGGGGATGAGTCCGCCTACAAGGAAGAAGTGGAGTGGCTGACAACGTGGTGTAGGAATAACAACTTGCTCCTAAATATAGTCAAGACCAAGGAGCTCATCGTGGACTTCAGGAAGAAGGCAGACAACATCCAGCCACTCATCATCAATGGGGACTGTGTGGAGAGGGTCTCAGACTTCTGCTTCTTGGGAGTCACCATTAGGGATGACTTGACCTGGGGAACACACACTGCTGAGGTAGTGAAGAAGGCCCAAAAGAGACTCTACTTCCAGGGTGCTTAGGAAGAACAACATCCCTGAGAAACTGCTGGTCTCCTTCTACCACTGCACAGTAGAGAGTATCCTGGCCTACTGTCTCTGTGCGTGGTTCTCCAGCTGCACAGTAGCACAGAGGAAAGACCTCCACAGGGTCATTAAGGTCATCCAGCAGATAGTTGGCTGTCCTCTCCCCTCACTAGAAGAACTACATAGTTCCTGTTGTCTCAGAAACGACAAGAAAATTCTCCAGGACCCGTCACACCCAGGACATGCATTGTTTGAACGCCTGCCTTCAGGCAGACGTTTCAGAACGATGAAGACTAAGACAAATAGACTGAGAAACAGTTTCTATCCTTCAGCCATCACCATGCTGAATGCTGCTAAGTGGTCAATCTGACAGAGTGCACCTTCATGTTTACAATATAATATACTCTCATGTTTACAATACAGCTCTAAGTTAACATTGGATAAGGGACAAGTGCAATATGACGTATGTATGAGTGGAAAACATTGTTCTGCTGTTATGGACTATTTTGGTACTTATGTTATTCCTTTTTTATTTTAGTTTTAACATGAATAATTGTGTTTTGTTTTGTTTTTATTTTATTTTTTGCACTGGAAAATTGCACCTAAAAATTTTGTAGTACAATGTCTCATTGCTACAATGACAATAAAGATTTTGATTGATTGATTGATTTTATTGATATACTTAATCTTAATTATTGTGAAACAACCAAATGGCATCCGCTTTCTGAACAAGAGTCGCCAAGGTTACACTCAATGCAACTGCACTACTAAGTGTGTAACAAATTGCTGCTCATGCCTTTTTTCTTCCGACTTTGGCTGATCACCCCATGCCATTTCGCAAACTGGCTGGCCAAATCCCAATATTGAGGAAAAGATCAGACATTGGCCGGTTAATTTACAGTGACATTGGCCATTTCCCGATTTGGCCGGACACTTCCTGCTTTGGCCGAT
>JANRMT010062861.1:55559198-55569296 GCA_026402145.1 Polypterus bichir lapradei | reverse complement strand
ATCTATCTATCTATCTATCTATCTATCTATCTATCTATCTATCTATCTATCTATCTATCTATCTATCTATCTATCTAAATTGAAAACAGGTAGGCAAAACTCACAGTATTTCTACTTAAACTTTCTTTTGTGAACATCTTTCAAGCTAAAGCAATGCATTTAAATTGTGTTAGCCAAGATGCTCAGGGTTGGTATAAATCTGTGAATTTGCCCTTTTGCTTCCCGATCTATTTTAGTGTGATCATTTACTTCTATCCCCAATAAGATTTCCTTCTTTTGCCTGCCTTCTTACTTACTCTCTCGTCCTACACAACGAGAGTGTGACATAGAAGTCCTTTGAGGTTCTTGTGCTAGGTCACATCTGGAGGCCTCTTGAGGAGGAAGGCAGTTACAGGTGACCTTTTGAGTCAGTTCTTAGATGGCTTTGAGCCTTTGGAAAAATAAAAGTTCAGCCTGCTTTCTCAAGTGATCTGAAACTCAAAGGCAGCTGCAGCAGGGCATAGTGTATTACAGTTTTTCTCGATTGGTTTGGCTCATTTCTTGAAACCGAGATGACATTCTCAAAATAACATGGACAGATCTCCAAACCACCTTGCAAATGTTCACAACAGAATGGCATTTCTCATTGATTTCATCAAATTGCAAATGCCTTAGTACATGTCTCAAGTGTCTCAGTGCATCTTTGCAAATGGTTAAGTACAAGTAGCCTGCAGTTAGCACAATAAGCCCACATTTAGCACATTTTCCAAATAAATAGATCTTGCTGATCTAAACTGATTAGTTGATTCTCAGTCTAATGGTTGTTCTCTCCAAAACATGTCAGCATGATTTCATCGTGTAAGTCATCATATGCACAATAGTCTGTTCAATTGTCAAAATTAGTCAAGAACATAATACCATGAACACCATATATGAATTTCTTGGAACATTTGATAAATTCATGACAGTAATTGACAATCAGGTGAAATTAGAACTTGACCAACGAAGGAGGAGTTTCCCACATCTCAGATGACCAACCAAACAGTTTGTTTAGTTACCTGACAGGTGCTGTCTATTGTTGTGAATGCTGCCAAACGTGTATATATAGAGCTTGGCTAGGGCCAGTACCATTTGAACATGGAGGTACCTCACCAAGTAAATCAAGAAGGGCAACCTCCTGCTCGAGGAAGAAGAAGAGGAGGAGGAGGAGGAGGAAGAGGAAGAAGAAGAAGAGGCGGAGGAGGAGGAGTGAGGATGCGTGGTGGTGGAATAGGGGGAAGAGGCCGAGGAGCACGAAGACACCATGCTGTCCCGGATGAGATTCGGGCCACAATTGTAGACCATGTGGTTAACCATCGCCTGACAATGGCAGAGGCTGGGCGCCGAGTGCAGCCTAATGTGCCTCGCTCTACTGTCTCCTCCATCATCCAAACCTTTCACAGGGAAAACAGGTATGTACTCAGTCAATGATGGAGTCATTACAGTATACAGTACTGTGCATACTGTAAAGCAAGACATGTATAAACTCTTCATTCCGTGTGTGTGTGTGTAGGCCTACAGTACTGTAATATATTACCTCAATGTGATGTTGCAATATGATGTTACAGTACAGTAACTCATTCTGTAACAAATACGGCATACATTACGAATTGTCATACAGTGTTGTCCTTTGACTTCTACGTCTAGGATTGGACGACAACCTCACATGGGTGGCAGAAGAAAACTTCTCAATGAACAACAAGAACAAGAGATCTGTAACATGGTGATTGCAAATAATGCTCTCACTTTGAGCCAGATCCGTGATGCAATCCTTCAAGACAATGCCATATTCCAAAATGTCAACTCTATCAGCATCTCCACAATAGACCGGGTATTGAAGAAGCATCAGATGACCATGAAGCAGATTTACAGGGTACCATTTGAGAGGAATTCTGACAGAGTGAAAGAGCTGCGGTACCAGTATGTGCATGTAAGTCAGTTATTGGTTGTCTATTATAGTAACATTACAGTAAGCAGTGGTTCCCAATTTGTTTGGTTTTCAGTATCCTCTTTACCTTTAGAATCCAGCTTTATCTGACTACAGCATTTTGCCTAAAAACTGCAACAGTGTTTCTCCCTCTTTGTGTCAAATACTCCCTGCAGTGCCTCTGCATAGGCCTGTACCCCAGGTTTGGAACCACTGGAGTAGTGGCCAGTAGCAGGCTATATTGAACTTGTGGAGGAGAACATAGAACAATCCCATGTAATTTTCTATTTCTGTTGTGTATGACTCCTCTATATGACTGATTTGATTTTTTTTACTCTATTGTAGAGAATAATGGCATTGGAAGGGAATGAAACATCTCACATCCTTGTATTTGTCGATGAGGCTGGTTTCAACCTGGCCAAGGGCCGCAGACGTGGCCGTAACATCATTGGTCAGCGGGCCACGGTGGATGTCCCAGGCCAGCGAGGGGGCAATTTAACAATGTGTGCTGCCATATCTGAGAATGGTGTGGCCACACACATCCCCAGTTTAGGCCCATATAACACTCAAAAGCTCCTCATTTTCTTGGACCGTCTTTATACACATCTGGTCCCAGAAAATGAGAGAGGTCTCGAAGGGCCTCACCTACCACACTATGTGATCGTGTGGGACAATGTAAATTTCCACCGTGGGCCGCTCATCAGGGCCTGGTTCACCACCCATCCAAGGATGCTCATGGAGCTACTACCACCATACTCTCCTTTCCTTAATCCCATTGAGGAATTTTTTTCCGCTTGGAGGTGGAAAGTCTATGAACATCAGGCTCAAGACCAGAGATCCCTGCTCCATGCAATGGATGCTGCATGTGAGGACATTACAGGGGATCAGTGTAGGGGATGGTTGAGACATTCGCGCCGTTTCTTCCCTCGCTGCATCGCAAGGGAAAATATCCGCTGCGATGTGGATGAGAATCTATGGCCAAACAGAGAGCAGCGCGTGGATGGCCAGGAGGATGAGGATGGTGGCCAGGAGAGGGACGGTGACGACAACAACCAGTGAAAGTTACCTTAGTTGTGAAACTTTATTTACTGTAAGCCCTACTGTAGGCTAGATATCATTTTTCTTGTTTTTTGTTTGTGTTTATATTTCGTACATGTACAGAATACTGTATACATTTTTATGTACTCTAATGTATGGAAGTTACTTTATGTGTGTCAATAAAAATGATTACAATTTCCTTGGAAGTAGGAGTGCAGTGTGTCTGATGTCAAACTTTGGAGGCTGCTCTTACTGTAAAATCCTTTTATTTTCAGTTTTATACATAATTGTATTCTGTTGGCTAGACCTCTGCCATAGTGACAAAACATCTAGGCATTTTGACTTGCAGTGCTTACACGATGCCAAAGGGACGATGCATTTTGGGGGCACTAACTATTTAAATGGGAAAGGAATTTAGTTTTGACACATGGGTAAACTATTTTGGGAGAGATACGAGCTTTTGCAGGTGATCCATGGTGTTGTGCTAAACCATCCAGGTTATTTTGGAAAAACGCACTAAGTGAATGCAAATGAGCCAACGCAATTGAGAAAGATCTTTGACATTTTGATGGTACTGACTCTTTATATGGGAAAGGAATCTATTTTGAAGCATGTATGAACAGTTTTGGGAAAGATATGACCTTTTGCTAGTGAGCTGTAATGTTGCGCAGAACTGTAAGACTGTTTGGCCAAATGATCTTATAGTTTTAAGAATGTAATTTCTGTTTCAAGAAATGAGCCAAACCAATCGAGAAAAACTGTAATAAATATACCGTATAAAATATGAAATACATTTTTACCTATATGTGCATAATATTTATACTTTAAAACTCTAAACTTTGAGAAGTTTTTCTATTTCTCTGAATCTTAAACTTTGCCATATGTGTAGCTGAATCATTTGAGTGTTTCTAAAGAAAAAATATGAAAAAAAAAAACAGAATAAGCTCTTTACCACAGCTTTCACTGAAACAAATGCTGTTCTTCCTTGAGGCTTGTAATGCGGAGAACATAGCAGACCTGGTTTGGATGGAATCTGCACAATTAACCATTATATTAGCCTTAATATGCATACACACAGATTCTTAATATGATTAAAGAAACACTTTTTTGTTTGTTTTATTCAGGCAATAATTTACAGCAATTACAATGCATTAAATGTTCAAAGCAAATCTCTCTTTATTACATTAATTTACTCTCAGCCTCAAGTCAGTGTTTACCTTGAAATGTTTCTCTCTTACAGCATTGCACAGATTTGTATCAGCACTGGCATATGAGCCACCGACATCCATTTCTTTTTTTATTATGACATCTGTAGTCATGTTTCTTTTTTATGATGAAATTACGACTGCAAGTGCAAACAACCACTTAACAACCTAGTTCAGTGTGATTACAAATTTATAAGTTAGTTTAGCAGTTAGCAAAGAGCACATGCACTTTAACAATAACATGCCTTTTTTAAATGTAACACGTTCAACTTAAGGTTTACAAAACTGTGGGATGCTGTATGTGTGAAAGACACACAATTCGATTTTGTTTGAGCATGTTGAAAAACTAAGACAACTAAAAGATGTCAAGGTAAATGCTGTTTAATTGGTTTAAATCATTTCTCAAATGCTGCTTTTTGCTTTATGAAAATATTTTATTGAGTGCTATCAATTTCAACAGATGGTTTGTCCCCTTGCCTTCCTGATGGGATAAAGCCGACTCTTTCCAGTATGGCCTACATTGTGGGCCTGGAAGGCATGGGCTGCACCGATTAGACCTGATGCCATGCACAAGTCTTGTTCACCACAAAAGATGCTATATAAAACAAAGAAATTCTTTGTCTCTAGGTCATTTTTTTATTCCTCGTCCACCCCCACTTTTGTAAATATCAGCATTTTAAAGTAACTCTCTTTGTTAGCTACTGGCTTTTTTGGCTAATTGTTTGATGAATTATTAATTTAAAGGAATGATTTATGAATATAAATGTGAATTAATATTTCATTAAATTTTTAATCATTCGCATTTATTGACGTCTCTGTTCTTGACTGATTGTAGATTGTTTCCCTTCAAAATTACTGTTGTTAAGAAATTAATGCATTATTTACTGACTGTCTCTTATACTTAATTATACTGAAAGCATCCTCAGGAACATTTTCTTGACTTTTCCAGCTGACATATGTCTCTTCCCCGTTCAAGATGGACCCAGTGGTACAAGGGAGTGCCTATGCTGCATCTGCTTATTTTATTGGAAATGGTTTTTGGTCACACATCATTTTACTGTCCATGAAATGCACCTGCAGTGATCTCCTGGGAACAACCTAGCACCTTTCTTTCTAAACATAACATTCTCAAGCTTGTTTAAATAACTTAAGGTTTCGGGGGCAAATTTGGGTGCAATCAGTCTTGGATGGGGTGGCAATCCTTCTTCAGGCACATACAGACATATAGAAGGTCAGTTTCAAATTAGCACTTCACCTAATTTGCACATATCTGTTGATGTAAGAATAAACCCAGAGTGCATGGAGAAAAATGTCATACAAACACAGAAGGAATATGGAAACTTCACAAAGACAACAACCAGGCACTGGATTCAAACCCAAAAACGGGATCTTTGATGAAACAGAACAAACACTGCACCACCTTCATAGTAAGCCATAAGCTAAAATTATAAAACAATTTATGCGGCTCAAAAGGAATGAAGAAAATCCATAAAGGATTAATGAGGAACATCTGTTTTCATTTTATATGATACCTTTTATAGGCAGTGGTGTCATAAAACATTTTGCTCTATTAAAGTTAACAGTATTGCAATGCAAGGTAAATAATTCTAATAAGTGCTTTAAAAATGCACAGAATGAAGTTAATGCTGGCAGACCAAAAAATATTGACATTTATTCCTTATATAGCTCTTTCCACAGCAAAAGTATTATGCAAAAAGAGTTTTCCTCACTAACTGTAACATTTCAAATAACGCAGTTAATATAAGCAGAAGGATACAAGAGCGACCACACTAAAGCAATGGGACAATATGGCATACAAACTTTGATGATTTTGAACATCCTCACTCCAAAGATCTGTTTTTTCTGCTGTCACCTCCAACAAACCCCAAGACAGAGAATGCTGTTGCTAAAAGTGATCGAAAATTGCAGCTGTAGTTATTGAGAGTTCAAAGCTGAAGCTATACCTGTATTCTACAGGACAATGCGCTTGACCATGGCAGATTGTTGCTCAGTATCTACAGTCTATTGAAATTAACAAAGACAGCTGATTTAGGAATTGTATATCTCATTTCTTTTGGTGCTCTAGTACTAATGCCCCCAAAACACACACACATACACACACCTTCACAATTTTATAAATCGTATTGCCCCTCCAAAATGTCTTAATAAAGTAAATAATGTAACAATGCCACGAGATCATTCTTGATTGTAAATGATCCCGGCCATTCGAACTAGTGTGGTGCTGCGGTGTCACCGTTGCATGACTGTCCTCCGGTCCTAATTTGGGATCCTGATCGTATGGTGGGTGCGGCAATGCGCTGTATCAACTTCGCGCCCACCCACCCATACATACACACACACACACACCTGCGAGTTATCTTAATGCAAACGAATCGCTCTTTCATTAAACACAGATGCAACCGATGCATTGTTCCCGTGGTGGTAATCCTCAGATTTTTTTTCATTGTCGTTTCAAACTGTTCACAATACGCCAAGTACAATTTACATCAGTCTTTACAACTTTGAACCAAGTTGTATTCCTATTGAATGTTATTGGATATGATCGCGGCAACGTCCGTTCTTTTTTAACACGACGTCGAACGAAATTGTGCTCATTCCGACCGCACTGGTAGCACTGCACGCGGACCTGGACAGGTCGTCAGTCAATCACGGGGCAAACTTTACTTTTAACTGGGTGTGTGATTTCTAAAGTAGACTTTAGAATATGGAAAGAAAAAAAACCACGGGGAGTCCGAGATCTGCACCAGATCTGACCCAGCTTTGCAAGATTTGACGTGCACCTCCAAGGAACTTACTTCTGCTCAGACATTGCTGAGTGAACATTCGTATATTAATGAGTAAGTCCCATATGAAGCTGTGAGTTCTTATACTGTGTTTGCTTCATCTGTACTTTTGTCTGTGAAAGACACTGTATACGATAAAGACTGAATAAAAAAGTATTTTAAGGATGCTTGCGAAAAGTTATATATACTCGGAGAATGGGTCCCTAAAGTACTGTATTGCGAGGGAATTTTAACGCCAGCACTTAACACCATGTAATAAGCCCACGACAAAGTGATCGCGGAAAGTGGCTGGGAGCCCGTGACCTGCTGTTTGTGGTGTGGTTAACACTTCACCTCGTACATCGTCTTCTGTGGAGCGTCTCTCACTACAGGTGACTGAATCTGGTCAGTATCTGTGGTACATCAGCACCCTCTGTTCAGTAACGCAATGCACGATGTAATTATTGACCCCTTCGAAATCAAATTCAAATCATGCTGGAGTAATTCAGACCTCCCAGGCACACGCATTAGTGATGGTGCTCCATAACTGACAATTCGGTCGGCACCGCAAACCGCAAGCATTCATAAAAGTGACACCTTTTAAAAGAGAGGGAATAAAGAGGCTTTTGTTGTCCCACTTCGCCAATCTACATAATCTCTGAGCTCTTCTGACTCTGCAGTTTTCTGACAAACCTGATTGAAGAAGTGTCGGCAAGGTGCAAATAAAATTAACGCGCGATGGCAAATCGCTCACAACGGGCTCTTTTAATGACAACATGACAAAGATTTGGGCGAATTGATTTATAACTCCCTTCCACAGACTACGGTAAACGAATGGTAGGCAAATCGCACGAAACGTCTTTGTGTGCAGGGAATTTTCTCCCGGGCTCACTTGCACAGATGAATAAACAGATAAACCGAAATAATTAAGTCAAAGATCTGTACTCGTGAAAACCTCTTTAGGACGTGCGTTTCCGGCTTTATTCGGCTGACAGCTCTGCTACTGTAGCTTTCTCAGACTAGCGGATGCGAACAGGGAGATCTTCCTTAAGTCCAGGTTTCCGGAAAATGAAAAGGCAGCTCCTTTAAAACAAAACCCTACGCTGTCACGATGCTCAGTGCTGGGGAAAAGTGCCTCGCCTCAAGTTCCCCAGCCAAATCAGAACTAATGAGCATTTTCCCATATAGCCAACAATGCTAAGAACAAAATGTTCGATTCCATTAAGCCCTGAGCAGTCCTCTAGGCTAAATTCCATTATAATCTTTTGCTGGCATCAGCAGCAGGAATTTTTTTCTTACTTATTTCTTTTCTAAAGTATTTATACAACAGGGACGGGGACCTGCCGATTTCAATGTGTAATTTGAAGAGACGCCTTTGTAATCTAAATGCACACATAATATAGTGTATACATTACACAATGCGCTATTGTTAGTCTGACTGCTGTACACAATAAATAGTCAAATTTCAGAGCTGGAAAGAAAGTAACCAGCCCTGGATGATGTCCATTAACTGCAGAGCTCACTCAGGTATGGCGACATACAAACTTATGAATTCATAGAAGCTGAGTACACCTGACTTTGATATCTAGGGAAAAAAGTGGAGTACCCAGAAAATAAAGGCAAGAGAAATAAAAAAGAAAATATGAATTGTTCTCTTACATACTTGAAACTAAACAGCAGAAGCATTACATTTTGTACTACTACTTGACTTCCTCATGTATTATATACTGTATAATTCAAGGGGATAAAGGACATTAATGAGTATCAGGTGGTTCTTTACATTACGCCATACCTGAGCAGAAAAAAATCCCACTGTGTGACATATCTGTGACTGTTTAGGTATGAAAGACTTACAGGGAAGTGGGTTTTTTAAAAAAAAATCAAAGAGTATATCAGCATGTTTTAGAATGAGGAGGCGAGCGATTGTGTTATGTAGTATTCAATCATCTATATGCTACACCGATCCCTCTCCCACTTGGACAGAGGCAGTTCTGCTGTAAGAATTATGTTTCTGGACTGCTCTAGCACCTTCAACACCATCCAACCTCTGCTCCTTAGGGACAAGCTGACAGAGATGGGAGTAGATTCATACCTGGTGGCATGGATCATGGACTATCTTACAGACAGACCTCAGTATGTGCGTCTCGGGAACTGCAGGTCTGACGTTGTGGTCAGCAACACAGGAGCACCGCAGGGGACTGTACTTTCTCCAGTCCTGTTCAGCCTGTATACATCGGACTTCCAATACAACTCGGAGTCCTGCCACGTGCAAAAATTCGCTGACGATATTGCTATCATGGGCTGCATCAGGAGTGGGCAGGAGGAGGAGTATAGGAAGCTAATCAAGGACTTTGTTAAATAGTGCGACTCAGATCACCTACAACTGAACACTAGCAAAACCAAGGAGCTGGTGATGGATTTTAGGAGGACCAGGCTCCTCATGAACTCCGTGATCATCAGAGGTGACTGTGTGCAGAGGGTGCAGACCTATAAATACATGGGAGTGCAGCTGGATGATAAATTGGACTGGACTGCCAATATTAAAGCTCTGTGCAAGAGAGGACAGAGCCAACTATACTTTCTTAGAAGGCTGGCATCTTTTAACATCTGCAATAAGATGCTGCAGATGTTCTGTCAGACGGTTGTGGCGAGTGCCCTCTTCTACGCTGTGGTGTGCTGGGGAGGCAGCATAAAGAAGAGGGACACCTCACGACTGGACAAACTGGTGAGGAAGGCAGGCTCTATTGTAGGCACAGAGCTGGACAGTTTCACATCCGTGGCAGAGCGACAGGCACTGAGTAGGCTCCTGTCAATCATGGAGAATCCACTGCATCCACTAAACAGTATCATCTCCAGACAGAGGAGCAGCTTCAGTGACAGACTGCTGTCATTGTCCTGTTACACTGACAGACTGAGGAGATCACTCCTCCCCCACCCGGGGGAGGGGGGGTGGTAAACGTTAACATTATACAAAGTTATTGTCTGTTATACCTGCATTTTTATCACTCTTTAATTTAATATTGTTTTTTATCTGTTTGCTGCTGCTGGAGGATGTGAATTTCCCCTTGGGATTAATAAAGTATCTATCTATCTATCTATCTATCTATCTATCTATCTATCTATCTAT
>JANRMT010062861.1:55527267-55559188 GCA_026402145.1 Polypterus bichir lapradei | reverse complement strand
TATCTATCTATCTATCTATCTATCTATCTATCTATCTATCTATCTATCTATCTATCTATCTAAAGAAAGATCCCTTACCTTGATTATCACTGAAGTTCTTGTCTGGAAAAAGTCTAAGCCATCTATTGTATTCATGATGATCAGTTCTCCTGACTAACGGTCTCCATTAAAGGAAGTGATTAGAAATTATTACAAAGAAAAGGAAAATAGTAATATTTTCAAAAATGAAACAGTATTAATTAAGACATTGTCAAATATGAGTCTAACAAGTAACAATTGAAGGCGAAAGTGTGTAAAAAATTTTAAAACAGGTAGCTGAGACTTGTACTAATGGAACTGTAGCGTAAATGTGCCTGGAGTGCAGACTGAAAAAAAAAACAAACTTTAAAAAAAGCATCTGGCCTTTACTGACACCAGAGTAACAGCTTGGGGGAATTTGTAATAGTCTGAGTGAGAATACCTCCAAGATCAAGACAAGTCTGAGACAAAAGAAAAAAAATCTCAAGTCCAAATTTGAGTACTAGAGCCCTAAGCTGAGGGGGTACTGATCTGTATTATGTGGGCAGAGGCAGTTTGGGATGGGCATTGGTTACACTGGCACTATGCGACTTGCAAAAGAAATAGAGATAATCTGTTTTGTGTTCTTTTACACCTACTTTTTGTCATCCCTTGTCAATGTCAATTTCAGTATTCTGAATACGCACTCTTGACAAAATTAACTTTCACACACAGACACATATGTATACATGAACATAGCACTCTTAAATTCTGTACTTTATGGTCCATATGTATATATATATTGTGATGCATGTGTCACTGTCTTGCACCCCAAAACATGAAGCTGAATCTCAGTACAATACCAGCTTTATTGAACTTGAATCAGGAACAGCAGGGTTATTTATTGCAATGGGAGCTAGCACTCTCCTATACACAGACACAGAAAATGGGCATAGTTGGGGCCAGGTCAGTGGCCAAGTTATACTGTTCCCTGCATTTATAATGTTCCTTGCATCACCCATCTGCGACAGGCGCTTATTGCACGATCTCGATTGACTTGTAGTTGTTTCCATGGTGATATACTGCTGCGCTGCAAACCTGTGGTTGCCTCAGTGATGGACAAGCAGTCCTACAGAGACGCAGCAGTTCCTGTGGGGTTGCCTTTGCGATGGACAAGCAGTCCTCCACAGACGCGACAGTCACACTTTGGCGTGTCATCCTGTTGGGCCCGGGGTAGTCCTAAAAGAGTTCAGAAGCCTCATATCCCACCTTAGCTTTGTCCACACTGGTGTGGGCAAAGCGACCGTCCAAGCAGTGCTCGGCCAGGTGGGAGAGAACGTCAGCATTGGTGTGTACAGCTCCAGGACGGTGGCGAACATCAAAAGCAAAAGCTAATAGACCACCGAGTGAACCGGGTGTTGGTATCCTTCTCTTTGTACAGCCACTGAAGTGGGATGTGGTCAGTCACCACACCCAGAGGTAGTAACGAAAGGCCTCCACCACCTACTTAATTGCTAAACACACCTTTTCAATGGTCGAATAATTACGCTCCCTGGGTAGCAGCTTTCTGCTGAGAAACGTGATGGGGTGTTCTTCCCCCTCAAAACATTGTGAAAGCACCACTCCTAAACCGAAAGCACTTGCATCCGTTTGCAGAATAAATTCCCTCAAAAAGTCTGGATTGCACAGAACTGGGAATGAGGACAAAGTGGCTTTTAGGTCTGTGAAGGCTTTGTCACAGACTTCGGTCCAGTCAGTGTCAGTGAGGGGGGTGGCCCCTGTGCAAACTTGGGAATGAACTGCCTGTAGTACCCCGCTAGCCAGAAGAGCTCTATTTGAGGCTTGAGCAAACCCTTCCCCATGGAATATCCCAGATAGTGGGTTTCTGACATACCTAGCCTGCTTTTTTTAGGGTTAGCCGTAAACTGTCAAGCACCAACTGAAGATGGACGAGATGAGATTCTCAGTTATTACTGAAAATTACAACATCGTCACGATTGGCACCCGCGTACATGGAATGGGGACACAGGATCTGGTTCACCATCCGCTGAAAGGTCAATGGTGCACCATGGAGACCAAAAGGGAGGTCCATAAATTCAAACAGCCCGTACAGAGCGGTGAACGCAGTCCTCTTGCAGCTCGATTCCTCCAATGGCACTTGCCAATATCCCTTTGTGAGGTCTAGAGTGGAAATATATGAGGGCTGCCCAAGCTTCTCCAACAGCTCATCCACATGCAGCATTTGGAATGCATCAAACTTGGAAATCTTATTCAAATGCCTAAAATCAAAAAAGAACCAAACCGAACCATCAGGCTTTGAGACAAGTGCAACTGGCTCTTCCACTCGCTTTTGCTCGGATGAATAATGCCTAACTGAAGCATCTGCTGCACTTCTTTGCGTAATACCTTCCTTGTCTCTTCTGGCAGGCAATATGGGGTCACGTGTATGGTAACACCGGGTGGAGTTATGATCTTGTGCTCCACAATTGTTGTCCAGCCAGGTGCAGCCAAAAAGTCGTCAAAATTCCTCTCAATCACTAATAGCAATTCAGCATTCTGAGTGTCAGTTAAATCCTCGCCTATAGGGACTTCCGTTTGAGGGACTGCTGTGGACTGGACTATGATCTTGCACAGTTCATGCCACTCCTTCAACAGGTTAATATGCAAAACCTGTACGGGGTTCCTCCGCCCTGGAATCCTAACTTTATAATTCATGGAGAATATACGCTCTTTGATGACTGCCGGACCCAACCACTCAGCCTGAAATTTATGTGAATCTGACGGAATTAACACCATCACCTGATCCCCCTTCTTAAACTTGCGAAATTTACTTGTTATAATCATGTTTCTGCGCCTCCTGATCATACTGAAGATGTTCTACCATAATAGTGGATAGTCTGGAAGTCTGTTCCTGCAGTGACACAACTCAATCAACAAACCTGCCCCCTCGAGGTGTCAGACGAGTCCTTGTCCACCCTTTCAAAAAATGTCTAACACACCACACGGTCGGCGGCCAAAGAGTAGCTCAAAAGGGCTCAGCCTGGTAGACACTTGCAGAGACTCCCCAACAGCAAACATGAGGAAAGGCACTACTGTATCCCATGAGGTCAGGTCGTCATGGGCGACTCATCGAATCATCTCTTTTAGGGTTTTATTAAATCATTCAGTCAGGCCATTCATCTACGGATGATAAACCGTGGAGTGTAACTGCTTAATTGCAAAGCTCTCGCTTAGCTGCTTTATGATGCGAGACATAAATTGCATGCTCAGTAGACACAGTGCGGGTGTCTAATTGCTGCAGCACGGCCACTTCTGGGTATCCTGTGGCGTAATCAACTAACACGAGCATATACTGAAATCCACTTTTACTCTTGAGAAGCGGGCCAACAATATCTAATCCCACCCTTTCAAAGGGGACATCTAAAATAGGCATTGGTACAAAGGGTGCACTGGTGGGTCTGTCAGGGAAACTATTTGACAGTTGGGCAGGCATTACAGAATTGCTCCACATCCCGGCCCATATTCACCCAACTAAAGCGTTTTGAAATGTGTTCCCTCAACTTTTCCTTGCCAAGGTGATCTCTCAAAATGTGATTTTGGGAGCAATTTTTAAAACTTTCTCCCTATGCCCACTTGCCACTACCAACTACTTGACATGCCCATCACCCATGGAATCAGAAATCACCTGATAAAGAAAACCATCCTTAGGTAAAAAATGTTGTGTTTTAAAATTCAGGTCTTCAATCTCCAGATAGTAAGTGTTATTTGTGATGTGGGCTTGTCTGAATGCAAAATCCAAGTTGCTATCAGTTTGTCACAGGAGCAAACTCAGTCTGGATGGCAGTCTCTGCTTCCTCTGTGTCGATGCAGCATCGTACTCACCTCCCATTGCTATTTTGCTTTCGTCCTGGTCCGTATTGAGTTTTCTTTCTGGTGAGGCTGTTGGTGCAAGAGACGGCGTGGAAGGTCTGCTAGCTGTCCCGGGTCTTCACTTGAGGATTTGTCCCCCACCTCACTGAACAACTCCGGTTCAATCTCAAACCCAGTTCTTAGACTGACAACAGCGTCTGAAATGAGCCCCCTCTATATCCATTACAGGGGAAGGCACTCTGCAGATGGCCAAGACCCATGGGAAGAGGGCATTCCTTTTTCCTATTAGGAGTGGCCAGGGTGAGGTGTCTGATATAGCATTCCAAACCTTAAATTTCTTCCCTTTACATTTCTGAGGGAGTGGTGTAGTCTTGTATGTTTTAATGTCCTCATGGACACAGTGGATGTTCACTTTGTCTGTGAATATAAGGGGTTTGCTGGAGCAAGTCACAGTGGACTACGCAGAGGTCACTACCAGAGACCAACAGTGCGAAGAATTCCCATCCGGCCAACGCAATAGAGACCTTAGAATTTTCCTTCTTTAACATCTTGGGGGACATTTGCGAACCACATACTTGGGCCAGACCGATGATCATGCTTTGCACAGTTGGGAGATGGCACTCCCGAGCAGCTGTGTTCAGTCCACACTATGGTGTTCCCACGAAGGTGTCTTCCACCAGCATCTGAGGGCGGCAGTAAAAGCGGTGCCAACTGACGGTCCTGAAAAAAAGCATTCATGTTGGCAAAATAGCCGCCATGAAGCCAAAATGTGCACAATACAGAAGCTGACTTACATGCAGGAAAGACTAATGGCCCTTAACAACAAGCTTTGTATAAAGAAGTGCTTCCTGAAGTGCTTCAGGCTTAAATGCACTTCCTCTTAATTTCCACTGTTTTTCAAGTGTGTGATTTACAATTAAGTTGAAAGAATTATTCTGGACCTTCTTTGTCAATGCCTTTGAGAATTCTGGAAACGTGGATTAGGTCCCCATGCAGTCTCCTCTGATCTCGACTAAACATGTTTAATTCTGTGAGTCCGTTATAGTAGAAAATTGTTCATAAGTACCTTGATACACTTAGTTGTTTTCATCAGAACAGCTGCAAGTGCTGCTACAGTATGTCTTTCTTATAACATGGTTACCAGAAATGCACACAATACTGCAGATGAGGGCTCATTAATGCATTTTATAGTCTGAGCACAATGTCACTTGATTTATTTTCAACAGTTTTTACGACATAACCTAACAATTTGTTTGTCTTTCAATAGGATCTGCACATTGTTTAGATGTCTTTCTTTGTTTGTTGTCCCCCTCTTGAAAGAAATTGAAGATCAACTTCCCGCAAAAGTTTCCCTGTGGATCTTCTACATTTATGAAAAATACAAGAAAAGCAGAAACTCAGCTTAACATTGTATTACTGTAAGGAGGGACTAACAAAAGGTCAAAAGCAACTTAACCAAAATGTAAAATTTAAAAAAGGTTGAGAATTAAACAAAACACAGTACAAAACACACATAAACACAAACAGTAACAAGCAAATTATACATGATAAAAAACTGAACTGAATAAGTTAGTTATAAGATGTCCATATAATAAAGATAAGGCTGAAAGAGACCCAGCTGGAAGGTGACTACATGATTTTGACAACAAACTATTCAACATGGCTGTGAACATGGATTCACATGAAGCAGGTCACCCCATTCACAATTATTCAAAAGCAAAGACATCATTCAATGGCTGTTACCCATTACCCAGAAACACAACATTATGACATGAAATTGAAGTAAGGTGCTAAAATATAAATAGCCAAATTGAGACAGGGCAGCAGTTTGCTCCAGCAAGAGCATCACTCACAGATAACATTTTCTCACCGCTGTTTTCTATTTATAAAATCATGCTCAAATGGCAATCCTCCAGTCAGTATATGACACTCCATTTCTTAAAACTTAAAAAACAATTCTTCAAGACATCCTATAGAGAAAAAGTGGAGTAGAAATGAAAATGGAACAATAACATTTTGTGACATCACCAAATTTGACATACTGTAGATAGAAGACAATTATGGATCATACATGTCACACTATATGCTACATAACATTAGTTGTGAGTTAGCGTATTTGCCTGAGAAGAAACAACCATTAGGAAAGATTCCCTAGGAAGAAATCTGTTTAATATTTTAGGCATGTATAAATGGAACCTACTGTCAATATTTCACCTAATTTATTTGAATTTCATAAATGGTATTCAAAGAAATGATTAATTATTTCAACATAGTAATGTGCTCTTCCTTCTTCTCAGTCTTTGTTCTTGGCATTTACCCTTTAGCTTGCAATCCTTCTGTAGCGGAGATGTTCAGAAATCTTCAGCTGTGTTTGCATAGTTCAAATCTCACATCTAACCTATACATCTGGAATACAACCAGAAGTGCATACCTTTCTACTCCCTCAAACATAATTTCATCTATCTTTCTATGTATCCATTTTCAAACTCCCTTAATTCAGTTCAGGGTCACAAGACACCATTTAGCACTGGGCACAATTCTGATTAGATCAATTATAAAATAATGCTATGCAACATCACCTGAACTGTAGCAAATTATCTCCAAAACTGTAATCCGGTTTTCAGTTTTTTAATTAAAATAAGATAAATAAAAAGGAATACACAATGTACAGACAGAAACCAGTCTTGGCCAATGTGGCAGTCAATCACAGGGTACCCTCATTTATACAGGTCTAGTACAAGGACATCAAATCACCTAGCCGTTTTGGGATGTTAAAAGAAGAAATTCTTCCCGTTTAATTTAATTTCAGGGTTTTGGAAAAACAAAGCCTTTCCTAGCAGCTTCAGGAATCATTCTGTATACAGCCGGCATTGCAACTGACTGCAGCTGGTCTCCAAACATTCAGCTTAGGCATCTCTATTATAATTAATATCTTATGAAAACATAGTAGCCCATTTAGTCAATCAAGAAATATACAGATTCTCCATAAATGTGCGGGTTTTATATAAAAAAAAAAAAAGTGGGCTAATTCTATACTTGGCACCTTTTAAAATGTTTTCATGACCATTTATTTGTTTTATGGCAATTGTAATGATTTTACCAAACAGTCTGATTTTTAGTTATATTGTTACAGACTGTGTAAGGGTTTATATCATTTATGAATTTATAGAGTCTGCTGCACAATTTGTGTACATTTTTCATGGCCATTGCTTTGAATTTTTTATGGATATTCTATTGCATGCATTTTATAGTATCAATTTATTTATGAACTGTTTATGAATTTACAGATTCTACTTCAACTTTGAGCTCCTTCTCAGAATGAACAGGTTGTGCAAATGATTTTATTCATGTTTTTTATGGTTCTCCTAGCTCTTTTACCAATGTACCCTATTAGAGTTTATTTTTGTTACAGATTGGCTATGAAATACAGAATAAAATAGATTAACCTTTACAGTTTGTGTAAAAGTTTTTACCAACTTTTCTTATTGCAAGGTAGTAACACTTATGTAAGGTGGCAAGAAGTCGCAAACAATATAAAAATGACAAAATTAATAGAGGATAATTTATCATTCAAAGCCACTTTTCAAAACATAATACAGATTTTAAGGATACTATTTGTTAATATTTTTCTGGTTTAGCCTCCTTGTATACGACCTGTTTGAAAGTTATAATATCCATATTGTGTCACTAGTGATGCTAAAGGCAGCTTTAGCAGACAATGGAGGTAGATGACGTTCGCACCCAATGAGGATATATTGGGGTGCTGGCCCTACTCACTTAGATCAATTTATTTATAGAAAATGCTGGCATTTACATTAACAGAGTGTTCTGTACAATTCAAAAAGACATATTTAAAATAAATCACATATGTTCAAGGTTTATATTAGCTTAATAGGCAATAGTGCACAATAATAAAGAAACAAGGACGTTCAGCATAAACAGAGCCTCTGTAAAGGTGAAGGCAGTGCATCATGGGATTTGGAAGACAACTAGTAAAGGGCTTGTGTAGGCGGTCAGACATTAAGATGAAACATTACTGGTGCATGAAAATAATATAAAGCAATATATGTTTTAATGGGAGTCAAGCAGTTGTATTGAGCTAACTGTTTGTAAGTTAAGGCTTGAATTCTTTAAAAAATTAGAAATTTTGCCACTATAAGCAACCATCAAGTCAACATAAATGGCAGAACCGGCCCCGCGGTAACCTTCAGTTGGAGGAAGGATAGGTATACTGTATGTGTCCCAGTAAGCATATCACACATCTGTGGCAGAAAGAGCATCAGACAATTGCAATACACAACGTTGTTTGCTTCTACAGTATTTGATAACTCAATGTACCTGCACATCATTTTCTGTCTCACATCACTCATTCACAGCAGAAGATAGTGCACTACATGTCTCTCCTACAGCTCAATACTTTTTTAAATTGGTAATGTGCTTTCAGGTTGGAATTAGTTGTCAGTGGCAACCTAGTGCTCCAACAAAATGGCCCTATGCAACTACACAGCATTTCAAATATTGAGCTTGACATTCTGAAATATTGTAATCAGAGGCTTTCTGTAACATGGTTATCAGCTACAACCTCCCAGAAATTTCTTGTAATGTTATTTCCCATACAATTGGCTTATTGTGCAATACATGGGCAGTTTCATGTACACATATCTTCTGAGCAACTGCTACATTTCAGAGCTGTTGTCTTTGGGTGTTATTAATTGTCGTGGTTAATTGAGACATACAAATTACTAGAAGCTGGCCAGTATTGATCAGTTGTTGGTATGCCTTGTCCATTTAGTTTTTGTAACCCTTATCAGTAAGATATGGAAAAGTTGGAAAGGCCAAAGGTATATAATGAAATTCAGGATGGGAGCACATCAAGCAACATTTTTTTCCAAAAAGCAAAACTAGTGTGACTTCTTTTCTTTTTTTCAGGAAATGATGTCATTATGTAAGTTGTTTTTATTGCTAAAAGACAGTTTGTGAATTTTCCCCTCAGCAGCTCATCTCCTTCTAAGTTATTTAATGCATTTGCATTTTATAGTTTAAAATGCATATTTAGTTGATGATAACAAAGCAACACAGTACACTTTTTATGGACTCTTTTGGAGTTGGAGTGCTTGTCTTTTTCATTAACCATTCCCTAAGCAGCCAACATTGTCTTATCCCATTCATTTTTCAGTGTCAAAATATTTTTGTACTGTTCATGTATCTGTACATCTTTTAAAGAACTATGTACATTGTGTTGTGCAACATACTCCAAAAATTTATTCAGCTGCTACTTTACATGTTTTAGGAAATGATTTAATAATTCCTTACCTTTATTTTATGGTTTATTTTTTACGTTTTCATCTAATATTTCCACAATTTTAGTGTTCTCTCTATTAATTTATACCAAATTCATGAATTTTCTTCTTGTCCCTAAATATGATCTTGGCATTGTTTGCTTTGGATAGTGAAAATGATTGTTTTTAATATGGTGTTTAAATCTGCTACTAGCTCAAAAAACTAAATTGTCTCTTCTACTAATAGGCAGTTGCTGTTTTCCATAATCAATAATGACCTTTAAACCCTTAATGGATCGAAAATGCTGCCCCTTTCACTGAATAGTGCCCCCCTACCTTTAATGAATAATAGATTTCTGTCCCTTGTCTGCACTTATTTTCTGCTGGCTTCTTCCTCCTTTTTAATCTTGGTACTCTGTAACATTTCTAGTGTGAAGTTCTTATGATTCAGTGCCTAGCTGGTGCCCCTAAAACTCAGCCCCCTATCCGTTAATTGTGGAGACTCCCTTCTACCATTTAATTGTTATGCACAACATCTTAGTTTAGTTTTAGCATCAGTGTAGGAAAGAAACTGCAAGCCAATGCCTTTTTTCACATTAGTTTCATGCATAAAAATCAGATTTAAGCCATATGCACAACAGATGATTTAGGTTTGCTCTTTTTATCTGAAAGCAATGGTCAATATCTGTATGAAGATCGTTAATTTTATTTGCCATTAAAAAGTTGGAATCCATTTTAATATTTTTTCATCACTGCTTAATTGTTCTTGATTTATAAATGCCATCATTCTTCTAAAAGTACAGCGTAATGCACTTTGCGTGATGATCAGATGTGTGTGGTACTTTACAGCTCCCATAAATTTGGCTGTGAGCTGCTCTCTATCTGTATTTCAATTTATGAATGACGACATTCATCTTTATCTGTCAACAAATGAAAAATTCAGAATCAAGCAAAATTGTGAAATGTATCACTGATTACTTGAACAGAAGCGTAAATTAGAAAGAAATTAAATGTGCCTGGCTGCTCTTGAGGCAGAGTGCTGGAGTACTTCATTTGGAACACCTTATTGAAAAGCAAAATGTTTTTAGAGCCTTTAATAAGTGCATTAAAGATCCCCATCTATTTGTTTTTGTTGGCAACTGATACCAAAGCGTATTTATCAGAATTGTAAAAGAGAAAAGGGAAATATGATGGAACTTTCATCAAATTGCAGCTAGAAGAGGCATGTTGCCCCTACCTGTTTTCCCAGAATCCTTGGAGCTTGTCACTCAAGATTTTTTATTGATAACAACAGACTTGTAGGTGGGGTAGGGCTACAGTTAGATGGGCTTGGACGTAACCTACAGTCATCACCATTTTCATCATCATTATCATCATTTTCAAGTTTTTAACAGATAACTGCTTAACTGATTTAAAATACAGTTGAAACATTACTAATGTTGTAAATGACCATTACTGCTTGAAATGATGGAGTTATTATTTATTATTCACATGCGACTGCAAAGCCTCATTTTCAGCAGTAAATATCCCAGTGTTCTAATGGTAAACTCTCTTAGCTCATTCTTAGTTATGTTTCAAATGTTAGTTTTTAGAGAAACCTTTCTAATTGTGTTAGCAGGGCTGAAACCTGTTATTCTGGGATGCAAGTTATAATACTCTTCTTCAGTCATCTATTGCCCATTTTAAACTTTTCTTTTTATTTATCATTTTCAGATATGTGTTTTTGTTTGAAACCATGCCTCTAAGGCCAGCAGATCAGAGTCGTCTTTTCTCTGTTCCTGATGACAATTGGTACTTGCTGTGTACTTCAAGAAGCAGCCAACTGAGGACCTGTAATATTTGCTTCTTAAACTACAGTATAGACTGATGTAGTTATCTTCTTGTGCAATTATGCATTTGGGTCTTCTCCTTCTTTTTTTAGCGTGGTTAGATCCAGTTTACCCTCTTCACTCAAGACAGTAATAGATGCCTTTGTAGGAAATCTTTTGTTTCTTACTAGTCACATGGCAGAAAATCTTAATTTCATAAAAACAACAACAGAAAGACTTTTTTTTTGGAGAAAGATGATTTCTTTTAGCCATTTTATTTAAGGATAAACTAAGAGAGGTTACCATTAGGACACTGGAGTAATAGCTGCTGAAAATGGGACTTTGCAGATCTATGTGAAAAATAAATTATGTCACACATGAATGTCTGTGGGATACCTTCAGGGTCCATAAAAAGTATACAATACCCTGCCAGGGTGAGAGGGGGCGCTACTGCTAACAGTATTGTCTTTTTTCTCTTTTTCAGCAGCAAGAAGATGTCCCTTGAGGGAAACTCACCCTGTCCTTTCCACCCAGACAGCTATAAAATCTCGACAGCCCCAAACAACGGCATGTCATTTGTACCTGGAAAACCTTTGGGACGGAGATTTAAGGTCCCTACACGCTCACTACAGCTATTCTTTCTATTCTTTCTAACAGCCAGAGAGGCAATTTATGCTCTTTTTTGCACCCACAAGCGTCTGTTTTGTAATTTGCCACAGATTAAAAGGCTCGCCAATACTTTATATAGGCAGTGCCAGGCTGAGGAGCAGAACTGACAAAGTAGTCTTTCCCAAAGTTCTGCCTGTGCCACACACCAGTCCAGATAAGATTGAGGAGATTAAAAGGCTTAATGTGTGGCTCAAATCTTGGTGTAGGGTAGAAGGGTATAGATTTATGGAGTATTGATATTCCCTTTGGAACAGATGGGACCTGTTCCGCTGTGATGGGTTAAGTCAGAGGGTCGCTTTTTTGTTGGGGAGGCAAATGAGTAGGTTAGTCAAGGATTATTTAAACTAGGTAATGGGGGTGGGGGCATGGAGTTTAGGACAGACCATTTTTAAAACTATACATGGAGGAATAAACAATAGTGTAAAAATAAAAATGCGTAGTAATGTAAATTCCCAGTGTTTAAATGTAAAAGGAGTAACACATTAAACAAAGCTTGCTTTAATGCTAGAAGTATCAATAACAAAGCAAGTAAGTTGGAGATGTATTTAGCAGAGCATAATTATGATATTATAGCAGTAACGGAAACCTGGCTAAATAGTAAAGATCTACATTTTTTAGGAAGGATAGACAGAACAGAAAAGGATATGGAGGTTCTGTTAATGCCAAACAGAATTTCCAACCAAGTCTTCTTCAGTTGGACGATGAGCCCCATCTTAGTGAGAACATGTGGCTTTTCCTGGAAAGCATTACAGAAATAGGCTTTATTTTAGGAGTGTGTTATAAACTACCCAATGCAGCCAGTAGTTTCAACACACATCTTTTTAGTAATATTAAAAAGGCAAGTTTACAGGGCATATTATAGTCATGGGAGACTTTAACTTTCTGAATATTAACACTAGAATTACTAGAGCCTAAGAGAAAACTCGTAAATCCGGCCCACCTTAAATCTGTTCACACCTCTCCGTCAGTGTCTTTTGTCCTGTAAATGTGCTGATGAAAACAAGCAGCAAGCAGCCTGCTATTCCATCCCCCACCATCGCAGAACGTTCACTAAGTTCTCTCAGCTGATACCTTGTTTTATTCTCTGGGAGTGAACTGCTGGAGTTTTAGAGTGGAAATAATAGATCGTTATTTGGAACCCATGCATTTCATGTGTGTTCCGTTTCTACAGTAATCTGTGTAAACACATTGTTAAAACAGAAACCTTTTCATATTTTAGTAATAAATTTTACAAAATGTAGGCATAAACTATAGAATGTGTGAAGCGTGAAGTCCAAAGATCAAATAAACACTTTCACAAAAGGTTCAAGGATAATACAACAGCTTCCGTGGTGTAGCGGTAAGATTTGCCAACTTATAATCAAGAGTTCCCGGTTCGATCCTGTCTCCTATATTTACTGCTTTCAGTAGTGAGCTGCCCTTATTGTTAATATTATACAGTACACACATACATTTGGTTTGCATCTGTAACAGACCGTGCACATTTATAGTACTGCACTTGTAAAAGCTACCTTTTTTTTCACTTTTATTATCTCACTCACGATCACGATTCATACTACTGCCCTAGGGATGTGACGCTGTTAGTTTTTATTTGAAACTGGGAATAACTGTAGATGTGAGTAGTAGAGTAGAGGCAATGGAACTGGACATTCTCTGATCTGGAGAATCAGCATAGAGAAAAGTGTGCGCATTGCAACAGGTACACATGTCGTAAATGTAAGAAAGATGGTTCTTGCAGCACGGAGAAAAAAAAGAAAGAGACAAATATATGGGACATTGGGTATAAATTTATGGCATTTGTAAAAGTTAGCTTTTTTCAGTTTTATTCTCTCAATGACGATCACACTCTAACACACCCCCCCTGCCTCTTCTGATCTGACTCTAAGTAACAGCGCCAGTGTAAATTCGCACCTGATCTGATGTTCATTTTCAAATAATATTGCATTAGTGCGATGATGTTTTCTGATTGGTACTATTCAGGTCATAAAATGATTTCTTCAAAATATCATATATACCTACATCTGCGTTTTTTTGTTTTTTTTTGACATCATACACCGTAAGGTGCATACTAATTCTGCATGAATAAGAACACTCAATAAAACTGAATAAAAAAAATAAAGTGACGGTGAGATACGAAGAAGGCAGATTCACCAGGGTTTGTGTGTCAGCTTTTATCCCTCCAGATCAGAGAATGTCCATTTCCATTCCCTCAAAACACTACTCACATCTACAGTTATTCCCAGTTTCAAATAAATACTAACCGCGTCAGATCCCTAGGGCAGTAGCATGTATCATGATCGTGAGTGAGAGAATAAAAGTGAAAAAAAAGGTAACTTTTACATGTACAGTACTATAAATGTACACGGTCTGTTACAGACGCAAACCAAATGTATGTGTGTACTGTATAATATTAACAATAAGAGCAGCTCACTACTGAAAACAGTAAATATAGGAGACAGTCAGGATCAAACTGGTGACTCTTGATTATAAGTCAGCAAATCTTACCACTACGCCACGGAAGTTGTTGTATCTTCCTTGAACCTTTTGTGAAAGTGTTTATTTGATCTTTGGACTTCAGGCTTCACACATTCTATAGTTTATGCCTACAATTTGTAACATTTATTACTAAAATATGAAAAAGTTTCTGTTTTAACAATGTGTTTATAAAGATTACTGTAGAAACGGAACACACATGAAATGCTTGTGTTCCAAATAACGATCTATTATTTCCACTCTAAAACTCCAGCAGTTCACTCCCAAATAATCATACAAGGTATAAGTTGGGAGAACTTAGTGAATGTTATGCGACAGTGGGGGATGGAATAGCAGGCTGCTTGCTGCTTGTCTTCATCGGCACATTTACAGGACAAAAGACGCTGATAGAGAGGTACGAACGGATTTAAAGTGGGCCAGATTTACGAGTTTTCTTGTAGGCTCTGGTAATTCTAGTGTTAACGGGGATTAACCTTCTAAATGGTGGAGCACAAAGCAGGGGTTTTTAGATGTAATCAGTGACTGTTTTTTAACGTAGTATGTTAAAGCACCAACACAGGTGAAGCCTGTCTGGATTTAGCATTTTATAATAATCAGGGTAGAATTGAGGTGTAGAAGTGATTGAACCACTAGGGTCAAGTGACCATAATTTAATACAATTCTTAGTATTTTGTAAGAGTGCAGATGCAAAGACTAAAATTGTTAAGTTTAACTTTGGTAGGGCAAATTTTGAGCAGATGCGGCAAAGTCTAAAGAATATAGACTGGATTAAGCTTTTAAGTGTGGCGACAGTCAAAGAGCAATGGTACAGGTTTAAAAATGTTTTACATGTAATGCAGAACAGGTACCTACCTAAATTTGGGATTAATAGGATTTTTTTAAAAAACTCTGCAGTGAGTTAATAAAAATGTAAAAAAGAAGCTACAAAGGAAAAAAGTGTGTAAGACTAATAACTCTGAAGTGAATCGTACGGCATATGAGAACATGAGGGCAACCATTAAGAAGGATCTTGCTGTGGATATTGTGTGTACCAGCCTAATCAACCCCATATAATTGGTTTCCTCAAAATCAACAAAAAACATACAATTATTGTGGAGTCATCTTTGCAGACATGAGTTCAAAACAGGACTGCACCAAGATTCTGGGCCCTTCTGACTGAAAGAAAAGGTCCAGGTGGACAGACACCAGAAGCAATATCAGAGGTGTTCTAGTCATCAATCAGCTGATCTGTAGAGGGAGGAAAGGAGAGAGGCATTAGGACACAGCGTCAACCCCTGGAGCAGTGATAAAACTGCAGTCACTAGAGCTCTTTAGATGTCCTCCATGTGCATGTGTGAGGCAATATAAATATTTGGAAGCAAAGGTCTATGATATGGTTTGCATATTTTTACCTAGTAATCCAGAAAGCGAGACAATGAACCACGTATCTAAAAATAGTTTTTTATTCTTAAGCTTTCGACAACATACCAGGTGTCACCATAAGAAGAAAATGGTTAGGCATACAGGAATCAAAGGCAATACATAGCAAATGAGGGGGTGGATGTGCAATGGTGTGTGCAGGGTGGTGGGTTTGATCAATAAAGTGCGGTTTGGAGGGTTTTGATCATAAAATCTTTTTTATGATTTAAGTGTCCTTCTTTTTAAGCCTGCATAAGCTTGGTTTGGGTGGCGCAGTGGTAGTGCTTCTGCCTCACAGTTAGGAGACCCGGGTTCTCCCCGTGTCTGCATGGGTTTCCTACGGGCACTCTGATTTCCTCTCACAGTCCAAAGATATGCAGGTTAGGTGGATTGGCGATTCTAAATTGGCCCTAGTTTGTGTGTTTCCTGTGGTGGGTTGGCACCCTGCCTGGGATTGGCTCCTGCCCTGTGTTGGCTGGGATTAGCTCCAGCGTGACCCTGTGTTCGGATTCAGTGGGTTGGAAAATGGATGGATGGATAAGCTTGGTTCACATTCAAATGTGTGCTAATGGTGTTTTCATTTGAAAGCAATGAATCAGCCAGCTCTTTAACACTTTTAGTATTAGCCCTAAATTTTACTGTTACTGTGTTTGGTTGAATTTATATACTGTACATATATACTCAGCAAAAAAAGAAACGTCCCTTTTTCAGGACTGTGTATTTCAACAATAATGTTTTAAAAATCCAAATAACTTTACAGATCTTCATTGTAAATTGTTTAAACAATGTTTTCCATGCATGTTCAATTAACCATAATCAATTAATTAACATGCACCTGTGGAATGGTCGTTAAGACCTTAACAGCTTACAGAAAGTAAGCATTTAAGGTCACAGTTCTAAAAACGCAGGACACTAAAGAGACTTGTCTACCGACTGTGAAAAACACCCAAAGAAAGATGCCCAGGGTCCCTGCTCATCTGCGTGAACGTGCATTAGGCATGCTGCAGGGAGGCATGAGGACTGCTGATGTGGCTAGGGCAATAAATTGCCATGTCCACACTGTGAGACGCCTAAGACAGCGCTACAGGGAGACAGGAAGGACAGCTGATCATCCTCGCAGTGGAAGACCACGTGTAACAACACCTGCACAGGATCGGTACATCCGAATATCACACCTGCGTGACAGGTACAGGATGGCCACAACAACTGCCCGAGTCACACCAGGAACACACAATCCCTCCATCAGTGCTCAGACTGTCCGCAATAGGCTGAGAGAGGCTGGACTGAGGGCTTGCAGGCCTGTTGTAAGGCAGGTCCTTACCAGACATCACCAGCAACAATGCCGCCTATGGCCACAAACCCACCTTCGCTGGACCAGACAGGAGTGGCAAAAAGTGCATGAGTTTCTGCATGACAGCAATGTCAGTGTTCTGCCATGGCCAGCGAAGAGCCCAGATCTCAATCCCATTGAGCACGTCTGGGACCTGTTGGATCGCAGGGTGAGGGCTAGGGCCATTCCCCCCAGAAATGTCCAGGAACTTGCAGGTGCCTTGGTGGAAGAGTCAGGTAACATCTCACAGCAAGAACTGACAAATCTGGTCCAGTCCATGAGGAGGAGATGCACTGCAGTACTTCAAGCAGCTGGTGGCCACACCAGATACTGACTGGTACTTTTGATTTTGAGCCTCCCTTCATTCAGGGACACATTGTGAAACATTTTTAGTTTATGTCTTATGGTGTTGACTCTTTTAGTGTTCATACAAATATTTACACATTAAGTCTACTGAAAGTAAAAACAGTTGAAAGTCAGGGGACGTTTCTTTTTTTGCTGAGTATATATACTGCACTTGCAAATACATGTTGTATATATTATATATAATGCTCTGTATACTTTTCATCTCATGTGCATATGTCTTTTTTGGTATTGTATTATTGTTAACTGTTCAGAGTAGACATGCCAGTAAGAATTTCATTGTACTATTTGCAATCTGTACTATGTACATATGACAATAAACAAAAAATAATAATCTAAAAAAAGACTGGCATATGCAAACCTAGTGCCAAAACACATGCCAAGAAAATGAAGAAAATGAGAATCACTTATTAATAGCCAATCAAAACAGTTACTGTAGTTATTTAAAAAGCAATGTGAACTGCTTCAGCAACAGCTCCAACAAGAATATGCTATAGTAAAACACTGAGACTTCAGTTTTGATTTAAATGCTGAGACCAATGGTGCTACAACCAGCTGGCAAGTAAAAATAAAAAGATTACACAAGCACAAAACATGTCACTGAGTTGCTTGGGTTTTGGCAGTGACAAAGGAGACAAAAAATAACAACCTGTAAAAAACTGTAACTGTAAAAGAAATCAAATCAGTGACTTTGAGATAAGTCCCCAAATGGTTAATTTGCCTCCTGACTTTACATAGTCAGTGTAGGCACCTACATAGAATAATCAGCTCTAGAAGTTAAAACAATCATAGCACTTGTGAAAACGTAATAGATAAGTAGGCAACAGGGGCCCAGAAGGATAAAGATGCTATAATCAGAAGGTAACAGAATGCTTATAGTTCATGTAATGGAAGAATTGAAACACAGAATTAGACATAAGACAATGAGGGATGAAAGGGAGTCTCCATTCCAATCCATGGTATTATGAAGACACACTACATTGTATACGGCCCCTTGTTATGTATTACGCTTGGCTGGCTATCTCATGATTACCATTACAAGGGTAAAAATCTAGAGATGGAGAAGTGGCAGAACAAACAGAAGCAGGTGAAAAGGGATCAGGAGATGAAGGCAGAGCAAAGTTTGTGTGTCTAAACCCTATAACAAAACAAGACTTGAAATCTTACAAAAATCCCTGCCAAAAAAGCAAGAACTGAAAAATATTAAGTAAAGCACTTGTTAAATGTTTTAAGATTATATCCATAAGACTGGAAACGGTATGATCCATGATGCTTGCTAGAGAAAGATGCCTGTGACTTGGTGATAAAACACAAACTGCCAGAGACCACTAGAAAACAAAATGCCATTGCAAGAGGCAAAAAATATAAGGAAAAAAGCATAACAAGTCCTTAAAGAAAACTAAATCACAAAAAAATAAATCTAAAACCAAAGTGATTAAGTAAAAAGTAAAACTAAAACCAAGAGAAATATACAGTATATAACATCTTAAACAAAAATGTATTAAGACCATTAACGATAGACAGATAGACAGATAGGTAGATAGATAGATAGATCTGTATAACTTTCTTCAATAAACACATTTCAAAATGTTGAGTTATTTTTTTCACCATCAGTTCCTTTTTTGTCTAATACTAGGTTTTGACTGAACTTCAAATAATGTAATAATTACATTAATCTATTTCCAAATGCACTTAATTCAGCTATAGGATCCACCTTAGCAGAACTGTGCACACAATTAGGATCCAGGTCTGGATGGAAAACTAGTTCAAGAAAATTTAACTGTAAAAAAGCTGCAATAATTAATAAAAACAGAAAAGAAAAATGCATTTTACAGCACTGCATAAATATTTTTCTTTCACCTTTTTTACTAAGAGTAACAGGCAAACCTTTGGGCCCGCGAGTTATCAGAGTAAAGTAAATGCCTCACTGGGTATTCTGCAGGATGCTAGAGTGCCAATGATTTTTATGAAGACTGGGGTTGTGTCTGATGCTGGATCCATCACCATTTATAAAATGTTCACAGTCTGTGCCAGTAATAAGAACATTTCTTTAATAAAAATCATCCCTAATTTGCTTCAGTAATATGTATTTATACCAATATTATACAATATTATGAACAACTTTAATTTTATATAACAGTTTCATGGTAAACACAAACAGGTATTTTTTACCTGTATTGGATTTAATTTGAGAACTTGTATACTGAAATGCATCATCAGCATGTACGTTTCCTTCTGGCTAATCTGTTGTATCAAGTAGAACATCTACTTTCATCTCTTTGCACCCAGAATAATGCTGAGAACTATCAAAGAAACGTTGAATGTATTTCTGCCAGTCTCAAGAGTTTCTGTTCAAACCTTTGACTTGAATGCTTGTGGGAAGGAGTAGAGATGCCATCATTTCCTGACAGCAATATATGATTCGTTCACCCTGTTCTGACTGCTTGCATGCACTGTAGGATTGTATAAACTGTATTTTTTCATGTGTACCTGTGATAAGTAGGATTTGACAGTGCATCTCGATTTACTACCTTGACCTTTTCTCTTAATTATCCTCCTAGCTGATGCATTATGTGATAGTAGAGACAATTTGTACATAAATAGAGAGTTTCTTTAACTGCTATTTGAGCTTTTGATCTCCAGGACAGTGACAAAGTCTGTTGATATGCTGTCAATAGTTACAGCTGTGTTTACAGTACACCCTGTGTACTTTAGTGTGTGGAATGGTTTTCGTAAAATGAGAAAATCTAAAAGCTGTCATACTTAAATGAATATGTGTCCTGCTTTGCTAACATTCTTGCTGTTAGTTGTCAGGCACTTGCCCTTTCCAGAGCACAGCTAACTGTAGTGTCAGCTTTTGTGGTTATTAGATTGAGTTCTTTAACACTTTTATATCACATTATCCAAATCAAAGATTCTTGGCTGTAAGGCAACAATCTTTAGTTCTCATACAGAATTACAAATAGAATAAATTTGCTTAGTCAAGTAAAACTACTTGATCTTACATACTTCATGGTAAAACTCTGGGTGGGTGTCAGTGGTATTATGTAATGGTGATATTCAAGAAATAACCATTTCTTGTATTAAAACAATTTGTGTATTTAGTTGTATAAAGTATAAAAGTGGTATTGGTATTTTCTTGAGTTTCTTTTCTACATTTTCTTATTTTACTTTATTACCTATAAAAATACAATCTGAAACATTGACAACTGTTCTTAAAAATTTGCCTAATGTTGGAAGCATAGCGTCTGATTTTTCAGTTTATACTCAAGATCTGCTGGAGGCTCCTATATGAATGAGACTTGAATCAATCCTTATGCAAATTCTAACCCTTTAATGATTTTTTTTGTCTATAAAGTATGTGTATATTTTGAATGCTTGTGTGTTTTAAATATATTTTTAAAGCTTATATTTCCATAATTGCCATCTATTAATGCTGAATGTTTGGATTATACAGCTTCAATACCAGAGATTCATTGTACTTTTGTAGACTAATACATGAAACCATTTAGAATACCGTATATCCAACTTGTCACACCTTGCTTGTCACTATACAGCCATTAACATATTATGGCTTATTACCTAACTTGTCACACCTCGCTCACCATCTGTTCACTCACCTTCTATCTGATATACTACTTGGGTCAACGAAAACTAGCACTACTATACTACTCTATACAAGTATGAAAGCTGTGAAATGAATGAACTTACCATCTTGACCTTAACAGTCTTATAAAATTATCTGATGAAAATGTCTAAGTGTGTTTGTGATAAATTGGTTATTTGGGAACTCTTGCGTAATGATGATTACTGGTTTCCTTATGCTGTCATTTTCTTTTGAGGTTTATTCAATCCTGTACAACTAACATGGCTGGGGAAATAAACTAAGTAAAGTATTAAATAGCACAAATCATCACTGAATCAACAGCACTATGAACTGGCATTCCATACTGAAATAAGCGGCTTCAGCACCACCGGCGGGGGAGCCTATATAAAGGGCGAACCTGTCACAGCCCCACAATCATCATTCTAGTATGACTAAGTGACTGGTCCTTCTAAGGACAGTAAGTTACCTAAAAGAGCAATGAAGTGATTTAAAAACTAGTGAATCAGTACTGAGTTTGAAGCTCATTGATTAAAAGTGAATGACTGTCTGAGAGTCTTGACATTAATGTTGTTCCATGAACAACAGAACCTACTGTCATCAGAGCCACCTTTCACTTAATGTCAAGTAATGTATCAAATCATAGTGTTAAAACAAATCAATTTTAAGAAAAGTATCTCAGAAGGAAACTGGGAAAACTTAGGATTTGATGTTAGTGTATGTGCTGGAGCACTCTTTCATTATATAGTGTCTTTAACAGTAGTCACCATCAGAAATTGTTTCACTAAGTAGCTGACAATTAATTAATTGGTGAAGAAGGCAAGAGAATGTGTGTGTTATGATGCTGAGACTTTGGAATGTAGTAACCTAACATTTTTACATGTTTTGCAATTTCATTTTGGGTTGGATGTTTTGGTAAATTCTGTTGAATTTATTCTTTATTTTCATGCAGCAATCTTGTTTTTGTAGAGTCTGCCATTCCAGGTATTTCTTCCTTGTGGTGGCCATATTGGTTTTGGTAGCACTACTCCATTTCTGCAATGTCACAACAAGAAGTTGTGTTGTTTCTAAGAATTATTGCTTTGTCACTATGTAAGATGGTGGTTCACTGTTCCTGCTGTCCAAGTTTGTGAATCATTCTCAAAAATCTTAGCTCAAAACAAATCTGTATTGACAGTGATTTCTGAGTTATGTATTAGGCCATGGTGAAATGTTTTCATTTATCTTCTGCTCCATTCCGCAATTTGACTTTCAGCTTGCCACTTTTCATTTCAGCAGAACAGTATGCTGTCAAGTATACAGAAATGCTCAGACAATATCCCTGAATCAGAGAGATGCTTCATGTATTTGTTCAATCTTCTCTATAAACTGAAAGATAAAAATATGAATCATTCCTACTAAATATTATCTATAATTCGCAAGATGCTCAACTTTTCACTCAATTAGTGTTTATTATGCAGTATATAGCTTAAATGGTGAACATATTTTCAAAGCAGCTTAAATTACTTCTCCGGCACAGCATGTCCGACCCAGCATTCTTTATATTACTTTGAGCAACAGGCAGTACTGCTTGTAAAGGACTTTAACTCATTGTTTTTAGGTATCTGAAGCAGACCCCCCTCCTCCTTATTTAAACTTTGTTCATGTGCTGATGGAGTAGTCAAAGTGCAACAATTACTTGGGTCTTCTCACTGCATAATCAGCACTACCCCTCCCCCACCCCCCCCACTCCACGCCCCCAACAATTTTAGTAATGCCATCTTGCAGTTCTTTGAGGCTGGCATTGTTTGTGATCGCGCCTATTATATTTATCAGCCCCCATACACAAAATCCAGTGATCAAGATAATATTACCATAAAGCCTGACTCACAGCTAAGTCATGTAGGCCCCCGCAGAAAAGTGCATGTTATGTAACTGCCTGCATGCTATTAAAGGAAACTTCCCAAGTCTGTTTTTGTACTGGATTGTATTCAAACCAAGAAAATGTAATTTAGTGTTTAGTACTCTAAAAATGTAGACATATGCCCAGGAAGGATCTAAATAAAAGTGGAAATTAATAATATGGAGACACTTAGTATAAATCAAATGTATGTAAAAATAAACGAAGATCTATTCATAAATTAATTTCTATCAATCAGCCTATCCATTTTCAAACCCCCTTAAACCAGTCATAGAGACATGGGAGATAAGAGCCTATCCTAGCAGCATCTTTCACAAGGCAGGAACTTATACTGGAAATCGGTGCCAGTTCATTGCAGGGCTCATTCATATATGTACCCACAAGTACACAATGTCCCATAATGACACATCTGTGTGCAATATATAGCTGTGATATATTAATGATAGAGTAATTTTGTTCTGGGTGTGGGAGTTCCGTCTATTGATAAAGTGCTGCTTATTTTTTCGTGTATTTTATGGAAAGTCAAGCAGGGGAGTTAATAGATAAGACACCATCATCTTGTCACTGCAGTGGCACAAGCTCTTGTTTTTGTACATTTTTCCACGTTTTGGGTGGTGCCAGCAGGGGGCTCCATGACACCTGGTGTGACAGGTCAGTTACTCTTAAAATGTCTCCCCGGAGAGCTGCGGGTCATGAAAATACTGTAATACAAGGCAAGTATCGTGCTGAGCAGGTCTGAAAGCAAATAAAAATGGGTGAGCAAGGGAAGAAAAACTACAGGCAAAGATTAAGTGGCTGAAGCAAAGTGGAGAAGACAGCTCACAATAAAAGCAGTGCTTTCCATCACCCAAGAATGATCAGCAGAGCATTTTAAGAGCCTCCAGGGACAATTATCCAGCCTTCACACATCAGAGGTCATCATGGCAACTTTGTGTGCGGAGAAAGAATCACATCCGTTAAGCCGCTTTTCAATTATTTTTGTGAACAGGCTACTATGAAGCTTTTTATTTAAAAAATAAGAACGGAAAACTGTGTGCATGTTAATTTTGAGAAAAAATCTTTACTTTGACATATCAGTCTATAAATAATAACGAATGCTAGTAGTTATTTGATAGTGTACTTTTTTTATTCATTCACCCATCCCTTTGTGCATTTTTATAGGAATCTTTAGGATTTTCTAACTAATGAGACTGGACAGTAGGTAGTGTTGCCATCTCACAGCAAATGGACTTTCAATGGAGCTTGTGTATTCTCCTGAATTCATGTGATTTTTTTCTGCTCACTCATGATTCCCCCAACATTTGAATGACATGCAGTTAAACTGACTAGAAATTTCTAATCTAATTTATTTGGGAGCACAAGTAAATTTACCCTGTCTGAAATGCATTGATGCACCTCAGATGGTTAGTTCCATGTTGGTTCCTGTCATGAAGCTAAATCTTTGTGACCTTGCATGGGATAGGCAGATTCAGAAGTAGCTGAATTGTTTGCTTAATGGATAGACAGATGGATGGAAGGACTGTGGATTTGGTTATGCTCCTTGGGATCACCTATGGCATATGCAGATAGTTCCTAGATCCAGGACGGAAAAGGACCCAAGGAGTTATGGGAGAAAATAGATATTATTTAAGAAGATGATGAATAAGAAGAGATTATTCAGGACTGAGCAGTGATTAGTGATACAAGGTATGTAAGAAGTTATTAGTGAGTAATGATGGGTGAAAACTGACAAATTATATATAATATTTTTAAATCACATAATGTAATTCAGGATCACAGGAAGGTAGATCATACCCATGGAGGGTAAACAGCCCTGGAGAGGGCACTGGTCCATCATAATACTGACTCTTGAACAAACCTACGCAAGTCCAATTTGGAATTACTGATTAGTCAAACTAATCTTTGTGGAACTGGGAAGAAAACTGGAGTACTCAGAGGAAAATCTAATCAGACATGAGCAGAGTGTGTAAACCTCAGAAGAACAATGCTAGGATTTGGATTTGAACTCAGGACACTGGACCTTTGAAACAGCAAAGCTAAACACTGCACAACAGTGATGGCTGTTAAACCCAACAAATGGTTCATAATTTGATGGTGATAATACTGATGGTTAATCTATACTAATAAAAGGCAAAGCCCTCACTGACTGACTGACTGACTCACTCATCACTAATTCTCAAACTTCCTGTGTAGGTAGAAGGCTGCAATTTGGCAGGCTCATTCCTTACAGCTTACTTACAAAAGTTAGGCAGGTTTCATTTCGAAATTCTACGGGTAACGGTTATAACTGGAACCTACTTACGTACATATATACGGCCTTAACCTGCATCTCGGTCGCCGTGTGAGGCGGAGTTGCGTCCCTCATCGTCACGCCACCCACGTAATTGAGTGCCTGCCCATATAAGGCCGTCCGTCAGCAGCAATCCAATAGACACGCTGCCACTAAATATTCGCGGGTGAAGGACTGTGCTTATGCAAACGAAGATGAGATGGTCAGGGATAGACTAGTGTTTGGCACAAACTCAGCGAAAGTGCGAGAGAAACTTTTAAGTGCCGGGTCTTAGCTAACATTAAATAAAGCCGTGGACATCGCAAGATCGCACGAGATAGCACAAGCACAGCTGAGAACCTTCGATGCATGTACTCCAAGCGGCTCACGTGAACTGACTGTGAACGCAGTACGCAGAGAACAAGCAAGAGCTCTAAAGAGCGCTGAACAAAAAATGCATTACACAATTGAGAAGGCAGCAAAAGAATATGAAGCGAGTGACGCATACAAGCATATTCATAAGTGCAGCTACTGCGGAAACAAAGCACGGTGTAAACCTTAAGTTTAAATTAAGTTCATAGACACGCTGCCGCTGGCGTTTGTCATGCCTAAGACGAATATGATATTCGCGAGATACAAGTTTACTGAGAGGATGCAGGGTATAAACGAGACTTTTGATCACTTTCTAACGGAGTTAAAATTGCTGGTGAAGGACTGTGCTTATGCAAACGAAGATGAGATGGTCAGGGATAGAATAATGTTTGGCATAAACTCAGCAAAAGTGCGAGAGAAACTTTTAAGTGCCGGGTCTGAGCTAAAATTAAATAAAGCCGTGGACATCACAAGATCGCACAAGATATTCGCGAGATACAAGTTTAGTGAGAAGACGCAGGGTATAAAGCCTCGATGCTAAAGACCTGGCGAAGTCATGGAGAACATGGAAGGACGAGTTCAGATTATACACAGAACTTGCAATGCCGGAGGCAGAGGAAAACACTAAGGTCAGATTATTCCGTTATCTTATTGGAGACAGCAGCAGAGAATTGTGTCAGGCGCTGAACGGTGATGTAAGACCTGATGAGTTAACCATGAGCTTGATGATACGTAAATTTGATGAACATTACAACCCGAAAATAAACGAAACTGTAGAGAGGTTCAGATTTTTTTCAAGAAATCAGGCAAGAGGAGAAAATATAGACAACTACGTCACAGATCTGAGAGTGTTAGCGTGCACATGCAATTTCGGGGAGATTAAAAGTTCCCTTATACGTGACCGAATTGTGTGCGGAACCAGTGATGCAAGTTTGCAACAAAGATTACTGAAAGAAGACAAACTGACTTTAGAGAGGTGCATACAAATATACAGAGCCACAGAACAGCAGAACAGTCACACGGGCTTCCCTATTCTATACTTCTCCCAGTGTGTCTCTCTAAACCCTCCGTGCGGGAACATTATCATAAGGCTTAACAATCTTATTGTTACACCTTCTACGTGCACCCAACCGTCCTTATTACGGAGTCTTCCTTGGTTTACCGCTGGCTGCTTTTTTCCATTCACCTTCCTAGCTCTTTATTTAAACAGTTTTCCTTCTCACTTTTCCGCTCCTTCGCTGTCTTCTCCCTTTTTATTCAAAATACGCGCCTCCTTGCCTTTCTATAGTCAGTTTCCCTTACGTCACACCATAGTACGTTTAGCAAGGACCCACAGGCATAGTTTGCCCCCAATTCTTCTTAAACAGATATCCCACAGACGGTTAATTACTGGGACATAATCTCTAAAAGGAAGCACGTGGCAGAAACAGTCAAAGGCACACAATAAAAAAAATAAATATTCGCAGGCAAATCCACAAGTTAATACTGGGAATGCCTGTTAAACATCTTACATTCACAAGTAGCGATTTGGGTAGTGAACACTTCGATGAATGAAACCTGTTATCTTTACAATGGTTGACAAACACGGAATGTAACTTCAAAATAACACGTCCTCCAAATACGAACCTGATTGAAAGAAATAATGATAATCAAATCCTTGATGACAGCAACACTCATAACAGTGACAAAACAATTACATTGACAATCAGGTTGTTATTTTTAAAATGTTTCCTTTTCTTTTTCATAACTTCTTTAACACACTACTTTTCTGCTGCGAAGCGCGAGTATTTTGCTAGTGAATGAATAAAGTGAAAGCCAGAAATTTTTAAAAATGGACACCATATGTGCAGTGGGAACTCAAGTTCTGGCTGGGCCATACAAGGCAGGCAATATGTTGTAGTGGTTAAGACTTCAGTCTTTAACCCCTGTGTTCTGGGTTCCAACCCCACTGTAACACTGTGTGACCATGAGCAAATCATTTTACCTGCCTCTGCTCTAACTGGAAAAACAAAAGAACTGTAACTAATTGTATCTCAGATGTTGCCTTGGATAAAGGCGTCAGCCAAATAATAAGCAAGTAGTAGAGATTTTCTTTACTTGTGCAGTTTTTTCCAATGTTAACATTAACTTACCTACCTAATAATATTCATCCCCATTTAGTTAATGAATGTTGGGACATGTAAGTTCTTTCACACAAAAAATCTATCATACAATGGGATGATGGTTTCTTGACAGGCATCAGATCATTGCGATCCCCTCAGACATTGTCATCATCTGATAAAATATGACCATATACTGTAGATTTAAATGCTAAATAAAACAAAAACCTTACAACCTCATGCTGCTCAAGAAAACAAATTGGCGTTGAACAGCCTAAACTGAAAAAGCAAAACCTCAAGATTGTAATCAAATGAATTTAATGTGAAATTACATGGAAAGATCATGCAGACTGCACACACTGCAGGATTCAAACACAGGACCCAGGAGCTGTGTGGTGTACAGATGCAAAGTAACAGTCATGAGTTTAATTGAAATCTGAGGATTAAACAAGTGTTAAAACCAGGAAGACAAAAAACATAGAATAGGCTCCTAATCAATAGACAAAACTCATGGTCAGAAAAAATTCCTAAGTTGTTCTTTATTAAGACAGAAAATGCTGAGTGTCAAACCCTAAACACTAAACTGTAAGTTGAAGTTGAAATGAATTGAGAGTTAGGCATGAGATATTTTACTGTGGAGAAAGCTTATCACTTATCTTACTAACTAATAAGGTTTGTGATTGGTAGTCATCACATTTTGTATTATATGAATTTCCACTTGATGAAATTAACATAATGTATAAAATTCCAATGATCTAAGTATTTGAAGATGAAGTTGGCATTGCATCACAAATCTGCCTTTAAGTGTTAAAATGAAAAATCTGAACTATGTGCAAATGACTTAGTTAGAAGCCTCAATACAACTTTATTTTAATATGAGAATATGAGTGTATGGATGCATGTAAATAATAATACAGGACACCTCTTTAACATCTGTACACACAGAAAAAATTGAAGGATTTCACAAACATCAAAAATATTTTTTTTATTGTGAATAAAACACAAAAGAGAAAATGTACAAAGGAGATGATGAATCAAGAAATTTACTCCTGCTCCAAACTTTTCTACAGTATCTTTCTCTTGAAACCCAGGCTGTGAGATGGGGTAGTTTACATTTACCTTTATTTTCTTAGCGGATGCTTTTATCCAAAGTGCGTTACAAAAGATGTCAACATAATTGAGTAAATATTAGTGTGGGGTCTCTTTGGGGGCAAATTTAATGGTACAAGGGTACAAAATTGATCACCACAAGTGAAGAGCTCAGAACAAAAAATAAGCTGGGTGCAATCCTTAAGCTTCTGAAATCTAACTGCCAATATCAGTTAGGCAGAAACAAGAGAGTCTGTAAATGCTTCTTGAACACATTGAGTGTGTCAGCAATTTTGAATGGAAGCAGTTAGATTGTTCCACCAGCTACGACCTAGACATGAAAAGAGTCTGGACTGAGATTTGATACCACACAGAGGTGGCATCAACAGATGCCTTTCATTAGCAGACCTGAGTGGTCAAGAAGGACCATAAAACCACAGAAGTGTATCCATAAATATAGGTACTAATCCATTGACTACTCTGTAGGTGAGCATCATGGATTTGAAATTAATACATGCCATTATGGGAAGCCAATGTAATGATCTAAAAAGAGGCCCAGTTCTTGATATTCACTAAATGGAGTTGCTTGATGTCTTTTAATCTTACTTTCCATAAATGTCATAAACACATGCACAGCCACTCCTGGTCAGTACGAAGCCATGGCAAAGAAAGTCATTTAAACTTAAGTTTATCACTGGGTTCTCCTCAAACACAACCACCCTACTCAAGCCACCTTGATGGAGGTCTAATGCTCACAAATGATTAAGTATTTAGCATATGTTGAGTAAGACCTGTTGTAACCTCAGGATAAGTGTCTTATTTTAGAACTTGTATTGAAAAACAGTCTTGTGCCAACATGATGTTTATGTAATCTTCAAAAAGCATTTAGTAATATATATGAGTATACAGTTAGGTCCATAAATATTTGGACAGAGACAACTTTTTTCTAATTTTGGTTCTGTACATTACCACAATGAATTTTAAATGAAACAACTCAGATGAAGTTGAAGTGCAGACTTTCAGCTTTAATTCAGTGGGTTCAACAAAAAGATTGCATAAAAATGTGAGGCAACTAAAGCATTTTTTTTAACACAATCCCTTCATTTCAGGGGCTCAAAAGTAATTGGACAATTGACTCAAAGGCTATTTCATGGGCAGGTGTGGTCAAGTCCGTCGTTATGTCATTATCAATTAAGCAGATAAAAGGCCCGGAGTTTATTTGAGGTGTGGTGCTTGCATGTGGAAGATTTTGCTGTGAACAAACAACATGCGGTCTCCACGCAGGTGAAAGAAGCCATCCTTAAGCTACGAAAACAGAAAAAACCCATCCGAGAAATTGCTGCAATATTCCGAGTGGCAAAATCTGCAGTTTGGTACATCCTGAGAAAGAAAGCAAGCACTGGTGAACTCAGCAACGCAAAAAGACCTGGACGTCCACAGAAGACAACAGTGGTAGATGATCGCAGAATCATTTCCATGGTGAGGAGAAACTCCTTTACAACAGCCAACCAAGTGAACAACACTCTCCAGGGGGTAGGCGTATCGATATCCAAGTCTACCCTAAAGAGAAGACTGCATGAAAGTAAATACAGAGGGTTCACTGCAAGGTGCAAGCCACTCATAAGCCTCAAGAATAGAAAGGCTAGATTGGACTTTGCTAAACAACATCTAAAAAAGCCAGCACAGTTCTGGAAAAGCATTCTTTGGACAGATGAAACCAAGATCAGCCTCTACCAGAATGATGGCAAGAAAAAAGTATGAAGAAGGCGTGGAACAGCTCATTATCCAAAGCATACCACATCATCTGGAAAACACGGTGGAGGCAATGTGATGGCTTGGGCGTGCATGGCTGCCAGTGGCACTGGGACGCTAGTGTTTATTGATGATGTGACACAGGACAGAAGCAGCCAAATGAATTCTGAGGTGTTCAGAGACATACTGTCTGCTCAAATCCAGGTAAATGCAGTCAAATTGACAGTCGCCTGATCTTAACCCAATTGAGCATGCATTTCACTTGTTGAAGACTAAACTTCAGACAGAAAGGCCCATAAACAAACAGCAACTAAAAGCCGCTGCAGTAAAGGCCTGGCAGAGCATTAAAAAGGAGGAAACCCAGCATCTGGTGATGTCCATGAGTTCAAGACTTCAGGCTGTCATTGCCAGCAAAGGGTTTTCAACCAAGTATTAGAAATGAACTTTTTACTTCCTGTTATTTAATTTGTCCAATTACTTTTGAGACCCTGAAATAAAGGGATTGTGTTAAAAAAATGCTTTAGTTGCCTTACATTTTTATGCAATCTTTTTGTTCAACCCACTGAATTAAAGCTGAAAGTCTGCACTTCAACTGCATCTGAGTTGTTTCATTTAAAATTCACTGTGGTAATGTATAGAACCAAAATTAGAAAAGTTTTCTCTGTCCAAATATTTATGGACCTAACTGTATATATATATATGGAAGAGAAGGTCTGTGATACGGTTTGCATATTTGCAGCTGGAGATTTGGATACGCTACGTAGACGACACATTCGTCATACTAAAAAATGATCAGCTGAATGAATTCTACAACCACATCAACACAATATTACCTGCAATCCAATTCACAATGGAAAAAGAAATTAACACATCAGCTTCCTGGACATCTACATCGAAAGAAATAATGACGCCACCCTGACCACTAGTGCTTACTGTAAAGAATGCTACGCAGACAAGATATTACACTTCACCAGCAACCACCTGGTATCTCATAAACGGAGCTGTGTTAAAACTCTATTCAGAAGAGTCCACACCCATTGTAATATCTCTTCCATCTTTTCACTTCAAACGGATACTCAAAAACATTCATTAATCGAAGTCTACACAGAAGACGCCAAAAAGCTCAGCAAACAATTGACTTGAATCAGAACCCCCACCCCACCTGGCGCTTACTCCCTTATCACCAAAATGTGTCTGAAGGTGCAGCACGCATCCTGGCCAAGTCAGGTGTCAGAATAGCACACAAACCCAATCTGTGCATGGTCCTCGTTAATGCTAAAATCAAAAAATCGACAGCAGAAACATGAAACGCAGTGTACAGCATTCCATACAGTTCGTGCTTTGCGGTATACATTGGACAAACTTCAAAAAGAATCGCAACACGTATACAGGAACACCGCAACGCCGTCAGAAGAAAGGACCCACTATCATTGATCTATACGCACACTAAATCAACAGGACATACATTTAACTGGGACAATGTACAAGTAAAATTCAAGGCCAGTACGAAAAGTGCCAGAGAGCTGGCCGAATCCTGGTTATCAAATGAGAACGCCATCAACAGACACTTGGACATAAATCCAGCATATGCAAACTTAAGAAGAACATATTCATAATAAACAAGACTTC
>JANRMT010062861.1:55481614-55527167 GCA_026402145.1 Polypterus bichir lapradei | reverse complement strand
CCCCCCCCCCCCCCCCCCCCGACCACACTGACTTAGCCACCTCAACGTAATTTTTTGCTATATATTGCCTTTGATTCTTATAAGTCTAAGCATTATACTCTGATGAAGACCCCTGGCAGGGGTTGAAAGCTCAGGAATAAAAAACTACTTTTGATACGTGATTCATTTCCTCCCTTTGCGGATCTCCAGCTCCAGCTGCAAATATATATATTGTGACGGACAGCCGGGTCCCATGCCCGGCCGGGACGCCTCTGCTGCATACGTCCCGGGGGAGCCATCATGGACATTGCAGTACCTTCCCCGGGGCGCTTGGGGGCAGCCTCCCTGGCCGTGGATCCCTCCTCAATCTCCCCCGTGGCTCCATGGGACATGGAGTCCACCACAGCAGCCCGGTTGGGAGATGGGGTGACCGCTAGGGGGTGCTGTGGACGACCAGCCACCACGCTGGACGGTTTATCAGCCCCACCCGGAGGTGCAATTAAGAACAGCTGGTCAGGCACCTGGAACACTTCCGGGTGGGGTATAAAAGGGCGTGCCTTCCAGCAATCAGGGCCAGAATCGGGAGGAAGAGGACGAGGTTGCCTGGGAGGAGTGGTGGTGCCAGGAAGCATTTGGTTTGTGTGTTTTGTGCTTTGGGACTGTGTTTGGGCTGTGTGGCACGGGGAAGACATGTCACACAGCTGAAGAAACAATAAAGCCTGTGTGATTTTGTACACGTGCCTCTGCGTGGTCTGTGCCGGGTCGGGCGCTATAAAGCGCCTTTTTCACAATATATATATATATATGGGAATTGGATTAAAAAAAACTGATCTGTTGTGATGACCCCTGGTGAGAGCACCATAAAAAAGAAAGAAAGAAGAATCACACCTAACATTAAAACATGTAATTATAAAATTAAGACATAAATCATAAACTAAATACACATGGAATCAAAAATTTAATGTAGAATGAAACCAAATGAATTAAAAAATTAATGGCTTAGTTTAAACTTAAACAATAACCTTAAACCTTAACTTTTAACGAAATACTACTTGAGCAAATACAACCTGAATTTGAATGCCTTCCTAAAAGGCAAGTTGAAAAGAAGGCAATAATAAAACAAAGCCAATGCATTAATTATCAAATTGGAATAGCATATGAGACAAAGACGTATCAAAGTAAAAATTCAACAAACTAAATGATTGTTGATTTTGAATGCACTGCTGAAGACTGATTTAACTGTCCTGCCCCTTTGGAAAGTTCAGCACATGTATAAATTTAATGCTTTAGTAGTTGATAGAATCGTGGTGTGCCTTAGGATTTTTTGGGTTACAAAAAGTGTGCCTCCACAGAAAAAGGACTGGAAAACACTGCTCTACCGATACCTTTACTCCTGGCACACTAAAAAAAGATTTCCATTGCTGCTATCAACTTAAAAACTGACACTGTGAATTACTTGAATGGTTATGTTACAATGTTTGAAGAAATTAGCAAAAATACTGCAAATTTAAATAATGGGTAGGGATTATCATTATACTGCTATTTCGTAGAATTTTGTCATTATATCAGGAGAGTCAGCATTATAAGCTGGCTGGCAGACTGACAAGTTAAATATAGAGGTACTAGAGACTTATTTTGGTTTTAGTGCCACTCAAAGATAACTTATTTAGCACTTATGTGATACTGATTCAATCTTCTTACGGAAACATGAAATGATAAAAAAGAGAGAGTCATTTTTACCTTTGCAACTTTTCTCTAGTATTGTACCAAGACTGCTATAAACCCACCCTTTTCCTGACACTCCCCCTGTGTCAGTATGTATAAATTAAGAAAATTAACATACTGTAGGTGCTATGTATTGACATGTGCTGTATTGTTGTCAACAGCATAATATGAAATGTTAAACCTTTAAATGAAAATTATCTTTAATAAAATTTTTAAAGTTAGTATTTAATAAGGTACTGGAATTGAATGTAATTCATTAGGAACACACTTATTTGTATTATTTTTTTGTAATGTTAAAAAAAAAATCTATATGAAAATTCCACCCTGACCAAAGCCTTGACTGAGGCGTTTTGCTTGTTTTGTTGCCGGCCCGGAATCCAACAATATTTTTTAAGTTGTTAAACAGACTACATTAATCACAAAAACTAACACATTAACTTTCCCAGGTTTAATATATATATATATTGTGACAGATAGGGGGCAGTATCGCTCCCTTGAACCCCTGTCCAATACGCCAGACACCAGATAAAAGTCCACAAGTTGACTTTATTAATACGGCACAGTGCACAAAGCACCCTCTCCTCCACTATACTCATTAAATTATTCAAAATAATCACAATAAACAATCCTCCACTCCCAGACGCGTTGCCACCCTTCCACCCAGCTTAGCTCGCCGTCTGGGAGTTCCCACAATCCTTTTATAATCCCTGACCCAGAAGTGTTCCAATCCCCAGTCCATGTGATCTCCTATCACTTCCAGATAAAAAGTCCTTTTCTTTACCCCGGAAGTACATCATCTCTCCTGTCGCTGTGACTAAGACGCACTTTGGGTTATAGGGCACAAACGACTCTCTGGGCCTCCCTGCAGCGTCCTCTGTTGGCCCCTGTGGTAACCATCAGGGCTGTAGAGGAAAACACCATTGTCCATGATTCCCTGCTGGTATCCGGGGCACCTCCATGCTACAGGGAGAGCTCCATATGGCGGCCTGGGGGTATTGGCCGGGATATATATATATTCAATGCATTCGTAGTCTGAATCACAATCTGAACGTGTGGGTGGTTACCCAAAGACGGCCGAGGTTCGATTCCCGAGAGGGAGTGCAGTGAGAGTGTACGCCTAATGAGCCCAGAATTAGGGCGAAACATGTGTTGCGTACTCTTTGCATTATTTGACAGTAAAAACTATTTCAACCATATATATATATATATATATACTAGGGGACTTTGCCCATTGCTCATTTCATGAATTCACCCCCTCCCACACGCCAGCCACTTCATGTCTCTGCCGCACACGTTGTGAAAGGGGGAGGCTGAACGCATGCTTTGGAGATGCGGATGGATCACCTGCTTCCTTACTGCTCCTTCTGACACTTCTCACGCTGCACGTCAATCATTTCAAAGCCTGTACAGCAGCTGTCCTCGCTTCGCTTGCTTACACCCCCCCACCCCCATCCGAGGTGCACTAAGCGCCTGGCACTTCACATCTCTGCCACTCGTAATGTGAAGGTGGGGGGGGGGGGGGGGGGGGGGGGCTGCTGAACGCATGCTAAAGAAATTTGGTTGGATCTGCTGCTGTCTTTTTGCTGCTGAGCTGCGTGTTCTGCTTCTTGCGCTGCGTGTCAATCATTTAAAACCTGTTTGTAGGAGCAGCTTCCTGACTTGGATCACGGTGGAGGAAGACAGCTTCACATTTTGCTTTTGTGTATATATATATATATGGATTCCCCTAGTTTGTGTGCAGTATTCTTTTTCATTTTGGACTTTCAGGAAGCACTATAAATACTGTATATAGTCATTTCTGGGCTCCATTTAATTACTGTTTTTGTGTGTCCTTTGCAGTATTGGACTGTGTATTAATATATATAAATTCAGCAGGACATTATTTCTGATTTTCCTTTAAGTGCACCTGTAAATAAAACCTCACTTTATTTTTCAAAAAACCCAATCCTTTTTGTGTCTGTGTCTCCCTGTCTTATGCCATCATCCTGGTCACGCTCGGTCCCACATACTAGACACCTAGAGTGTAGGCTGGTGATCCTACTTCCCACTACACGGGGTGTCACATTTTGGTGGCAGCGGTGGGATCTGATCAGAGGTGGTAAACGTGAGACAGTATTTTTGATTTTGGTGTACGGACGAAGACAGTGTTTGGCAGTATGGCTCCAAAGAAGTTTCAAGGAGTTGGCACTCCAGACCGCAATACAGGAGTGGCCTCCGGAGCAGCACAGGCAGGGGAAGAAGTCCAAGTCACTGGGGATATCCATACAGTGGAGACACTCTTGCGACAATTCATCGCTCTGCAGGAGGACAAGGACCAACGATTGGAACAGCGGTTCAAAAGTCTGCAACATCAGTTCGCCCAGCTACAGGGACAGGTGAATTTGGTGCAACAGTCGCAGTCCTTCAACCCGGATAAATCTGTAGAAAGAAGTAGAGGAGCCTCAGCAAGAACATGGGAATACCCTCGTCTGATGCCCTTCCACGAGCTCGAGGACATAGAACATTACCTTTCAACATTCGAAAGGGTGGCTACCATGTGTGACTGGCCAAGAGCAGATTGGGCAATCCGTCTTGTTCCTTTACTTACAGGAGGGGCCAGGGTGACATTTTTGGCTATGCCAGTAGAGGAGTCCCTGATCTATGACTCATTAAAAGCTGCCATCCTGGAGAAGTATGAGATCAGCACCGAAACGTACAAGGTGAGGTTCCTTTCTCTCGAATGGGAGGAAGGTCGGTCTCCTAAAGAACTTCTGACACTATTGAAAGAATTGTGCACTAAATGGTTACAACCCCAGAAACACTCAATAGACCAGATAATTGAGTTTATTTTGTTAGAACAACTTTTGCAGGTATTTGATATTAAAATCCGTACATGGGTAGAGGAGCATCGGCCAAAGACTTCCAAAGAAGCAGCGGAACTGGCTGAGGTGTTCCTGGCTGCTCATTGTCCAAGGAACCTGCGGAAGGAAGATAAAGTCATTCAGAGGCCCAGATAAACAGTTAAGCCCTCAGGTATGTCTCGGGGTGAAATGGGTCGTGGTCCTATAAGTTTAGTCGACCCACCTGCAAAACCAGATTACAGGGGAGGTTGGTTGTGTCATGGTTGTGGACAGATAGGCCATCTAATTAAGTTTTGTCCAAACAAACGTAAGGAGGCAAAACTTTGTTTTGTTCCATGCCCCCTACCTGAAAAGAAGATGCCTTTTAAGAATAGGGAGAAAATTCTAAGGGTTTCTATGGCAGGTAAACTGTACCCTGCATTAATAGACACAGGAAGCACCCAGTCTCTGGTGAGGAAAGACTGTTTGGTCGACCAAGTGGTACAGTCAGGTCAGCAAGTAGTATTGAGGTGTGTCCATGGTAAAGAAGTCAGCTATCATCTGGTCCGGGTGAACCTGGAGATTCAAGGTTTGGGTTATGAGTTGCCCATGGCCGTATTAGACAACATACCTTACCCGATTCTACTAGAGTTGGATGTACCGGGGATCAAAGATCTCTTACAGGGTACTCTGCAGGCAGAGACTCTGATGGTCACAAGGGTCCAAGCAGCAAGGCAAAAACAAAATGCCCAGGATGGCTGGGACGTGCTGCCGTTTGGGGAAGCTGACAAGATAGGCACAGTCCGTAAAGCCCGTAGTCAGAGAAGGCGTGTGAAGCTCTGGGGCGTTCCCCAGAAGCAGGGTGAGCTCATATTACCTTTGGATCTCACAGGAAACAGTAGCGACTTACCGAATGATGTAACTTCAGCTCAGCGGGACGACCCCAGTCTTCGTGTCTGCTTTGACAAGGCCACAAAGGGTTTGTAGTCTAAGATGGGAGAGAAATTTATTATTAAAGATGACCTCCTGTATCATCAAGATGATTATGGGCAGAGACTGGTGTTGCCATCTAGCCTGAGGGAGAAATTGCTACATAATTAGCCATAGCATTCTCTGGTCAGGTCATTTGGGGCAAGTAAAAATATCTGATAGGCTAGCACGGCATTTTTATTGGCCAGGATGGTCTAAAGACGTAGCAAATTATATAAAAGCATGTACAGAGTGTCAGAAAGTTGGACCAGTGAAGAGAGGAGACAAAGTTCCACTAATACCTTTGCCTGTAGTGGAAGAGCCTTTTTCCAGAATAGCGGTTGACATAGTGGGTCCTGTCGAACGTAGCCGCACTGGACATAAATACATTTTGGTAGTGTGTGACTACGGAACCCGGTTCCCAGAAGCCTTTTCCCCTGAAAAAGACAAATGCAAGTAACATTGTGAGAGCTTTAATACAGTTTTTTTACCAGAGTGGGGATCCCAAGAGAAATGTTAACTGACCAGGGATCCAACTTAACAGCAAAATTGATAAGACAGGTGAATAGTTTGTTAGGAATTCGGGGTTTAAGGACCACACCCTATCACCCGCAGACGGATGGGCTAGTGGAACGATTTAATGCCACCTTAAAACAGATGTTGAGGAAATTTGTTAGCATGACTGGTTCAGATTGGGACCAATGGCTACCATAACTTTTGTTCGCTTACCGGGAGGTTCCACAGGCATCTACAGGATTCTCTCCGTTTGAGCTGTTGTATGGTCGTCACGTGCAAGGACCCCTTTCGGTCTTAAAGTAAACCCTAGAGGGAGAGAGAGACAGAACTGAATCCCAAAATGTGCTAACATTTGTCCTTAAGTTGCAGGAAAATTTCGCCAACCTGTCGCAGTTTTTAAAAGCAAACATGGAAAACGCACAAGCCAAGCAGAAAGCGTGGTATGACAAAGCAGTCAGAGACCGAAAACTTACATTTGGACAGAAGGTACTGTTATTATTGCCTACTTCAGAGAGCAGTCTTTTAGCCAAGTGGCAAGGGCCATACACTGTAGTTGCTCAAAAAGGTCCTGTCACTTATGAAATTGATACTGTATGCCTGATCACCCTAGGAAATTAAGGCAAACTTTTCATATTAATATGCTGAAGCCATGGCAGGAATATACTAACCCTTCCAGTCAGCTATTAATTCGTAGCATTCTGGAGGAAGAGGAATCAGAGGAGCAGTACTTGCCATCATGCAGAGAAGTCCAAGAAGGAAAATCTGGAAGAGACAAAAAGAGTAGAAGTACAACAGTTGATTCCAGAGGGTCTGTTTGGATCTTTGCCTGGTAAGACTCCTCTTATACATCATGATATTCACCTTACCTCCCCAGGTCCTGTGAGAACATCATATTGTAGGATCCCTGCACGCCTACAAGAGGTTTTCCGGGAGGAGCTGGAACAGATGAAAGGTTTAGGCATCATCGAACCTTCAGTGAGTGACTGGTGTAGTCCTGTGGTATTCGTTCCTAAAAAGAATGGACAGATGAGGTTCTGTGTGGACTACAGTAAACTTAACGCCATCTCAGCTTTCGATACCTACCCAATGCCTAGAGTGGACGAGCTGGTAGAGCAGCTAGGTCCTGCAAAATATTTAACAACAATTGATCTTTGCAAAGGTTATTGGCAGGTCCCACTCACAGAAGAGGCAAAACCACTTACCACTTTCAGGGTTCCTGGAGGTTTGTACCAGTTCACGGTTATGCCATTTGGATTGCATGGAGCAGCAGCGAACTTCCAGCGCCTCATGTACAAAGTGCTGCAAGGAGCAGAGAGGTATGCTAGAGCATACATAGATGACGTTGTTGTATACAGTAAGACCTGGGAGGAACATCTACAACACCTGGCAGATGTGTTTGATAGATTAAAAACAGCTGGGCTTGTGGTTAAACCTGAAAAAACAGTCATTGCCAAAGAGGAAGTGCAATACCTTGGGTACACCATAGGGGGCGGTTTGACCCGACCCCAAATCGACAAAATGGCTGCTATAAAGGATTGTCCGTGTCCAGGAACAAAGAAGCAGGTCTGGTCATTCCTTGGTTTGGTGGGGTGGTACAGAAGATTTATCCCCAATTTTTCTGATATTGCAGCAACCCTCACCAACCTGCTTAAACGATCTGCACCACGAAACGTCAAATGGACAGAGTCATGTGAAAATGCCTTTCAATCTCTGAAAAAAATATTTTGTAAGAATGTTGCATTGCATTGTCCTGACTTTGCGAAACCTTTTACTTTGCAGGTTGACGCCTCTGGGGAAGGTTTAGGAGCAGCCTTGATGCAGGGGAAGGGCAACGAGAAGAGGCCAATTTTGTTTATTAGTAGAAAGCTATTTGACTGAAAGAAGAAGTACACTACCTTAGAGAAGGAAGGATTAGCAATAAAATGGGCTGTAGATAGCCTTAAGTATTATCTACTGTCCAACGAATTTATTGTGGAAAGCGACCAACGAGCGTTGCAGTAGATCCAAAAGATGAGGCATTCTAATGCTCGGGTGGCCCGCTGGTATTTGGCACTCCAGCCTTACAGGTTTCAGGTACGTTATGTTGCTGGGAAAAAGAATCTTGTGGAAGATTATTTATCCCACACATATGACCTGAAATCTTGAGGGGCAGGGTGTGTGGTAATGTGCCTTGCTGGCATTACCAGTAATTAAATAAAATTAGTTAAATATCCTCTGCAGTGTTAAGAGGGAGGCATTTGTTTGGGATAAAAAGGACAAAAAGGTATAAAGAAAGGAAACTTGCCTTTTTCGTTTATATAGTGCAGACAGACAACTTCACTGACCATATTAGCGCCTTTTGGGGAGTATCGCGGCGGGTCTCATGTAGACTGGAGAGACAGCTTTGCCATTGGCGGCCGGGATGGCATTGTCGGTCCTCCACTCTTGCGTGTGCCTCCCGCGACATCATAACTCTAAAGGAGCAAAAGAAAGTGCGAAGCGTTTTAATATTAGTTTACCTCGGTTTAGAAAAGGGATCCCATGTTTGTAGTTGTCTGGGCTGTAGCTCAAGGGAAGGAGGAAAAAAATGGAAAGTGCTTACTTTCACTCAAGGAAGAAGCGCAGTCCACGTCTGAAAATCCGGCACAGCTATGCGCATGCGCCGGCTGCTCGATTTTTATAGTAATTATGTGGGATAGTAGACGCTGCTTTTCGCAAACACGTTCACGTTATCGCGTACCCCGGGAGGAATGACGTACGGCGGTTTAATTGGTCAGTGTAGGGGTGCTGAATACAAAAGGGAATCATGGCCTCTAGAGGGGGTTCTTTCTGACTAGTTCGTCTTGGAGGAAGGTACTTGGTAGATCTGCGTTTTGGAAGTTAGCAAGCATTACGGCTTGTGCTTTGTTTTTGTAAATATTTTTTCATGTATATATAAATATCTCTCGATTAACTTTGGTGGAGATATTTATTGGGTTGTGGTTAGTGGTGCACTGTTTATTTTTGTATATACACTTTTTTTTCTGTATTTTGAATATTTTTGGGTGAATCCTGTATTATACACTGTTTGTAGGAGCAGCTTCCTGACTTGGATCACGGTGGAGGAAGACAGCTTCACATTTTGCTTTTGTGTATATATATATATGGATTCCCCTAGTTTGTGTGCAGTATTCTTTTTCATTTTGGACTTTCAGGAAGCACTATAAATACTGTATATAGTCATTTCTGGGCTCCATTTAATTACTGTTTTTGTGTGTCCTTTGCAGTATTGGACTGTTTATTAATATATATAAATTCCGCAGGACATTATTTTTGATTTTTCTTTAAGTGCACCTGTAAATAAAACCTCACTTTATTTTTCAAAAAACCCAACACTTTTTGTGTCCGTGTCTCCCTGTCTTACGCCATCATCCTGGTCAAGCTCGGTCCCACATACTAGACACCTAGAGTGTAGGCTGGTGTAACTTTATTTATTTATTTATTTATTTATTTATCAAGCACCTTTAAACAACTTTCATTGACCAAAGTGCTGTACAACTAAAAGACAAAAAGGTTAGCAGGTACTACACAGCATATATATACTCAATATACATTGCACACTACTATACTAAACTAATCAATAAAATCAAAACAAAATAATAATAATAATAGTAATAAATAAGATGAAACCAACTTCATAAAATCAAGAAGGATTAAATGCACATAAAAACAGATGTGTCTTAAGCAGGGTTTTAAAATGATTAAGATTCTGGGCCGCTCTCAACTGCAAGGGGAGGCTGTTCCACAAACTGGGGGCTATTACCGAAAATGCTCTGCCTCCTCTGGTTTTAAGCTTTATTCTGGGGATATGGAGTAACTGAAGATCAGAGGATCGCAAGGTTCTGACAGGAGAATACGGAACAAGAAGCTCCGACAAGTAGGCAGGTGCCAAGTCATTTAAGCTTTTAAAAACAAGCAGTAATATTTTAAACTGGATCCTGAAATGTACAGGAAGCCAGTGAAGAGAAGCCAGTATAGGTGTTATATGGTCACGCTTTTTCTTCCCTGTCAGAAGGCGGGCCGCTGCATTTTGAACGGCTTGCAGCCTCTGAATTTGTGCCTGACTGAGACCTATGTATAATGAGTTACAGTAGTCAAGGCGTGATGTAACGAAAGCATGTATTACTGTCTCAAACTGTTCATGGGGAATGTAGTGCTTGACTTTACAACTGCACTGATCTGTTTATCCAACTTAAAAGCAGAGTCAAAAATTACCCCCAGATTTCTGGCAGACTGATGAGAAAAAGATGCCAGGGATCCAATAACACTGTCATACCCACTGAGGACATTAGACTTTCCAAAAGCAATAATTTCAGTTTTGCTTTTGTTCATACTGAGAAAGTTTATCTCCATCCATGTTTGAACATCTCGGAGACAGTTCAACAAGGTCTGAATAGCTGGGTGACTATTTGATGGAATAGATAGATAAATTTGAAGATCATCAGCAAAGCAGTGGAAAGCGATTTTATGCTTTCTAAAAATAGACCCCAATGGAAGCATGTACAATGAAAAGAGGATTGGCCCTAAAATGGAACCTTGGGGTATCCCACAGCCAAGAGAAGACACTAAAGATGAGTACTTCCCTAAATGGACTGAGAAACTCCTGCCTGACAAGTAAGATTGGAACCATTTAAGAACAGAACCTTTGATTCCAACACATATCTCAAGGCGTGATAGAAGGATACTATGGTCTACTGTATCAAACGCTGCAGTCAGATCCAATAGAACCATAATGGCAGAATTACCAGAGTCAGCAGCTAAAAGTAAATCGTTAAGCACTCTTAGGAGGGCAGTTTCAGTGCTGTGTCGTGGCTTAAAACCAGACTGAAATTTTTCAGAGATCCCATTAGAATCAAGGTAAGCCTGTAACTGGTTATAAACAACCTTTTCTAAGACTTTTGATAAAAAAGGGAGTTTAGAAATGGGCCTAAAGTTGGAGAGAACTGAGTGATCCAGGTTGCTCTTTTTGATCAGCGGTTGTACTACAGCATGTTTAAATGCAGCTGGAACACAGCCAGACCCCAAAGATGAATTAATTAGGTCAGCAACATGTGGCCCGATGGAACTAAACACATCCTTACAAAGACGTGGTGGAATGGTGTCAAGAGGACAACAGGATGGCCGCAGATGCTTAACTATTTCACTTAAGGTGGAGAGAGAAACTGGTTCAAACTGATGGAAGACAGCTTGGCATGTATGTGAAGTGGAGGGGTCTAAACCCGAGGTAGATGGTACATATCTGATATTTGCAATTTTATCTTTAAAAAAGTTAAGAAATTGCTCACAGAGTGCAGGTGAAGGTTCAATAACAGTAGAATCAGAAGGATTAATTAAATTATTCAGAGTATTAAAAAGAACATGTGGTTTTTGACTGTTATTTGACACAACCTCTGAAAAGTATTGTGATTTCGCTGTTTTAACTGCTCCCTGATATTCCTGAAGATTGCTTTTGAAGATGTCCAGTGAGACTTGAAGATTGTCCTTCTTCCACTTTCTCTCAGCCCGCCTACAAGTGCGTCTGAGAGCGCGTGTGGTCTCATTCAGCCACGGTTCAGTCACTGGTTTGGAGCGTTTAATCCTCAGAGGAGCTACTGAGTCCAGAATATTAAAACATGTAGAATTGAACAGTTCAAACAGTTCATCCGTACTTACCACTGCACAGGGTGTCACAGTAGGGCGTGACGTGCAAAAGTCACCGTCTCACGGGTCTTGCTTCCTAAGGCTGTAATGTCTAGTCTCACGTGACATCAAAGTGTCTCTCTGAGATGATCATGTCTCGACCCAATATATTTTAATATAATGTGTATATATACAGTACAGGCCAAAAGTTTGGACACACCTCCTCATTCAATGTGTTTTCTTTATTTTCATGACTGAAGGCATCAAAACTATGAATGAACACATGTGGAGTTATGTACTTAACAAAAAAAGGTGAAATAACTGAAAACATGTTTTATATTCTAGTTTCTTCAAAATAGCCACCCTTTGCTCTGATTACTGCTTTGCACACTCTTGGCATTCTCTCGATGAGCTTCAACAGGTAGTCACCTGAAATGGTTTTCACTTCACAGGTGTGCCTTCTCAGGGTTATTTAGTGGAATTTCTTGCTTTATCAATGGGGTTGGGACCAGCAGTTGTGTTGTGCAGAAGTCAGGTTAGTTGGACGATCATTTATTTTTCAACAGGACAATGACCCCAAACACACCTCCAGACTGTGTAAGGGCTATTTGACCAAGAAGGAGAGTGATGGAATGCTGTAAATGGTCATGAAAATAAAGAAAACACATTGAATGAGGAGGTGTGTCCAAACTTTTGGCCTGTACTGTATATATATGCTTGCTTCACCCGCCAACCCCCAGGCCTGCGCTATGTGCCAGCCACTTCACGTCTCTGCTGCTCGCGTATGTGGATTTCACTTTCACCAAACAAAAAATCTTCTGATTATCACGGATATGCCTCTTCATTGGGAAGAAATACTATATTTCCCTGATGGCAACACAAATTAGACATCTACAAGTCTCCAACATAAAGTTTAAATCCAAACAATATATTCGATCTCCATTATTTCACCAACTAATAATTTCCGTTTGCGTTAATGCGATCTTTACTATCATTTTTTTGAGACTTTCGAATTTTAGTACTTTCATTATCTCTAACCTGCTCTGCATGTGTATCTCACTAATGTTTTTGAACCTCTTTACGATGTTCTACTTTGTCATTTACTCAGTCTTTTATTTGCCACCCTGGGTGTGGTTAAATCGCTTGGCACAAGGTCTCATCTCACGGGACTTGAAAGTATCTCTCTGAAAAAGTCACATCTCGCCCCAGGCTAAAAAGTTTTGTCTTGTCCCAGGATTTTTTTATATTATACTAGGATGCTTTGCTCACCCACTCCCGGGTTTGGTTTACCAGATATACAATTTAAAGAGATTGTTAGTTTCATGGGAATTGTTACATATGCATTATTTTCATTTTTATTTTAAAACTTTTGTAAAAACAATACTTCATTTCCGGCACCGGGCATGGTTACATCTCTTTCTCGCAGGACGTATAACGCTGCTCGCATTGTGAAGCGGGTGCAGCTGAACGCACACTAAGGAGATGCCTTAGGATCATCTGCTGTCTTTCTGCTGCTGGCGAGTTGCCTGTTCTGCTTGTCTTGCTTTGGGGGGGCGAGGGTTAGTTTGGCTGAACGCACGCTAAGGAGAAGCATTTTGATCATCTGCAGGCTTTTTGCTGCTGGTGAGCTGTGTATTTTGTTTGTCATTGTTTTGAAGTGTGTCTGCCAACAGGAATCCAACAACTGTTAAGTTAGATGCCCATGGACTTGTTTTAAATGATGTCTCACTGCCTTGTCTGGCGTGATGTTGTAAAAACAATACTTTTCCTTTATTTCCAGCCCCGGGCGTGGTTAAATCTCTTTCTCAGGATGTATAATGCTGCTTGCGTTGTTGGGGGTCGGCTGAACGCATGCTAAGGAGGTGCCGTCAGATCATCTGCTGTCTGTCTGCTGCTGTCACGCTGCTATCAGTCTTCTGTGCTGTACTCCGCCCTCCTTCAATCGGATCTAACAGTCAATTAAAACAAAAAAGGCTTCAACCTGGCTGGGACGCTACAATACTTTCGAATTTTACTGCTTTCATATTCTTTACTTTTCTCTGCATGTGTATCGTGCCATCATTTGCTTGAGCCTTTCGAATTCCACTGCTTTCATAATCTGTTATGTGCCTTTTTTTCTGTCCAGCTCTTTTGGGTCTCTTTTCTCCGCGCTGCTCTTTCTTCTTTGCTTAGTTGTTGACGTTTCATTTAGAACGATTGTCCTTATACGCTTTATATGTGCTGAGAGCACAGGCTCTGTGTGTGCTACGTGCCTTTACACGACTGTTATTTGATATTGTTTATGTCTCGTGGGTCTTTTAAGTGTCTTCCAAGAACGTATCGTCGACCTTTCCAGGATTTTTTTTATATTATATTATATTACATTATTATATATATATATATATATATATATATATATATATATATATATATATTGTTGTGGATGAGTAAATTACCAGCTCTCACGATAAAGTTTTGGGACTTTGCTTAGCCCCCGTATATTATGATCAGTGCTGTAAACATCGAAAAACACTTCCCAGGGATAATAAAGTAAAAGTCCACTAGATGGCTCTCTATATATTAATTAAGGTGGCACTTAAAAATGACTTTAAATATTTTTAAGATCTCAACCATTTTTTTTCAGTAGCAGAGTACTCGCTGTCTGTTTCCGTAAAAGTTTATGGATTTAAAAAAATATCTAGAGGTGTCACATTCAGCTTGAACTAGTAACGGTTCGCCAGCCTTTAGTGTTGTTTCAACTTCAGATGTTGGTTCTGCTACTGTACTAACTGCAGGTAAGTTATGATACTAACTGCAGGTAAATTATGATACTTACTTAAAATATCCTTTCAAATTTACTTATTTATCACTTTTCCCTGTTGTTGTTTACTCTTTGTAACAATTACAGTAATTTAGCGTCTTTACAGTATTTTGCTTGTTGAATGTGACTGAGTATTTTTAATTTGTGAACTTTTTGCAAGTTGTTTCTTAACTAGTAGCGTTTACATGATTTTATGGTTATTTGTTCTTATTTTACCTTATCTATACTTATTACTTAAACTTACTGCACAATTATAATTGGGGTCAACGTCTTTGATGTCTTCTTGGCAGTTTGCTTACATTTGAAATTTTGTTTACACCATTTGTTTGCTTTTCAGTAATTACATGGTGGCAAGTTTATCTGCACCTTTGACACGTAGCCAGAGTACAGTGTGGCTGCTTGGTGAGCCAATTGCTCATATAAGTGGTCATAAGCTACCATTCAATGGAGACACAATTTTGTTACAAAGTCTGCAAAAGCAACTGATCGAAAGTGTGATGCTACCAACTGACTATCTTTTGGTTAGTCCAGACGAATGGAATGATTACCCAGACTATCAAGCAGCTGTGTGTTGTGTTAGAGAACTACGAGTTGTAAATGACTTTGCCGAAAGAGGCATTTCACTTATTCAGGATTACAGCTCTGTGATAACAACTGATGAGGAGCAGAAACAATACATTCTACAGACAGTTGAAATGCATAGAAAGATGTTTCCTGACAATAGAAAATCTACTGTCGCTGCCTTACAGTGACAAAATTTTCTAATTACAAATGTAATGTTGTGCAATACAATTTACTGTTATCTGGAAAAGCATAGTAGAATGCTATTCAGTAACTGCAGAGACACTGCATTTTAATTTCGCATACTAGTGACCAACATTAAACCCATGATGAATATATTGAATAGTTTTATAAACCATCAGTGAAAGGTATGGCATGTATTCCAGGAAGCAACAGTAACAAACTGCAATTCATTCTTAATGATGGTATGTTAATGTTTAAATACACTGGTGTAATTTTGACTTAAATGATGTGGAGGGAATGTGCTGGAGAAGCTGTATATTTAGGAGTAATAAGATACACATTTCTAATTTTGCTTAGCAAAGCAGCCCTTAAAAGAGAATTTTGCAGAAGATTGCAGGAGGCAGATGGGTTACTGGCTCTACACAGATGTTGAAAATGAAGGCTTGTCTGATTTTTAAATGTAATTGTGATAATACCCTCTTTCAAATGGTTATTTATTTAATTCAGTTGGAAAGTACAAGAAAAAAGAAACAACTACACCCCCCAAATAATTCACATGCTACAATCTGTTTCACCAAGAAGATGCACTGTAACTAACTCAATAACTAATATTTATTTTGATTTTGGACATGCTCTCTAATGGACTGCACACCACTTGATTTTGTTGCTCTCTTTGGATAAGAGCATTTGCCAAACGAAGAGAAAGAAGAAACATTATGGAAAAATTCATTCAGTGTAACTGCTAGGTGGCTTCACAAATTAACAGAACATTTATGAAGTGATAGCTCTTGTTGTTAATAAACCAGAACATGCTGAGAGAAGGGGCTTTCATAAGAAAATGGAGGCAATGAGCCATATATGTGTGAGTTAGTAGAACTGCAATGTCACAGCCATGAGCATAATTTGTCGGATAACTAAAACTATCTTTCATCCATTGAAAAACCTGCTTTATTTAATTCATCTCTGGGTTTTGGTCTGTCCCATGTGCAGTGGGCTCAAGGCAGCAACCAACTTTGAATGGTTTGGCATTTTAACCTCAAATCTAGTCTTCATTATAACCCATAATTAATGAACTAGGACAATAATATACAGTTCTACTCAACAACTTTTCAAACAAAAATGATGAATATACTCACTGTGCAGTCTTTATGTAAAAACAATAAATAAATAAACACTACACAAAATCCCAAGACAGAACATTCTACATGTAAAGAAAAAATAGTGTAGTTGTTTTTGCCATGGTTAGGGGAAAGTTTCCACAACCTCTGCATCTGGGTGAATTATCTTAGAATTTCCACATCCCCATAATTTCTTTATGCATTACAAAAACATATTGGTTAGGTTGATTGGCGAGTGCTTCATGATGGACAGTTGCCCCATCCCTATTTGGTTGGTGTTTGTTGTCCTGATACTACTACGATGGGTTCAGGCCTCATTCTATAATTGGATAGGAGAATTTGGAAAAGTAAAGGGCCTGTCACACTACCAGACAATTCCAGTCACAGACTTCATTTGCATAATGTTAGCGAGTCTGAGGCCATCACAGCACACTCATGTGATCACCAGTTGTGTAGTCTGGTCTACCCAGAAACTCAGTCCAACCTGTATTAGACTCACCCTGACAAAATTGTCTTAAGTCATAGGGACAGGCTTTGTGTATGCAAGAGTTCAAAACCATTGAGTGTTCAGCTGGAAGTACAATGCATATAGTGCAGTTACGAAGAACAATTAACGCTGGCATTTTGGACCTGACAAACAGAAGAGAGACCCATCTTTGCTGTCTCATTAACTACATGCTGTCAAAAGCTGTGAAAAAAAACTGTGCTTGAAAATCATCATACAGTCATCCAATTTGTCATCCCCTGGGATTTCTAGTAATGTAATCTTATATCCTCAGCAACTGCAGTCATCTTGCACGACATCCCCTTCAACGAGAAGTCATGTAATGTGATGCCAGCTTAATGAATAAATGAGTGAAATTTGCAAGATGAGAAGGATTCATTAGAGAAAACCAAAAGTGCAAGTTAGAAGGGATGAAACTAAGAAAGTAATCAAGAAGAAGTTAATTAGACAATAAAGGAGAACCACTAATGATACTAACCAGGTTGGTGTAAGGGTCGTCTTTTCCTGTGTTATTGCATACAACGCCATAGTCAAAATTTAAGTGAGGCACAACATTGCTGTAAAATACACTGTTGCTGTGTGCCAAAATGACCACACAGAAATGATGCCATACCATAACTACTAATACAACATATAATTTAATGACTACCAGCAGTCTTTGAAGAACTATGAAACTTTAGGTAGATGTAAGTATGCTTCATAATCTGATAATATTTGGTGTGAACATTGGGCAGTTGCTTGAGATGAGGTTGAAACTGATTGATCCCCACCCTGTTTCTATGGCTCTGTAGCACTCGCAAGGACTGGATACCTGAATATGTAGAGGAAATGGAGAGACACATTGGGTTAAATGAGTTGGGTTTAAGAGTTGTGGTATGAATGCAATTTACAGTATATAAGGGCAATGTCTTAGCAATAAATGTAATTTTGGTTCTTACTATGAAAAGCTCTTTGTAAAAAGTGATCATTGAAAGAAATACTAAAATCTCTAAGTGTGTTAAAGTTGTAGATGTTCTTTGAATTAAAAAATGAGATTTGAACCTTACTTTAACAAATGAAAATGACATTACATGGGGATCACTGAAGCAGATGTGAGTGAAAAGGTAGGTCTCTCTGGCAGCCATGTGTTCATTAGTCTCTGGATGCTCCTGGTCTCCATGGACTTAATAGTGAAAATGTCAGCAGCTTGCATTTATATTCCCTGTCTACTCAAAATTCAAAATGAAATGCAGCTTCAGATATTCAGGTATTGGCTTGCAAAGCCCAAGGGCCATAAACACTTGATCTTAAATGGATTTGATGTTAACTTTATTTTAATTCTCTTTCAAAGTAACTCTAATCTTTCTTTTAAAAGTCTGAATACGATGCTGGATAAAAATTCTAATACTTACATTTCCGTTACTGGCTCCATTGCTTGCCTCCCAATCCTCCTTCATGTTTATCTGATCCTTTAATGCCCTTTTGTTTCTCTGGTGTTAGAAGTCACTTTAGAATTTTAAATATTTCTATGTATAATAATGGAAAAGTTTTATTTTCTCCTAACTTAATTTGGTAGCTTTATACATTTTTCTCTTCCCTCTGGAATGGAGTTAATTAAATTTCTTTGAGATGGCTTGAAAAGTGTTGCATCATATTACGTGCTGATTACTTAATCATTTTAACCTGGTAGTTAATTTCTTACTCTCAGGAACCTAAAGTAACTCTTTCAAGTCAGCCTCAAACTGTAAAGGTTTATAAGCCAGTAGTGGAACAGTTTCGTATTTTCATTACAAATCAATTTATTTTAAATTTTTTTTTAAATAAAAACAAAAAAAACAGACAACTAAGCAAGTTGAAGTAAAATGTCATTAAGAGATTAGCTAAGCATTTGATTAATTAATTAAAAATTAGCTATCTACTTATCCAGTTCATTGAATGATTAATTAAGAAATTATTCATTTAATTAAGTTCTATCAATTAATGCCTGAACTAATTTATGAGTCATTAACTGAAGAGCAAACAATGTAACAGATAAATAAAGAAACCTTTCCTATGGCATATTGTGATTGGTTAAGTGGCAGTCTAACCAAGAACGCAAACAAAAAGACAATGGCCAACTGAAAGGAAGGGAAACACTCATACAGTATATGGAAGTCACTAACATGAATCGCTTACCTCCACAGACTCATGGACTGGACTTCCCAGTTACCTCAAAAAAACCCACAATGTTTATTGCTGGTTAATTACATTAAAAATTACGGATGTAATTGTATTGGATATTGGAAAGATGGCTTCAGAGCAACAATGCATTAAAGCACAAAGTAATGGTAAATTTCTTTGGACTGGACCTAAGTACTTTAGTCAAATAGCTCACAGAGTCAAAGGGTTAAGATGTCTCGGATGATACCCTTTTCACATGATTTTTGAATGAAAGAACTTAATATGTGTAAAATGACTTGTTTGCATTCCTAAAATGAAACTATGTGCCACAAAGGATAAAGTGATTGAAAAAATGTGAAGTGATCCAACAGACAGAGGGGACTGTAATTTATCATGCCACTACTATGCTGCGCTTCTGTTTTTAATAAATCTGTTGGGCAAAGATTCCCCTAGCATCTTTAATTTTTTTCTTAAGTCAAAAAACAGGATTGCAGTTACTAGGATATTGTTGCCATGGTGGACATGAATAGGGAGTGACTCAGCATTATCAATATACAAATGAGACAGAAGAAATAAGGCGTTGTTTATGCAGCTGCTGCTCTGGTTGAGAAGTTTCAGGCTGCATTTCAATTCCACCCCCCTCCCCCCCAACATTTAATGTGCACTAAAAAAAACCCGCTTTCATTAAATGCTACATGTGCTGGATGTAACAGAACAGCAAGTGAATTCTGCAGTGAAAGTGAACAGGAGGCTGATGGAGTGTGTGCATATCTCTGGATTCCACTGCAAAGCTGTTGTGTCAGTCCTGTTGGCCTTGATAATCATTATGTACGAGCATTTCTGCTCCTACAATACGAGAGTATAATTTTATTTTTTTGTGTAAGTAGTGTCACAAGGCAAATTTGCAAAATGCTTTTCATGTTTTCATTTAAGCTAGAAAACTCTTTTATAAACCAATTATTCCAGCTAAATTAGTAGTGTTTTACAGACTGTAAAATTCTACTGGTTTATCACCTTTGGATAATTTACACGTAATTGCTCTAGTTTAATCCCCCACACATTGCAGTGTCTCACTTAAAGTTAATGGTAAAGTGCTGGATTGGGTAATAAGAAGAACATAGCACTTGCAAGCAAAGTTAATTATTAAATATCCTGGCGTAATTTGAAGTGAGCGGCAAAATATTGTGTTAAAGGAACTGAAATTAGGCTGAGCAGCAAATCTGTAGCATTAAAATGCACAGAGCTGCTTACTGGTATGCTATTCAGTATGAAGCTCATGCTTTTTATATGCTGAATATTGTACCCAGTATTCACAGGAACACTGCCTCTCACATTACATGCTGCATTTCTGCAATAGTGTGCTTTCTGCGTGCCGTTCCAGCCTTTCATTTGTTGGCTTAGGAACTGTTCCAGCTTCTCACTAAACTTAGTGGCACACAACAGTCATTCATACTAACAAATATTGTGTTATACAATGAATTAAGTATCTATCTATCTATCAAATATGAAATTCTGAAGAACTCCTAGTAACCTACCATGCATGCTTATATGTAGATTGTATATGCGCTATCATAGCTAGATAAGACTTTGGCCACAGCATTACTATGTTGTTTTAAATGTGCTATATAAATACTGTATATTGACATTGACATTAACATACACTGATAATGGTTTGCTATGTTTGGAAGAATCCTTTCAAAAGAGACACTTTCTCCTCAGGCTTCTAGTTGCATTTATCTGGCATAAGAAAGGTGTAAGGGCAGGTTTATATTTCACGCTCTGAACATGTACGCGCATGCCTCATGGCTACCATGTGTTCCCAGCATTCAGTTGATGTGTCTTCTGAGCATGTCCTCAGAAATTAATGAGACGCGTGTGTGAGTTGCAGTACCAGCAAATAGCTGGGGGACACAGTGTGATTCCCCAATGTAATGATATAATACATTTTAAAAGTCTCTTCTGTGTCGTCTTTTTTTTTTTTTTTTCTTTTTTGCACCTTCACAACAGCATCAGAACATGCGGCAGCGTATTTGGGCAACTGAGAAAAAAATTAAGGACACAGTGAAAAGGTCTATTTTGTGATTAAAGTGGAAATTTCTGCTTTAATCTCGAAATGTCCACTTTAACCTCGTAATTTATCATTAAAGTAGACCATCATAAACTTTATCTTAAAACTGACCCAGTTGTTAATTGTTATGTGCTTCTGGGTCTTACTCCTGAACTGAGAGCAGCGGCAAGCAGCAATAAGATTGCCACACACAACACATTGAAATTATGATATTCCAGCTCTCTGCACATTTAAAATCCTTAGATTCATACTTGATATCACTTTTATGATGAAATGCATTAAAGTATGTATGTTAAATTTTACAGATAATCGTTAACTTCATTTAAATAATGAATACTGTTAATAATTACACATGTGGGGGCAGCACGGTGGCAGAGAGGTAGCACTGCTGTCTCGCATGGAGTCACGTCCCTGGTGTTCCCTGCCTGGAGTTTGTATGTTTTGAGGGTAGGTTTCCACAGTGTATTCCAGTTTCCTTCCAAAGTTATGAAGGTTTGGGAATTTGGTGACACCAAAATGATGCTAGTGTATGTGAGAGCTTGTATTCACCTTGCGATGAGATGACGCGCCATCCAGGGATTTTGTTTCTGTCTCTTGCCCGATGCTAACTGGAATGGGCGCATCCCTGGATTGATGGATGTAATCATTAAACATCCATCCTTTTCAGATATATTGTGGCAAGGTGTCCTCAAAATTTAATGGTTGTTTCAGGCAATTCACAACACAGCAAAGTTGTACATTTTCTCACCGTGATGATATCTCACACTGTCACCTGGTGGAATATTCCAGATTTACATTTAGTACGAGCATAAGTATAAACAGTACATAGCAGAAGCGTCTGCTGAAGCATGTGTCGCGTTGCATAAAGTATAAACCTGGCCTCAGACTTTCTGACCACAAACCTTGAATAAGAAGTCAGTAACAGTAATTAGTAGGGAATCCATTCCCGGACATTTTTCATTCCCGGGAAACTGGGAACGGCCAAGCTCGCGTGTAAAAGTGCAAAAATCGATCAAGAAATAACAGAGTTATAGTTAAAAATAATTAAGTGTCACGGTTTTTTGGCCCACGGTGTTGTGTTTTGCAGATTGATTCAGTCAACCAGCAGCAGTCGTCAGTCTACTGGCTCCAACTAAGACTGAGTATAGTGGACTGGGAGGAGTCTGCACTCGGCAGCTTACGAATGCCGGGACAGGGCAGACTTCATTGACGTATGTCAGACAACAGCTTTGAACAGCAAATTGAAATTGCAATGCGTCAGTCTGTTGCATCCGCATTATCTGTGCCAAGAAACTTGCCATCACAGAATGATGACAAGAAACTGGATGCATCAGTAAAAGCTGAAATGGCGGTGTTTCAGAGCAACGGCAATCGCGGGCGTTGTTTAGAACAAGTGTATCAGTATCTGATCAGGTAGATCGCATTGCATTCAAAAAAATTTTTTTTTAAACGTTAGTCTATCATATATCCTCCCTATGGCATTTGCCACTTGATTGACATACAGGGCGGCCAGTCTGAGATCTCTTTCCTTCTAACACACTGGTCATCCCACATGCACCCATACAATCAGATTGTGATTCAGACTACGAACGTCATGAATGTATTTACCCCGATCTACATGCTGTCAAATAAACGAACCACACGCCGTGGCCTCGCCTCTGACGCTGACGTGCAGTGAGTGTGTACGCCTGATGAGCCCAGAATTAGGGCGAAACTGTCACGTACTCTTTGCATTATTTGACAGGAAAACTTTGCAACATTCTATGATCTGCTTCTCGCAACTGAAGAGGGCACCGTGGCGGATGTTTGCCAACACAAGCGTTACCTAGTAGGTAACTACCCATACAATCAGATTGTGATTCAGACTACGAATGCCATGAATGTAATTACCCCGATCTACATGCTGTCAAATAAACGAACCACATGCCGTGGCGCAACGTAAACGACGAAACACGTGTCGTGTACTCTTTGCATTATTTGATAGTAAAACTATACAATATATATGAGGGGAAGTCAAAAAGTAAAGGGATTTTTTTAATTTCTCTTTTCAGAGTTTGGTAACACTGCTCGTATCCAGTACTGAATGAGTGTAGTCGCCAACACTTCTATACATCGTGTAACTCTTATTCCCGCGTTATTCGTTGGAGTGTAGCAGACCGATAAACATGACAGCTCCATTGTTGATCTGCACCAAGGAGGAAATGAGGGCAGTGATTCATTTTTTGTTTGCGGAAGGTGTTAAACCTGCGGACATTATTCGTCGAATGCAAGCACAGTATGGTGACAACTGTTTATCGCGAAGCAAGATCTACGAATGGATAGAGTGCTTCAAACAGGGAAGAACTTCTTTATGTGACGAAGAAAGATCGGGCAGGCCATCAACATCACCCACTGAGGACAATGTGATAGTCGTTTGATGCGGTGCAAAATTGGTTGCAGATGCAACCGAAAAACTTTTTTTCCGACAGAATCAAAAACTTGTGAAACATTGGGAAAAGTGCATTGAAGTCCAGGGAGGTTATGTAGAAAAATAAGGTATGTTTCACATTTCTATCATTAGAATAAATGCCCCTTTTCTCAAATGTCCCTTTACTTTTTGACTTCCCCTCGTATATATATATAGAGCATTTTTAATGTAGGTAGATCACTTCGACTTGGTCATTTTAAAAGTAGCTTGCAAGCCGAAAAAGTGTGGGTACCCCTGAACTAAATACATGTACTTATATGACAGCATGAACTGCTTGTAGATAAGGTTAGTCTTTTATTGGTGTCAACATATTGTAGTAGTTTTATTAAAAATAAGTGTTGGTCGTTCTAAAACCGTTCACATGTGAGATGCCCCTGCACTGTGTCATCCCCGGGAGCCCGGGATTCCCGGGAATGACATGCAGGATTCCCGAATTCCCGGGAATGGATAAACCCATCCAGGAATGGATTCCCTAGTAAGTAGTACTACTACTACTACTACTACTACTACTACTACTGTACAACAACAATAATAATAATAAAGTATTTTACTTATATAGCACCTTTCCCACGCTTCTCAAAATGCTTCACAAATAGTTCAATGGGTACAAAAGGAATAATAAAACAGAAAAAGATTAAATTAGTAATGCTGGATACAAGCTAATGTCAAACATTAAACACCAAATAATAGATTCACATAATAAAAACAAAGTTCTGAATTACAATAAACAATCAGGAATAAAAATACTGTATAGAAACACTAAATGCTAGCAGAGGAACAAGAGCATATTACGTAATTTGTGCAAGGTTACTCCAATGTCACATTATGCCTTTTCTAATCATGGAGTTGGTCGGATTTGCCAACAGGAGTCGCTTATTTCGTCATTGGACCATTTCAATATAAATGACTGAAAATTGCTAGGCCTGTGGCATTAGTGTTTGAGTGCTGATTAAAACACTTGACATCACATAGACAAGCTTCTGTTTGTGAGGTCCAATGCACATGTGTTCATTATTCCCTGTCAATGTATTCTGCCCAGGGGGCTGGATGGTCTTATGGTCTCAGAACCCCTGCAGATTTTTTTTTTTTTTCTGCAGCTATCTGGAGTTTTTTTTTTTTCTGTCCTCCGGGCCATCAGACCTTACTTTATTCTTTGTTACTTAGTATTGCCTAATCTTATTTTTTACATTTTCTTTCTTCATCTTTTAAAGCACTTTGAGCTACGTAATGTGTATGAAAATGTATGTAAATAAAAGTTATTGTTGTTGCTGTCCTGTGTGTTGGAATGTGTATGAAAATGTTCTATATAAATAAAAGTTATTGTTGTTGCTGTTCTGTGTGTTGGACTTCTGGATGAGCATTCATTGGTTGTCAGCCCTCATGTATATAGAGTCACCCTTATGATTAAAGACAAAACCAAACCTGTTTAATTTTGACACAGTGTGTCACAGGCTAGCAGGAGTGAGTCACTGTACATGACACATTACGCGACCAGGTTCATGGAAGCGTGCGGCCAACTCTGACTTAATGTCTGCCTCAGACATAAGATTACATAAATGAAGGCTACGACTAAAAATATCTGGAAAAGTTGTGGAATGTGACATAGCCTGTACATGTAGTTATATCAATTAAGATGTTAAATTGCCCAAAAGAATGACTGTCTAGGTAAAGAGACTTAATTGAGTTCATAGTTCAGTCAGATCAGACTACTTAGCACTAGAATTACCAGAGCCAACGAAAAAACTAGTAATTCCAGCCCACCTTAAATCCCTTCGCCCCTCTCCGTCAGTCTCTTTTGTCTTCTAAATGTGACGATAAGCCCAAGCATCAAGCAGCATGCTATACCATCCCCCCACTGCCTCAGAACGGGCAAGAAGTTCTCCCAGTTCCTGCCTTGATTGATTATCTGGGAGTGAGCTACCCAGAATTGTAAGGGGAAATAATTTGATGTGTGTTTTGTGTCTACAATAATCTATATAAACACATCATTAAAACAGAAACGTTTTTCATGTTTTAGTAATAAATAACAAAATGTAGACATGAACTATATAATGTGTGAAGGCTGATGGACAAATATCAAATAAACACTTTCACAAAAGGTGCAAGCACAATACGCGGTATAGCTATAAGATCCATTGACTTATAATCCGGAGGTCATAAGTTTGAAACTGTCTCCCCGGCAAATTTACCATTTTGAGTAGTGAGCTGCTCTTATTGTTAATATTATACAATAAAAACATACATTTGATTTGTGTCTGTAAAACCCAGTGAAAATTTATAGTACTGGTGAAAGTTAGCATTTTTTTTTTCACTCTTTAGTCACAATTACGATACAACACCCACCCCCCATTCAGTTTTATTGAGTGTTCCTGCTTACACTAAATTAGTATGCACCTTATGGTCCATGATGTCAAAGCCACACTGACAAAAAACAGAGACATATGTATCTATACTAATAAACGGCAAAGCCCTCACTGACTCACTCACTCACTCACTGACTGACTGACTGACTCATCACTAATTCTCCAACTTCCCGTGTAGGTAGAAGGCTGAAATTTGGCAGGCTTATTCCTTACAGCTTCCTTACAAAAGTTGGGCAGGTTTCATTTCGAAATTCTACGCGTAATGGTCATAACTGGAAGGTATTTTTCTCCATTTACTGTAATGGAGTTGAGCTTGACCGCCGTGGGGGCGGAGTTTCGTGTGACATCATTACGCCGCCCACGTAATCACGTGAACTGACTGTCAACGCACTATGTAGAAAACCAGGAAGAGCTCCAAAATACGCTGAAGAAAACATGCATTATATAATTGAGAAGGCAGCGAAACAATAAGAAGCGAGCGAGTGACATATACTACCATATTCATGAGTGTTGCTACTTCGGAAACAAAGCAAGGTGTAAACCTAAACTTTAAATTAAGTTAATACACAGGCTGCCGCTAGCGTTTTTCATGCCCACGGGTAATGCGGGATACAAGTTTAATGAGAGGACGCAGGATATAAACGAGAGTTTTGATCACTTTGTAACTAAGTTAAAATTGCAGGTGAAGGGGTGTGCTTATGCAAATTCCGAGAGACTGTGTTTGTGGGGGATTGACAGTTAAGGCGGGTGGGGGAGTCACGTCATCATATCCCCTCCCATTTACCTCATTTCGCTCTGAGCTGAGCTCCGCGGCTAATGCCGTCTTCCAAATCAACTTCGTCACACTGCCACCAAATACACACAGAAAAATCCACAAGTTAATACACACGCTGTCTCTAGAGTTTCTCCACACTAAATCCTCCAGGCACTACTTAAAAAAGGTTACATTGACAATCGCACAGCTGAGAAGCTTCGATGCATGTGCTCCATAACGCGTTAAAAATATAAAGTCACTGTCGGAATAAATAAAGTCAAAAATTGTTTCTGAATATATAAAGTCAAAACTTTAATATATAAACTCAGCGCTGGAATATATAAAGTCAAATCTTGAATATATAAAGTCAGCATCGGAATATATTGTCACGCTTGGGTCACAGATTTGCACAGAGACACAGGAGGTCGTAGAAACAAGAAGGGTTTTTATTCAAACACTGCAAACACATGAGCTTAAACGTGCTCCATGACAAGTCAGAGATGACAGTTCCGCTAGGAGCAGAGAGAGAGAGCGATAAAAGCAAGCAAACAATCAATTTTCAACTGACTGGCGCTGCACAAGGCTTTTAAGTTAGCGGAGTCAAAACTTTAATATATAAAGTCAGCGCTGGAATATATAAAGTCAAAACTTGAATATATAAAGTCAATCCCAAATATATAAAGTCAAAACCTGAGTATATAAAGACTGCGTTGGAATATTTCGGAATATATAATGTAAGCGCTGGAATATATAAAGTCAAAACTTAAATATATAAAGTCAGCGTCGGAATATATAAACTCAGCGCTGGAATATATAAAGTCAAATCTTGAATATATAAAGTCAGCGTCGAAATATATTGTCACGCTTGGGTCACAGATTTGCACAGAGACACAGGAGGTCGTAGAAACAAGAAGGATTTTTATTCAAACACTGCAAACACATGAGCTTAAACGTGCTCCATGACAAGTCAGAGATGACAGTTCCGCTAGGAGCAGAGAGAGAGAGCGATAAAAGCAAGCAAACAAACAATTTTCAACTGACAGGCGCTGCACAAGGCTTTTAAGTTAGTGGGGTATCGCGCGAGGTTTGCATTACGCGTTATAGCGCAAGTGAGAAAGTAAGGAGCAATGTGAGGGTAGTCTGTGTTTCAGGGATTGTGGTTTTCCCAGAGGCGTCTGTATCTTCTTGGGGTGCGATCAGCCCTCCAGCTCACACCCTCCCCCTCAGCTTTATTCACATTTCCGTGAATCAAGCGACTCTCTGTACCAGGTTCATTTGGTCTTGATAATACGTCTGCGTTGACGTGTTCAGAACCTGGTCGATGTTTTACTGTGAAACGGTAAGGTTGTAAGCCCAGAAACTATCTCATGAGGCGAGAGTTTGTATCTTTCTGTCGGTATGACCATTGAAGTGGAGCATGATCAGTTACCAAAGTGAAGTTTCGTCCCCACACGTAATAGCGAAGCCCTCCAGCTCACAATATAAAGTAAGCGCTGGAATATATAAAGTCAAAACTTCAATATTTAAAGTCATCGTCGGAATATACAAAGTCAGTGCTGCAATATCCATCCATTTCCCAATCCGTTGAATCCGACCACAGGGTCACGGGGGTCTGCTGGAGCCAATCCCAGCCAACACTGGGTGCAAGGCAGGAACCAATCCTGGGCAGGGCAAATGCATCATTTTCAAAACATTAACCGAACAGTGTTTTTTTAATTTATTTTTCTGAATACGTTTTTGTTAACTTACTTCAGTTCAGAGTCGTTTCAATCAATATATTTTGACTTTGACTTTATATAATCAGGAATGACTTTATAAATTCCGACGCTGACTTTATATATTCAGGTTTTCACTTTATATATTCCAGCGCTGACTTTATATATTCAAGTTTTGAATTTATATATTCCAGCGATGACTTTATATATTCAAGTTTTGATTTTATATATTCCAGCGGTGACTTTATTTATTCAAGTTTTGACTTTATATATTTAGAAAAAAGTTTTGACTTGATATTTACCGACGCTGACTTTATGTATTCAAGTTTTGACTTTTATTAAAATGTTTCCTTTTCTTTTTACTTCTCCGCTGCCAAGCGTGGGTATTTTGCTATATATATATATATAAATTCACTTTTTTCCTCAGAATTCTACACACAACACCCCATAATGACAACGTGAAAAAAGTTTACTTGAGGTTTTTGCAAATTTATTAAAAATAAAAAAATTGAGAAAGCACATGTACATAAGTATTCACAGCCTTTGCCATGAAGCTGAAAATTGAGCTCAGGTGCATTCTGTTTCCTCTGATCATCCTTAAGATTTTTCTGCAGCTTAATTGGAGTCCACCTGTGGTAAATTCAGTTGATTGGACATGATTTGGAAAGGCACACATCTGTCTATATAAGGTCCCACTGTTGACAGTTCATTTCAGAGCACAAACCAGGCACCAGAAGGAAATTCTCTGGTCTGATGAGACAAAGATTGAACTCTTTGGTGTGAATGCCAGACGTCACATTTGGAGGAAACCAGGCACCATCCCTACAGTGAAGCATGGTGGTGGCACCATCATGCTGTGGGGATGTTTTTCAGCGGCAGGAACTGGGAGACTAGTCAGGATAAAGGGAAAGATGACTGCAGCAATGTACAGAGACATTCTGAATGAAAACCTGCTCCAGAGCGCTCTTGACCTCAGACTGGGGCGATGGTTCATCTTTCAGCAGGGCAACGACCCTAAGCACACAGCCAAGATATCAAAGGAGTGGCTTCAGGAACTCTGTGAATGTCCTTGAGTGGCCCAGCCAGAGCCCAGACTTGAATTCAATTGAACATCTCTGGAGAGATCTTAAAATGGCTGTGCACCGACGCTTCCCATCCAACCTGATGAAGCTTAAGAGGTGCTGCAAAGAGGAATGGGCGAAACTGGCCAAGGATAGGTGTGCCAAGCTTGTGGCATCATATTCAAAAAGACTTGAGACTGTAATTGCTGCCAAAGGTGCATCGACAAAGTATTGAACAAAGGCTGTGAATACTTATGTACATGTGCTTTCTCAATTTTTTTATTTTTAATAAATTTGCTAAAACCTCAAGTAAACTTTTTTCACATTGCCATTATGTGGTGTTGTGTGTAGAATTCTGAGGAAAAAAATTAATTTAATCCATTTTGGAATAAGGCTGTAACATAACAAAATGTGGAAAAAGTGATGCGCTGTGAATACTTTCCGGATGCACTGTATCACTGTTTTCAATAAAATAATAAATGTGATTGTAAATGATGAACAAGCTTTCCATTAAACTAGTAATTTTACTACAGTAATAGGTAATGATCATTTTAATGTATTTGGTTTTGAGGAGATAGCAGATTGTTTTGGTCTGATTTGTGTAGACAACCTTGTACTATAGGTAATTCTCATATGACGAAAGTGATGAAACAACCTATATTGTTCCTGTTTGCAATTCTGTAGGATCACTAATGTTCTAAATTGTAAATGAGTATTTTTTTGTGAATTTTACATTAGTATTTTTGACATTACTAGTAGAATGTTGTACTATGTTAGCCATTATGAATGTAATAAGAAGGAAAGCAAAATGACACCTTTTATTGGCTAACTATATGCAAGCTTACGAGGCAGCTCAGGCATCTACTTCAGGCAAGATGTGATATTGCTTGACTTCTCATTGTACTTATGACATTGGAAGTGTTTTAAAAGTCAATGCCTTTATCTGTTTAAACTTTTTGACTTAAAAATCTATTCCTGTTGATGTAATTTTTATATCAGCTTGTCCCCAAGCAATCTTTATCCAACTGTTGTCAATTCTTATTCTTTGTATATTTACCTTTTTAAATTGATAATTTTAATATTTATATTTAATATTAAAAATGTTTCAAAGAAAAAAATGTTTGTGGTATTTATTTCTCTGGAAAAATATAAACATTTGAGATTTTTCATGGTAAAACCTTAAAGCGTTGAAACAGGAAGAGTAAAACAATTCTACTCCAGAGCTGGTGTTTTTTTAATAATACATTTACCGGTTCAATGAAAAATCCATCAATAGACAGTATTGAGAAGTGTTAAATTTACTCTGAAAGTGTGCTAAATATGCAACACTTCTAATGGTGTAACTTTAACACTAGCAAGTGTGGACAATATACATACCTTTCTAGTGTTAAACTTAATTAGTGTTAGATTGACACTACTGATTTTGCTGTGTATATGGTGTAATATAGTGCACCAAACAAACTAACTAACAAAGGTTTGACAATAAATATCTGCTTTTAATAAGTCCAGTTTGACCTTGTGATAGTGTAGTGGGAAGTCTTTTCTCTGTTCTTTCAACTAAAACTTTAGCTAAGATCTTAATATCATTACTCAGTAGTGAGACTGGTCTGATGAATGTTCTTTATTCATTAATGGAAACACCGTGACTGCCACTTAGCAGAGTGTTTGGTAAAATGCTGTCTCATCTAACTTCCAAGTACACAGCTAACATTAACTGTGGTAATAAAATACAGTAATTGCATTGAATAGCCTTTAGGACTTGCAGCTTTCCTGGCTTGTTTAAAGTTTAAATTTTGATTATTGTTTGCAACTAAAAGCTGGATCATAACTAATTCCATACTTGGTTTGTGGGTAGTAAAATATAACAAAATTTAAGTAGGTTTTGTACTTCAAAAGCTGGCATTCCTACAGTAAATTAGAGCAACATTAAAATGTTAAGCTTTAAATCCTCATGCATTACTTAGTCACAACAATACTTTACATCAGCAATAAAAGAACTAAATATTTGTTACCTTGATGTATATTTTTTTTAGAATTGTGTTTTAATTTAATACTGTTTCTCAATGTCTTTATTTTTAGTATTTGACCAGCTTCTCAGTACATATCACTTGTAAAGGACATGTGTTACTCTTTAACTGTACTGTAAATGTCTTTCTGTTGTGAGTAATGCTTAGTAAAAGAAGTGGTCCTTTTTCAATGTCCTTCAGTCTTGCTTTATTCAAAGTTCTCAAATGGTTTTCTAACATATCTATACATATAAAAGGCACAGCTCTCACTGACTCATCACTAATTCTCCTACTTTCCATATAGGTGGGAAGCAGAAATTTCACGTGCTCATTCTTTGCAGTATACTTACAAAAGTTAGGTATGTTTCATGTCCTATTGCAACACCCAAGGGGGTAACAGGTGTACCCCCTAAACTGTATATATCATTAGGGGAAACTCCTCCTCACTATTTCTGCGACTTCCAATATACGTAGGAAGCCTAAATTTCCTATGCTCATCCTTTACACTGCACTTACAAATGTTAAGTATGTTTTATTTCGTGCTGTGCGCCGAAACAAACTTTTGAAAATAACGTCTTCTTTTTGGTGGTTCTCACCATTATGCCCTAAGACAGGCATGTCAAACACACGGCCCGCATGACAGATCCTAGTTAGCACTAAACTTGTACAAAATGATTACTATCATTTGTGATTGAATCATTCTGCATCTTTGGCGTTACTTATTGACTTTTCTTACTTCTGCCTTCTGACAAAACCACGTTTTCCCATGGCATTACGGTACAGGAAACGTCATCTGGTAGTACTATAACGAATATCATCTGTAATGAACAGTTAGTGCAGACTACAGCTGAAGATCTGAAGTGGACGCAAGAAGTTGGTGAGTTGTTTATTAACAAATTTTTGTGATTTTGAGTTTGTAAAACTAGTGTAGGTCAGGGGGCTTTTTGCATATCGTCTTATTTTACAATATAAACTTTGAAGTAAACTTTAAGTAAAGTAAAATTAGATTTTTGGAGGATTTGTTTTCCAACTTCAATTACTGAGCAATGAATTCAGTGAGCTTTTTCGTGATTTCAGTTCACACAAACAGGACTTTGCGCTGTTTAAGTCACCATACTCATACAACGTTGAGAATGCACCTCAGAATATCCAAATGGAATTTATTTAGCTGCAGTCAGATTCTATTCTGAAGGCAAAATACAACGAAGTTAGTGTTCCAGGCTTGTATGTTTACCTGCCACCCCCATACGTGCAGATCCGTAAGTTGGCATCGAGAGTACTGTCTATGTTCGAAGCACTTACCGTTTGTGAGCAATTGTTTTTGTTAATGTAAGTTACCAAAACCCCACATCGCTCAAGACTTACTGTTGAGCACCTTTCATCCTTAATAAAAGTTGCAGCTGTACAAGATTTCAAGCCTGATATTGACGAACTGGTTGCTAACAAGAGATGCCAAGTGACAGGACAAAAGAAATAGATCTCAGACTGTAAGACTCCTATATAAGGACCTAGCTAAGAGGCTAAGACTCTAATTGTACGCTGTTGTACGGAGATTGTATGGAAATAAATTGCTTTTCTTTAAACTTTAAGTGTTACATTTTTTTAAAGTTTTCAATATTGGAAAGAAAGCTGCAGTAACTTTGTATAATAGTATAATAGTATTTGTTACAGTGTGGCCCGCTGAGGCACGTATGGCAGTCGAAGCTGCCCACCAATGGTAGTGAGTTTGACATGGCTGCTGTAAGGAAGTTTCGAAACTGACCTCTCCTTTTGGTAGTTTCATTCCTTATTTCCGTTAACAGAGGATTTATTTCATGGCAGAGACACACAAGGACCGCCCCCATTCCCCCTTCCTTTTTCCGCATGGCCACTGTCCGAGCAACTACCACATGCTTGGCTCCCTGCCTATATATATTAACAACATCTAATGCTCATGTGCCTCCTCACTTGCTTCCTTACTTTCCTGTGGTGCTCACTGCTCCCTTCTTTTTTACTCCACCGCTTCAAGAGTGGAAGGACTACTCATTCTTCTTTCAGGCTACCTCTAAACCTCACCCATACTGATTCCAATTCAAATGCCTCCAATTTCCAGTAACGGTCTGCTTTTCTATGACAATAAAAAAGTCACAGGGCCAGACTCTAAAAAAGGTCGCCATTGACTTGACACTTCTCACATGGCCAACTGTACGTTGCATGCTCAAGAGTAAGTTTAACGACAGCTTGGTCATTTTACAGCCCAGAACTGCAAATGTCGTTTACAAAGAGATCCTTAAATCCTAAAAATGTGCATTTCTCATACACAACATTTACAATCATACATTAAACTCTTTACAATCATCAAATTCACTCACAATACTAAAATAAGCCTACGACAATTACATTGACAATCATGTTATATTATTTTTAAAATGTTTCCTTTTCTTTTTCATAACTTCTTTAACACACTACTTCTCCACTGCGAAGAGCAGGTATTTTGCTTGTTTCAATATACTGTACAGTTTAATATATTTGAATATTTTTTCATTGGTATAATTTTTAAGCCAACTTTTAAAGTTTTTCCTGCTCACAGATCTGTTTTGATAGTAGCACATCCTGCAAATGTAGAAATATGTATTCAGGTATAACAAGGTTGTAAAATACATGGAGACAAATATGTCTGAGCACCTTAAGAAATGTTATTTTTATCATCCGAATTGTGCATTCTTAGAATGTATATGAAAATATCATTTCAGGTTTCATTACTAACAGTGAAATATGAAAGACTTACAAAATACAAAGGTGACTAATATTTTTTATACAAGTATGAAAGGTAAAGTATAACCACTAAAATAAACTACTATACCATTTATACTTAATGATGATCACTGGATACATATTATTTTAGGCAAGCTTTTCTTTTGGCAGCACTGACCATATATACATAAGTACCTATTCATTTTATGAACCAGATGTTTCCATTAAAGGGTGATAGGATATGAAAATAGAAAGTGAAGCAAAAGTAACAAAAATGAAATGTTTATCACATTTTGCTTTAAGCAGCATTCTACTAAATGTTTAACTGGAGAAATTCTCTGCGACAGCTGTCATCTAGCTTGAGCCAAACAATTTAAATCTCATCAGTATGCATCATATAACTAACACAGTTGTGTAATTAGTTGGCAGTTAGGAATCTTTACCAGGGTACAAAATATTCAAAGTCCCTTGGGTAGTGGGGCTTCCCAGACTTTATACTGTGCCATGAGGCTGCTGCTTTATAGCATCTGATCCAGCTGATTGATATATATATATACATATATATATATATATGTGTGTGTATATATATATATACTGTATATATATATTTCTTTTTTTTACAGCATCTCCATATTGACCGTAAACTAAAAATGTTTTTGTACTCATATGAAATAGAGGAAAATAAAAATATAATAAATTTAAATATTGAAAGGAACAGTTGCATATTATATTATATTATATAAGTTAATTAAATTAAACAAAACAATATTAATAATCTTTAAACTCTAGGTAATATAATGTTTGCAAAAAAACGTTTATTTATCTGTATATTACTTTTCTGGTCTAATTCTCATTTGCAAACAACTCAATTACTGTTTATTTACTGAGGATTTTTTTTTTAACCAAACAAGGCCATTTATTAAAGAATGTAATTGCCTTACAGTACATGGCTTATAGGTACCCACTTCAATATTTATAAAGAATAACCTGGCTCACCTTTGAACTCAAAGGGCGTATAATCCTATTACATTAGACCTCAGTTATTTTATATATTGAGCAAAAAGGACATTACAGAGATTTTATCTGTTTGTTGAGAATCTCTCCAAAAATCAGCTAATTATGTTTGGCAGTATAGCCTGCACATGAGGATGTCATGTAGCAGATGAGAATATGGTATATTAGAGTGACAATTTTATAGAAGACATCTTTCAAAATCAGGACATGTTATAACAGATGTTTTTACTTTTATAGTTGAGGTGCAGGCATGTGTAATGTTCTGGTCCAAAACTATACTAAATACAAATTGACGGTAGATTTTCCTAAATAGAGCATCAGACTTTCCTATCTGCAGGCTCAAAGTTCAGAAATTTCACAAATGAGGCCTTGCTTCCAAAATTTAACCCATTGGCTTTTTTAAGGCCCATATTATTCAAATTTGCCTGTTTTGGGCAAATCACAGCAGCCTTCACATGGTCTGGGACAACAAGGAAATATCAGTTTCCCAGGAAACATTTCAGGTAAATGTCCTATGAAGTGGCAGCTCCCAGTGGGAATATTCATAGAAGGTAATGTTCAAAATTAGTTGACTTGTGACGTGACATAACATTAACTTCCAACAACATAAAATAAAACATGGTAAGGTCACGCAGAAATTATCATTTTTTGATTGAATTAAGTTTGGAGGACTGCACTACGTTCATAATAATTTTATTTGCCTTTTATTTTTACAAATATCTTGAATTACTTTTTGTGAGAATCAAGGAACATCACAATTCCTGCCTTGCACAGTATTACACACAGTAAGTTATGTATGGGTCTATATTATTGTGTATTTGATGTTTTATTGTCATCTCTGTAGTTTTTTTTTTTTTTTACATTTTTTGTTATTCTTGTTAGTGTTGTTTTATGATTTGATAATTATGTTCTATGACTTTAAATCCATTTCTTTGTGGGTACAACCATAGGAGGTGGGGCAACCCTGACATCACCATGGCTGAGCCCTCCCTCTGGCTATTTAGGACAGAGCAGAGAAGGCTCAGATCAGATCATTGTGTTTGTTAGAAGCCTTTTGGCTTGATAGATTTTGCTTTTGTTGGATTTACTGGCTTTTTTTGCTTCTGTTTTTAGATTACTGTTACTAGATGAAATATTGGGATGTGTTTATTGTGGATTGTATTGTAATCCTTTTTCATTTTTTGCTGTGTTAGGCATTTGTGCTTTTTTTGTGTTGTTTCTAATGAAAATACTTTTTTTTTTTTTTACAAAGATTATGTGTTTGTCTTTTTGTGTACAAACTATTGGTTTACGGTTTCCCACTTTTTGGGTCTTTCCGGATATTTTTGAGGCATTTTTTGTTATTTTGCTGGCCCCCCATATTTAGGATCTGCTAGGCCAGAAACCAGCAGGTAGTAGGTTGGATTAAGCTGAACTGGGTGAGACTCTCCTGGGCTGGCAAGTGAAGTTCCCGGTCTGTACTTTGCTAAGACTGGGAATCCATTTTGCAACACTAATTGTATGCCAGACAATCATTTGAATAGAGTAAAGTTAAGTTTGCAGTATACTGGTAATTTGTATTGTCAAAATATACAAAAAATAAGAGGATGGTGTACCTGCTCCAATTTAAATACAAAATAACTGGAAAGTGAGGTAGCATATCTGCTGTTAGTGAATTTAACCTGACTTTAGTTTAGTTACTCCACTTTTTTCAAGGGTGTATGTATGCTTTATTACTGCAGTACAGTATATCAGAAAATAGTATGGCACAAAGGTTAGCTCTGCTGTCTCACATATCTAGCATGCTGGATGTAAACTCTATGCCATCTTTGCCTAGTCAGACTGCACATTCTTCCAGTGTATAAATGGCAACTCTAAAATTCCCCATATGTGTGTGCATTTGTAAATCCTGTGACAGACTCGTGTTGTGTCTAGTGCTGGTTCCTGCTGTGTGTCTAATGCTGCTAGGATATGCTCTGGACCCCAGTGACACTAACGTTTCATTGAGTTTGTATGTATGTATTTATGTTAGGAATTAAACTAAAGTCTGTTTTATCTGATTGAAAGCCAGAGTTATGAATTAGTTAATACAGTAGCTAAAAGTCTCACAATTTTTTTTTCTTACTATTTTGGTATCTGAAAGAGCTTTTAAAAATTTCAGATTTTTTCTTTTTGCTAAAAGTTTTAAATGCATATTTTTAATATTCTAATGGAACATCCCTTTTTCCACCCTCACAAGGGTTTATTATGCAATCTGGTGGCTTTCTTGGCAAGCTCAATTGTTACACAGCTTTATTCTCTGTAAACAGTTGTCAAATATAGCATCTGCAGCTTTCAATAGCTTAGGGCCTCACCATGTCTAAATCTGGCCCTGGACTGACTATATAATAGAATGGGAATGACCAAAATAAGTATCTTAAAAGATCCCTATCCGAGAGTCTTTTGTATTAGTAGGAGTATTAGCATCCCTGAGGGTTAGGGATCTGCCAACTATACTAGACTGATTATTGTGGCCAAAAATGTGATCTGGGCTGTGAGGCATCAGTGCCTTTGCGTTACTGTGCCCTGAACAACAAAAGAGGCAGATGGAATGAATACCACAAACAAAATACAACACACAACCTAGAAACAAATAAATAAAACATAGATAATTGAAAATACCCATAAATCTTCCCTTATTATTACACAGGGTCAGGTGTTTTCTTACTCTGGGAAGGAGAGGGTTCCCTTTGAGGCTTGCTTTGACTCATAGCTATGGCACTTACATGGCTGATTATGTATATGTAATTATGCGGTGCTGCATGGAGAGTGTACAGTGATTAGTGTTATATATCCAGTGGCAGTACTCATAATATTTATTATATAATTATGGTCAGCTAATGTACCCCTCAATGCACCCCTTTTTGCATGTGGGGTGCAAATTCACTGGAGCAGGGATCGGGTTGTGATCATGCTTGCACAAAGCAGATGGGGCAGCCCATTCATGGTTGTTGTCTGCCTTTCAAATGATGCTACCAGCCCCCTAATGTTATGTTGTGGTAGGGGCTGGTTCTAGTGGTTGATTGATACTATTCACTTTAAAATAGTGCATACTCACATTATCAATATGCAGGCATAATGCAAATACATTGCAAGACTTCAATTTGGTTGTGTTTGTGTGACGTCAATGCTGGATAGGTGAAATTCTGTATTGCTTTCTGGTAAACCACCAGCTCCTATGTTTCATCAAATGTGATAAAAGTGGTGTAGTCAGGTATGACATTAAGGATTACCTAATCAACCTAAGTAGGACACAAATAGGGCTTATTAAATAAGTTTTAGATAAAAAAAACAGATGGGGCAACCCATTCATGGTTGTTATCTGCCTTTCAACTGATGCTGCCAGCCCCCTAATGTTATATTGTGGTTCTAGTGGTTGGGTGATACCATTCACTATAAAAAACGATAGATGACAGTGACAGCAGCCTGATGTTTTATATACATTATATTTTCAAAGCAAAGGGAATATAAGTGAATATAACAAAAGTGCTTTTGTTATAATTTCTATGAACCCAAACAACTCTAATAAAAAAAGAATACTAATTATATTTACACAACATCTGCCTCCATGTTTTTACTTCATCATGGGTTGACTTTACTTTGAATGCAAGTTTCACAGGAATGAGTGAATGAGTGTCTTAAAATTAGGAAAGTCTCAGAAACAAAAAGATTAGTATAAAGTTCGTTTGATTCCAATGTACTTTTCAGCTTTTCAACCAAATACTGTGCTCTTTTTGTCAGAATTCAGCTTCTTAAAGGTAGGCATGCTGACAGAAAGTTAATTAAATCAAAGTCACCTTGTCAGAAGCATTAGTGACACTGCTGTAGCTGTCCTGCACTATGTCCATCTGATGACCTGAAAGCTCAGGTTTACCAGTGCCTTCACAAAAAAGGTGTTAGGCAACTCTGCAGAGTTTTTGTGTGAGCACTGCCATATTACATCATTATAACTAAACTCAACAAAGATGTTTCTGTTTAAATGGCTTGACTTTTGAGATATACTCAGATAGAGAGAACTTGTATCTCCAGGGAATCAATTAGTTGACTATTTTTTATCTTACTGTATATGAACAATGTTTCTTTTCTTGGGATATAAAGTGTTTAATGAAAATAGCTGTTCACCTTGAAACATATAACTCTAAACCCCCAGCTTTATCTTATTGTGCTGTTAGAATGTACACTGGGGACAGGCCATCTGTGTTGTCGTATTTTTCAGTATTACATTTTGCTAGAGAATCACTTTAGAGATTGACTTTACTATTGGCAAGAAACTGAATAGTCTTTGACCATGGTAAATTCAGATAGAGAGTTGATTTATGGCTTTCGCCAAATAGTCCACACTGCAGATACTTCCTGGGTAAAAACTCCCATTTAATGAATATTATTCCCTGGTGTCATGCGTGTTCACCTGGAGACCACCTCCCTGGCTTTGATGAGGTAAAACCTGGGATGAGAGGGAGCACTGTCACTAATAATGTCTTCTCTTTTTCCTCAGTCCATGGGCCTCATGAATAACGCCATGCGAAGAATTCACACTATAACATTATGTACAGACATTGTGCGGAAATGTACGTACGCACAAAAAAATTCAGATGCATAAATCCGTGCGAATGCTAACTTCCACGTTCTTCCGCTACATAAATTCCGGTCAGCATGAAAATAATTTATTGCAGCAGTACTGTCTCTTTCAAATGTACTAACCTCCAATTCCTGTCCTTTCTTTTCTTTCTCCAAGTAACCAATCGCCACACAATCAGCTCTGTAATAGATGTTAATCCATCTGTAAGATTATTCAAAACTTTTAAGGAATATTGAAATATCTTCATAGTACATGTTTAATTATTCCATCCATCTATCCTTCCCTTGTCGCGTCAGCCCCAGCAAGAATACAGCGCAAGGCAGGAACAATCTGTGAACGAAGCACCAGCTCCTCGCTAGTGCTGCAGCACCGTGTCCTCACATGTTTAATTATTAACAATATAGATTTCTTAAATGAAGTTAAAGTTTTATCTGTATAATATAATACGCATATTTTGCTGCATTTCATCTTAAAAATTATATTGTCATCATATGTAAATAAAATACGCGCTATATAAAGTGGCTCAGGTTGTGCAGTATTATAACTGTATTGCAAGCTTACAGTGAGGTAATTGTACTTATAAGTACAAAGGGTTCTACAAGGAGCAATTGATGGACTGATTGAGTGTGTTTATAGTTCTTGGGATAAAACTGTTTCTGAACCGCGAGGAAAGGCTCTGAAGCGTTTTCCGTATGAGAGTACTTCAATAGACAACATGGCTGAGGCAGTGTGTGCTTGATGCTGTATACCGATAATTCTCTTTCCAGTCAGCTGCTGTAGAGCTGTTATTCCCCACTCAGATACTCTGAGTGGTGCAGTGAGAGTAATATGGAACAAGATGATCCGCTGTGGCAACCCCTAATGGGAGCAGCTAAAACAAGAAGAACAAAAAGGTGCAGTGAGAGTAACAATGCTAAAGCAGCTATGGTATTTAGAATAGTTTGACTATTCTGTGGACCATTATATTGTTACAGGTTAATTATAATCAGATGCATTAAATTAATAAACAGTATGTGGTTAATTTCAGTGTATTTATAAAGCCGCGTCAGGGATGAGAATCTAAAAAAGTAAGGGAAACCACTCTGGAACAGTAGCACTGTCTGACGCTGGGTGCTGCCAGTTTGCATACACCAGGGTTGGAGCTACCATGACAATGTGCATGGCATTATGCCAAGTTTAGGTTTTATACATCGCGATTTGAATGTGGAAACGTTCGTACACAACATTTTTGTGCGTACGCAACATTTATACATGAGGCCCCAGATCCTAAATCTGAGGAGGTTGTCTAGCACTTCCCACGCTCCACCCAGATTTGCCATGACCCTTCTTGCACAACCTCCATTAAGACAGATGAGACCCAAAGGATGACATCACTATTGGACCCAGCATCACTCCCTGCGAAGCGCTGTTGTCAGAGTAAAGAGGATGATTGAAAGAAGAACTTTTTTGTTGTGCTTGCAGCACTATTTTGCTTTATTTTTATGAACTTATTAATAATGTAACCTAGTTGGTGTCTCAACATTCCTTTTTTGTTGTTGTGGGTCTCTATCTTAGTCACACTGGGTAATGCTCCAGTGTTTGGGGGAACATTGGTCAGAATGTATCTCCCATGTAGTTTGCCAGCACACTGACACGCTTATGACAGCAAGTTCATGACGACTAAGTTGGAGTGTTACGATTCATTTTACTTGTTTCTGTCCGGTAGAGGCGGTGGATTTAAATAAAATGAACAAATGTGATAAATGTCTCCCGGATAATCAAAAAAGTTTCAATAATTCAATTTTAGTAATGATTTTAAAACACTATAATAATATGAAATATTAGGATTGATCATAAAATCAAATATAAATTTTGCAATACCTCAGAAAGAAAATATTTTGTGCCGTTAACAGAAACATGTGGTGTTGTCATCACTTACTCATGCTGCACTTTAAGTGTAATTGGGCATTAAAAAGTTGGTACAATGCTGGGAAGATTGCATCACAAATGAAGGTGACTATGTAGAAAAGTGATGTAATTTGTTTTTGAAATTCTTAATAAATAGGGTTAAATAAAATTGCAGATACTTTTTTGAACGTCCCTCATATGAAATTTTTACTGAACGATGTTAGTTGATGAAGGCGGGGCCCGGTGCCTACACACCGCTTGCCCGGAACTAACAGCGGCCCTGGTCATGATATATGTGATTTTTGTTTTATTTAGATTTATCTTGCGTATATGCACACATACGGAAGTATTTTAGCTTGTGCATAGAATCTGAGATGGTATGAGCTGTGAAACAATGCAATATTGAAATGTAAACATCCAGAGACAAACTGAAAAACAAGATCAGAAATGAAAGCCAGGCATAAACATGACCAACAACTTGATGGAAAAAAAAAGTATGTATAAAAGGACATTTATTGAACTAATTTTGAAAGAAATATCAATGACATAACAGAGATTACTTGATCGCTCACTCACTCCCTCATGCACTGTCTGTCTATCATCATGGTTTAACATCCGTCTTTCTGGAAGTCAGTGAGTCATCCAGTCTTTGAATTTTTTTACCAATGAATGGTGATGCTGATGTGCAACATTCATTGCTGTTTGTTTCATGAAATTAAATCAAAATTAAAAGTCAAGTAAAATGCTATTTTTTCATAATTTTCAAGTGTTTTGTTTATCCTCCACGTGTTTAGGGGTGTATATTGGTTTGTTTTTGACATAGGATTAGGCTATAAGATAAAAGAACCTGTGTACATTGGTAAAATAACTCAATTAAGAGCACAGCTCTTTTATTGAAGTCAGGTAAACGTTAATGATTATAACATACAAAATACATCACCCTGCATTATTATTTTGCTTTTAGCCCTTTGCTGTAGATCATCTTACCTTGTACACATGAGGTGTACACATGAGGATTCACTATGCTACAACTGCATACATACCTAAAATAAGTGAACTTCTAGAAAGCTGAACTTGAATTTTGTTCATTAATCTTTAGTGTATTCTGCTGTACAATGAGAAAGTCTTTAAAAATGTTAGGTGCATTTGGCAACTAAAGACTAACACCCTTCAAACAGACTTCATTCTATGAAACTGAAACATTAAAGGCTGAAATGTCACCTCATCCAAATAGGAGGTCAAAATACTGAGAATGGTCCCTAGGAGTGCTGTATGGTTCTTTCACCTCTTTGGTTTGACTCTCTTTTACAACACACAGACCTAATTTTAGGAATATTCTCTATCTGCTTGTGTATTCCATGGAGTTGTGCTGCACTACTGCTTATCTTTACTGTGGATTCTTTGTTATATGTTAGCTATGCTGACTCACCTGACTTATTTTTGTGTATCTCACACCATGGACATTCACGTGCATCACCACTGCACTGATATCAGCTTTTCTGTGAAGACTTGACACACTAAGACATTGCAGTGGGTTACCTTCAATTTAACACTAGAATTACCAGAGCCTACAAGAAAACTCGTAAATCCGGCCCACCTTAAATCCTTGCTCACCTATCCGTCAGGGTCTTTTGTCCTGTAAATATGTCGATAAGCAGCAAGCAGCCTGGTATCCCATCCCCCTGTAAACCACCGCAATTCAATTCACAAAGAAGTTTGTCAGTGCTCAGTGTTTATCTTCGAGTGAAGTGCTGGAACTTTATAGGGTAAAAAAGTACATCAGCATTTGGCGTACAGTAGACCCCCGCAAAGTCATGGTTCAGAGTTTGCGGCCTCAGTCATTCACGGATTTTTCCTTAGAACCTAACTAATAATTGTTAGTGGAAACCACAAATATCCTCCACAATTTTTATGGCTTTTTTCGTGGCAATACTGTACTGTAGAGAGAACAGGAAGCAGCTGTAGAGAAAACCATGACTTAGGATGTTGAAAGTAGCCAAAAGAAATTTCAAACTGCAACTCCCAGCAGTCCCTGAAGTGGCTCTGATTGGTCTTCTGCTGAGGGTGCTGGGGCTGTTGAGGTCAAAGGATGTCAGCGCGGCTTTTAAAAAGGGGGCCGGTGACCAAAAGCAAAAAAAAAAAAGTTTTTGTAATTTGTGTTTCAAGTTCCTGTCTGTCTGCCTTTTGTTGGGTTACCTGTACTTATTCATTTTGTCCTGGATCGTTTTGTGCGTCTGGATTGTCTGCCATCTCCCTTTGTACATGAGGACTGTAAGTGGATTCATGGCCATCCTGCAAAGAAAGGAGCGCTCCTGAACCCATCCATCCATCTTCACCATTTCAGGAACTACTGGTAGGACTATCTGTACATTCCCATTCAACATGTGGATCTCTAGAATATCTATTTTCATCATTACATTTCATCCGTTGCTGTTTTTCATGAACTTTTTCATGATTTACTGTGTGTGTTTTGTTTGTGCTTTGTTGTATCTAATGTGTAATTGCCGTAAGGGAAACAGGGGTGGTATTGTTGTTCTCTTATTTCATTTGTTTTCATTATATTCTTTATTTGCTGTTTGATTACCGGTTGGCTTTGTTTTTGTCTCTGTTTGTGAGTGTGCGCGTCGGGTCAAGGCTGGAATCTCCACCATAAAACTAAATAAATCACTGTCTTCTCAATTGCGGCTTCTCATGTGATGCTACACTTACTTAAAAGCCTGAACCGTACCGATCCTTTTTGGCTGATTGCTTTGTTTTCCTCTTCTCCCCCAGACAGGGGTTGTGCTCCCCTATGATGTTTGTCTATTGTTTAATCATTAACTAACTGCATGCTGAACACCTTTTACTTCTGAAAGAGACGTGTTTGTTTAAAGTGCTTGTGTGCAATTCTGTGACCTAAGCTGCACTAAGACTAGCCTGCCAGCGTTAGTGCTTTATCACTGTGTGCTTGCTTGTAGCCAGTTTAAACGCAGTTGGCTCAGTGATTTACATCCATGGCGTCAGTTGCACTTTGTACATATTGTTCCAGTAGTTTTTAAAATAGTTTTTACAGTTCATTAGCAGTGTGTAAAATGATCAGTGTTGCAGTAATTGTGATGCTCTTTGCATGGAAAAAAAATTGTTTTTACTTTAAAATTTCACTTTTTCTTTGTTAATTGTGACATTTACTTAAAGTGCAGCAAAAAGTATTTGGCGTCCAGGGATGCATTAACCCCCAAGTATGTGGCAGTTCAACGGTTAAAGCCCCAAGATGCCGCTGAAACGAGCTGCACTGTCTAAGGCTTCTGGCAATGAAAACGCGCTTGCATGAATTACAGTCCTTGGGTGTGTGGGAACTGTTAACATTTGAATCTGATGATTACATATAGCACGGAACTGACTTCTGTACTATTCTTTCCTCTGCATGTCCTGGAGTACAAAAGAAACAGTACTGTGCAAAGTGGACACTGGCAAGATTGAAAAAAAAAAAAAGAACGCGGTCACTGATTACAAGCGTAAGATGTTATGCAAAGGAATATGAATAATATGAATAATGTTTCATCAGTGTCACAATATTTTCTGAAATGTACTATACAGGTCATAAAATGAGTTATTCCAAATATCATATACTAGCAGAATACCCGCGCTTCGCAGCGGAGAAGTAGTGTGTTAAAGAAGTTATGAAAAAGAAAAGGAAATATTTTAAAAATAACGTAACATGATTGTTAATGTAATTGTTTTGTCATTGACGTGAGTGTTGTTGTCATATCTCTCTCTCTCTCTCTCTCTCTCTCTATATATATATATATATATATATAGCAAAATACCCGCGTTTGGCAGCAGAGAAGTAAAAAGAAAAGGAAACATTTTAATAATAACGTAACATGATTGACAATATAATTGTTTTTTCATTGTCATGAGTGTTGCTGGCATATATATATACACTCACACACACACA
>JANRMT010062861.1:55430396-55466614 GCA_026402145.1 Polypterus bichir lapradei | reverse complement strand
TGAGAGGCGTGATGATGTCATACGAAACTCCGCCCCTCCAGCTGAACTCCATTACAGTAAATGGAGAAAAATAGCTTCTAGTTATGACCATTATGTGTAGAATTTCGAAATGAAACCTGCCCAACTTTTGTAAGTAAGCTGTAAGGAATGACCCTGCCAAATTTCAGCCTTCTACCCACACGGGAAGTTGGAGAATTAGTGATGAGTCAGTGAGTGAGTGAGTGAGTGAGGGCTTTGCCTTTTATTAGTATAGATTAGTACTATAACTAATGACAAAATGTTGACATGAAGTGTATATAGCTTTTAGAAAAGGTACAGACATGTGAAAGTGTTTATTTCATATTTCTACTTCAGTCTTCACACATTATAAATTATAATTAATAAAAATTGAAAGCATGACATTACACAAACTTCCTGAACGATCTTTTATTCTCTCACAATGAAAAAAATCTATGAATGAATCACATTTACTGGCAAGGGAAAGGAGTAAGGCTAAAAAATGTACTTTTTATTATATATTTATTTATACACACACACACATATATATGAGAGAGGAAGAGAGAGAGAGGAAGAAGTATACACAGCAGCTCAGAGGGTGGGCTTGGAGCAGTAACTTGCAGGGCTACACGTGTTTGATGCTCTGTTTTAAACAAACAAACAGAAAATAACTTTTTACTGAAGAATCTGGACAAGTTGATGGAAAAGTTTCCAGTTTTGTGCATTTATTAAATAAATACATGAATATATATATATATATATATATATATATATATATATATATATATATGCATCCAGTATAATATAAACAACTATTTTTATTTAATTTTTTGGTTAAATTATAATTTAATTCATTTGAAATACACATACTAAAAAGATGACTCTGCGAAGATCTACAGCAGGGAGTAGCAAGGTATTATTTTACTTACAGGTGTACTACTGGCTCACACATACTCATGCTTCAAGATGATGTGAGGAATCAGTAGTTGAGGGAATAGCATATGCTTGGTTAATTGTGAAGATGAAATTTTGTTCAAACTGTTTTTTATATGCATTGTTCTGTGCTCCAGTTATTAATACATTTTCTGATACTGCCTTGCTCACAAAACTCAAAATTGTGTATTTTTCCTCAAACAACACATCAAGACTCCTGCTGAGTCATAGAAACCAAAATAATCATTACTTTAAACATGAGAAGCAGGTTTTGCCACCTGCAATATCATAGTAGTAAAAACCTAAAAGACTCACAAAAATCTCTAACAGAGGTAAACCATAAAAAAACCCTCTCCAAATACCAAAACAAACATTCTTTATAAGTACATATTTTATTACAAAATATTCATAATAAAAATACAAACAAAAACATAAATAAAGCAAAGATTCAAAAAAGGTGTGCTTAAGAAACAAACATGAAAGAAAAAGAAAAAAAACTAAGTAAGTGACTCAGTAATGAAAACATCAAAGACAAAAGCAATATTTCAACAACCAGAAAATGAAGGGCACTTAGAGAAAACCAAATCCATGATCAGAAATCCAGGAAACTGAGGGATGAGCATTCAACAGTAGTAGTAAAACTGATGCCTATTCAGCTAGTTAATGTTCTGTTATTACCTTAAATAGGGCTTAGGGTCCTACAGTTGCTGCATCAAGGGCCCTGCCTTAGATTAAATATTCACTTATTTGGCTGACACTTTTATCCAAGGCGATTTACAGCATTTCAGATACGACTGGTTACCTATCTTTTGTTTTTCCAAACAACAAGAAGCAGTTACAACAACCTCACTAATAAATCTGGATGAACACCATAGCTGGTTTAGCGTTGTTACTCTCACTGCACCTACTTCTTCTTCTTTCCCATTAGGGATTGCCACAGTGGATCATCTTTTTCCATATTACTCTCACTGCACCATTTGGAGTATTTATATCACTGTATCTGAGTGTGGAATCACACCTCTACAGCAGCTGATCAGAAAGAGAATCACTTCAGACACTTTCCTGTACTGACCTCGTGGTTCAGAAACAGCTTCATCCCAAGAATTATAAACGCAATCAATCGGTCCATCAAGTGCTCCTTGTAGAAATGTGTGTACTAATAAGTACAATCACCTCACTGTAAACTTGCGATACAGTTATAATATTGCACAACCTGCGACACTTTATAAAGCGTGTATTTACATATGAAGACGATATCATTTTTAAGATGAAATGCACCAAAATATGTTTATTACATTATAAAGATAAAATGTTAACATCATTTAAATAATCTATATTTTTAGTAATTAATCATGTGAGGACATGGTGTCGCAGCGCTAGCAAGGAGCTGGCGCCCCCTTCCTGGGATTGTTCCTGCCTCGCGCTGTATTCTTGCTGGGGTTGGTATGACACTTGAAGGACAGATGGATAGAATAATTAAACATGTACTACGAAGATATTCTAATGTTCCTTGAAAGTTTTGAAGAATCTGCGATCTAAGCTTACAGATGGCTTAACATCTATTACAGAGCTGATTGTGTGGCGATTGGTTACTTGGAGAAAGAAAAGTAAGGACAGGAATAGGAGCTTAGTACGTTTGAAAGAGACAGTACTGCTGCAATAAATTATTTCATCGAAAGTCCTGCACGATGGGATTTGAGAAACTAGTAAATTAAATGATTTAAAGATGGAGTTTATGATGTTCACTTTAATGACAAAATAAACTATGTAATTAAAGTGGAAATTTCGAGATTAAAGTTGACATTTCATGCTTTTTTTCTCATTGTCCCTATTTTTTTTCTTTTCTCTGTACCCTAATAAGCTTTCATATAACACTCAGACGGTGGGCTACGACTCGCCTTTTCACGGCAACTTTGATATCTGACAACTTCTTTTTTATTTCGGACACTGTGTGACTTTGTGAACTTGAGCTTCCAAGTTTCTCCGACACTCTATGTCACTCGATCAACTTCCTTTTGTTGTTTATAAATAACACTGTTTAAACCAACAAATAGTATGTTTTTCCTTGCCTCCACTTGGTATTTGCTGAAATTATTCTGTTTCCCCCGTGCTTTTGCCATTGTCTTTTCACAGAACGCTGAGCTTAAGGACTATTTATATTGATTTGCATAATCAAAGAGGTGTAATTCTGGGAGGAGACGCGGCGGGACAGCAGGTGCATGCACGTGTGTTACTTTTCACGCTGACCAGGATTTATGGAGTGGAAGAACGTGGAAGATGGCAAACGCACAGATTTATGCATCTGGATTTTTTTGTGAGTATGCACATTTCCGCTTTTGTCTTTATGCCATGTTTTAGTGTGAATTCTACACACAACATTATGCATGAGGCCCCAGGTCCTGATGACTACCCTGCTGAATTTTATAAAAAAAATTTCAATCAAGTTAGCGGCCTATTTATTAGCAACTTTTATTGAAGCCGGAGTCAATAAAATTCTACCTCAAACTTTTTGCCAAGCATTAATTATTGTTATTCCTAAGAAAGAAAAGGACTTATTACAATGTGCATCATACAGACCAATCTCACTTCTAATTAATGATATTAAGATATTCTCCAAAGTCCTAGCTAGAAGGATTGAGAAGTGCTCCCTTCAGTAATATCATAGGACTAAACCGGATTTATTAAAGTATGACACTTATTTAATGTAATACAGTATATGCACCCATAAAGTCCAAGACTCCAGACAACTTATTTTCTTTGGATGAAGAAAAAGCATTTCATATGGTTGAATGGGATTACCTGTTTACCACTTTGCATAAATTTGGGTTTAGCCCTGACATATATGCATAGATCAAACTACTGCATACCTGTCCAGAAGCTTCAGTTTGTATTATCAACACTATCTCAGACTACTTCAAACTAGAACACTGTACAAGACAAGGATGCCCCTTCTCACCACTGCTATTTGCAATCACCATTGAGCCATTGGCTATTCACTTTTGAAATGCATCAGGGATAAAAGGAATTTTCAGTGAATGACTTGAACAGAAAATATCACTATATGCAGATGATATGGTACTGTATCTATCAGACCCACAAAATTCAGTGCCTGCAGCCATAACTGTACTAGATGAATTTCAAAAGATGTCTAGACTCAAAATGAATTTGAAGAAAAGTGTATTTTTTTCCAGTGAATTCTCTAGCAAACAGCATTAAATTGGACGTCTTCCCTTGTATCACTGCAGATCAGTTTAAATATCTAGGGATAAACATCACAAGTAAATATAAAGCTATTTGCATGGAAAAAATTAAATAAGACATGCATAGATGGTCTACCCTCCATCTTATTTTAGCAGGGAGAATTAACACTATCAAGATTAATATCCTTCCTAAGCTTCTGTTTCTATTTTAAAACATCCCCATATATATTAACTAGTCATTTTTTTAAGAAATTAGATTTAATCATAACCTCTTTTATTTGGAATTCGAAATATCTACACATCCAAAAGGCAACCCTACAATGACCTAAATAAGAAGGTAGCATGACTCTACCTAATTTTCAGTTTTATTACTGGGACAGCAAACAAACAAGTTATAAAAACATGGAAACTGACATAATTAACACACGCTAGCTTGGCCTGCAAAAGAAATGAAATCCTGCAATACCTCTTTATATTCCTTGCTTTGTACACCAGTAAATGCAAGGTATTGTCAATATTCTAACAACCCAATTGTCCTTCATTCACTTAGAATATGGAAGCAATGTAGGAAGCGCATCAAGTTACAGAATATTTTATCCGTGGCACCTCTACATGATAACCGCCTTTTTCCACTTTTTTTGAACTTACACAGTTTTTACAGTAATGTTTGGATGTATGGGATTTAGAGATTTGTAAATAAATAATGTCTTTGTATCCTATGAACAATTACACTCCAAATTTAGTTTCCCATCAACAAAATTTTTCCACTATCTCCAAATTAGAAACTTTACTAGACTTTGTCCAATTTTCCTCACCTCCCACTTATGTCTATTCCAGAAGAGATATTGATCAGTCTTGAAGACTCTGACAGCATTTCTATAATATATAAAACCATTTTAAAGTCCCTTCCTTATTCCCAAAATACAGTGGGAAAGGTATGACTTACTCAACATTTCTTAAAAGGAGTGGAAGGCAGACATGCACAGAATCCACTCTATATCTCCATATGTGCAAAGCATTCAATTATTCTACTTTAATTTTTTTATTGAGTTATCTGTAATGTTTAAAATTGTCCAAAATGTTTCCAGGGCAAGATCCAACCTTTTTTAAATGCTTATCAGTCAGCCTTGGTGTCACAGTCACTTCTTATCCATTAATAGCTGTGTTTGGTGTACTCCCAGATGGACTTAAAGTGGAGAAGGACAAACAACTGTAATTGCCTTTACTTCACTATTGGCACGTAGACTTATCTTGCTCAACTGGAAGAATCCTAGCCCACCTCTGTTAAGTCAGTGGGTAACTGATGTTATATACTATTTGAAATTGAAAAAAATCAAATTCTCTCTTAGAGAATGTGTTCAAAACTGGAAGGATCAAATCAGTAATATTTTAGAATAAGCACTTATACTGGGGAGAAAGACTCCTTTCCCTTAAATGCTGTTTATTGAACATTCGCTCTCTTGGCACTAAAGCTGTTTTGGTAAATTATATTATATTAAGTACAAAATCTGATCTGTGTCTTCTTACTGAAACCTGGCTTAGTAAATGTGACACTGTTCCCCTAGCAGAGGCGTCACCAGATGGATACTCGTTCCTTCATAAGTCTAGAGATTCTGGTTGAGGAGGAGGCCTTGGAATAATTCATTGTAACAAAATGCAAATCACTTCTAAAAATTTAGGCAACTTTACATCCTTCGAGGTATTCATTTTAAATATTAAAACAGATTCCAACACAATTATAGTGCTAGTCTACAGACCACCAGGGCCATATTCATTGTTCATGACTGAATTTAGCAACCTTCTGTCTGATTTGGCTATAAATTATGATCATGTAGTTCTGATGGGGGATTTTAATGTACACATTGATGTGGAAACTGACACTTTTAGCAAATGTTTTACTTATTTGTTAAATTCAGTAGGATTTTGTCAGATTGTCAAAGGTCCAACTCATAATCATAACCACACATTAGATTTAATTATAACTTACAAAGTTGAAATTCAAAATTTAAATATTACTCCATTAAATGTAGTTATTTCTGATCACTTCTTAATTACATTTGATTTAGTTCTGCCCATGCCAATGCACTCACAGATTAAAACAAAGACAGTGCGACATCTAGATTGTAATTCTGCTTCAAAATTTATAGATACCTTGAGTAAGTCGAGTGTAATTGTGGAAAACCATTTAGATCAGTTAACATCAAATGTAAACATGGAAAACAATTTAGATCAGCTAATATCACATTATAATGTGACCTTGAGAGATGCTCTGGACACAGTGGCTCCCCTTAAAACAAAAGTGATCAAAGCGCTTAGAAACTCTCCCTGGTTTAACGAAAACACTCGAGCTCTTAAATTAGAGTGTCGAAAACTGGAGCGCAGATGGAGAACAACAAAGCTACATGTCTTTCAAATTGCATGGACAGAGAGTGTTAATAAATATAAAAAAGCCCTCTTTAAAGCTCGCTCAGAATACTATTCTACATTAATAGATAGCAATAATAAAAATCCTCGGGTACTGTTTAGAACAGTGGCTAAATTAACAAATGGCAATTCAGATCAACAGTGCAAAATACCAACAGATATTAGCAGTACAGACTTTATGAACTTCTTCAATGAGAAAATTAAAAATATAAGATCCCAGATCTCAGCATCACAGTACAAACCAAATACTAGCTTAGCAGACCCTGCCGCACATTGCATTCAGCACTTTAGTAATTTTAATCCTGTAACTGAGCAGGAAGTCTTAACTTTAATTACTAAAATGAAGCCCTCTACTTGTTCCCTAGATCCAGTGCCAACAAAACTAGTAAAAAGTGCAATGGATGTTCTTGCAGCACCTATTCTAACCGTTATCAATAGTTCATTACTGCATGGCACAGTACCTGATGCACTAAAAGTGTCAGTCATTAAACCTTTACTTAAAAAGTCAGACCTAGACCCACACATACTAAATAATTATAGGCCTATTTCAAATTTACCATTTCTCTCTAAAATACTAGAAAAAGTAGTCGCCAGTCAGCTTCAGTCACACCTTACGCATTACAATTTATTTGAGAAATTCCAGTCTGGTTTTCGCACTGGTCATAGTACAGAAACTGCACTAACACGGGTTGTAAATGACATTCTGATATCCTCTGATGAAGGAAACTCCACTGTAATTATGTTATTAGACTTAAGTGCAGCATTTGACACCATTGACCATTCTATTTTACTGCACAGGCTAGAAAATGATGTTGGTCTTACAGGCCCCGTGCTCGCTTGGTTCAGTTCTTATTTATCAAATCGATTCCAATATGTACAGAAATGTGCTGACAGTACTCCATCATTATACACAGAAGTTCAATATGTTGTCCCACAGGGCTCAGTACTTGGGACCTTTACTGTTTTCACTTTACATGCTTCCACTGGGATCTCTCATTAGGAAACATAATGTTAATTTTCACTCGTATGCAGATGACACCCAGTTATACCTTTCATTTAAATCAAATGAAGTTTCTCAGATGTTGTCTTTAATTAGTTGTGTTAGTGAATTAAAGGAGTGGATGAATGAGAACTACTTGTCTTTAAATACAGATAAAACAGAGATGTTAATTGTTGGAGGGAATGACATTTAACTCAGTTGGAATCCCAATTAATTTTACTGAATCAGCCCGCAATCTAGGAGTTATCTTTGATTCTAGCATGTCATTTAAAGCACATATTACAAAGTTGTCCAAAACATGTTTCTTCCATCTGAAAAAATGTTAGGAAATTAAGGCGCTTTCTAAATAAACAGGATTGTGAAAAATTAATTCATGCATTTATCTCTAGTAGGATTGACTACTGCAATGCGGTGTTCACTGGCTGTTCAAACTGTTCTTTATACAGCCTCCAGCTAATCCAAAATGCGGCTGCAAGAATTATTACAAGAACAAGAAAATATGAACACATAACTCCAGTTCTTAAATCCTTACACTGGCTCCCGGTTAAGTTTAGGGCAGATTTCAAAATCCTCCTTTTAACATATAAAGCATTAAATGGCCAAGGTCCGGCTTACTTGTCTGAACTTATCATGACTTACAAACCTGAGCGCACATTAAGATCTCAAGATGCCGGTCTGCTTATGATTCCAAGGATTAATAAAATAACAGTGGGAGGTCGAGCTTTTAGTTACAGGGCCCCTAAACTGTGGAATGGTCTTCCTGCTTCTATAAGAGATGCCCCCTCGGTTCCAGCCTTTAAATCCCGGCTGAAGACTCACTACTTCAGTTCAGCATATCCTGACTAGAGCTGCTGATTAACTGTACATACTGCATCTCTGTTGTTAGTCATTAGCACTAAAACATAAGTAACATGATAATTATAATTGAATACTAACCCTCACCTATTCTGTTTCTGTTCTCGGTACTCAAATGTGGCAATTGGTGCCACGGCCCACCTGCCAAGTTGTTTGCCTGCCTATGGTAAAGTCATCCCTGGTGGAGGATCACAGGAATCATGGGAAAGAGGGGCCCTTTCATCGGATTGGCTGGCCGAGCAACGTTTCAGCCGTGGAATGGCCAAATGGGGAGGCAGCTTGACGGATGAGGTCTCCAGCACTCTAAAAATATCAAAATCTTATTATGTGATATCATCTACTGTTAAATTCTGCTCTGTACTTCTAAAGTTTTTATTATTATGCTGTATTAAGGATTTGTTCTGTTCTGTATACTTGTATTGAACTCCTTCTTTTGACACCCACTGCACGCCCAACCTACCTGGAAAGGGGTCTCTCTTTGAACTGCCTTTCCCGAGGTTTCTTCCATTTTTCCCTACAAGGTTTTTTTGGGAGTTTTTCCTTGTCTTCTTAGAGAGTCAAGGCTGGGGGGTTGTCAAGAGGCAGGGCCTGTTAAAGCCCATTGTGGCACTTCCTGTGTGATTTTGGGCTATACAAAAATAAACTGTATTGTATTGTATTGTATTGTATTTCCCTCTATACTACTCTCAAAAGTTTTACTGTGGCTATTCTCTCTTTCTCATGGGTGGGGCCTGAATTGAATTGAGTTTTCTTAAATTTGACTTGATTGTATGGAATGTTATATACTTTAAATAAAATAAATACAACAGAGAATAATTAGTACTAAAATGTTAATTAATACACTTGGCAGTCTCAGGTTATTGCAAGTAATGTTTTTTACTTACAAACCATCTAGTTTGGGCAATAATGAATATCTAGCAACCATCAGTAACAGTGAATAATAGTACTGCAAATTGCAGACTTTGTTGCCACTTTCAGTCATTATGTGCGTTCATGAACAAATGTCGCTGAATGTAACCAGCAGCATGCCCAGACAGCATAGTCAAAAGTAAGCAGCACGATCGACAACAGACTGTAATTTCATCTATCTTAAGTATGTGTTCCATCAGTGCCCTCTAGGGGAGTATAGCTGTTGGGTGGGGAATATGACATTTTTATTGATCCCTCAGCCATGAAATTAGCTGTGCAACAGTTAGGAGACAGAAAAGAAGCTGCCTGTTTAGGTCAGAAGAGGTTGAAATCACTGCTTGTATGTCCTAGCATCCTAGATAAAACTGTGAGACATTCTGCCTCAATAGTGTAGAATTTAGGAGGGGAAAATGTCACTCTTAGCAATCCCTCAGCAGAAATCTGCTATCTTTGTTTGAGGAATTACTAAGAGTGCCACTTTTGCAGTTAGTGGAGACTTTTTGTACCATGATTATATTTTTTCAAACTCTATTATACAAAACTGTAGTACAGTAATCCCTCACTATATTGCGTTTCGACTTTCGCGACTTCACTCTATCGCGGATTTTAAATGTAAGCATATCTAAATATATATCACGGATTTTTCGCTGGTTCACGGATTTCTGCGGACAATGGGTCTTTTAATTTATGGTACATGCTTCCTCAGTGTGTTTGCCCAGTTGATTTCATACAAGGGACACTACTGGCGGATGGCTTAGAAGCTACTCAATCAGAGCATGTATTACATATTAACTAAAACTCCTCAGTGATATAAGATATGCTTCCCACGCAGTGCTTGATTGTTTGCTTTTCTCTCTCTCACCCTCTCTGACATTCTCTGCGCCTGACGTAGGGGGTGTGAGCAGAGGGGCTGTTTGCACAGAGGCTGTTTGCCTAGAGGATACGGACGCTCCTCTAAGAAATGCCGCTTTATTGCGGTGCTTCGGCATACTTAAAAGCACAAAAGCACACATATTGATTTTTTGATTGTTTGCTTTTCTTTGTGAGTGCTCTCTCACTCTCTGAAATTCTCTGCTCCTGATGCGGGCACTCCTTTGAAGAGAAGATATATTTGCATTCTTTTAATTGTGAGAAAGAACTGTCATCTCTGTCTTGTCATGGAGCACAGTTTAAACTTTTGACTAAAGGGTGTTATTTCATGTCTAGAGGGCTCTAATAATGTTAACAGTGTGGGAAAGTTTATAAGGGCTTAAAATATCTAAAAATAACCATACAAACATATGGTTTCTACTTCGCGGATTTTCATCTATCGTGGGGGGTTCTGGAGCGCAACCCCCGCGATCGAGGAGGAATTACTGTATATTTAAGCATAAGGTCAATATAGTCTATATGTCTGTGGTTCTTTGATTTAAAGTAGGTAATATTGCTTTACTCACACTTTATTAACACAATTCAAATGTTTTGTAAAATAAGTACTAAAGCATTATGCATTTTTGCTGATATTTCCATTAATGGGCATTTTTAGTATAAGTTCTAACGTGCACAAGAGCAGGTTATAAATGTTGTCAGGAATTCATTCATAATTCAAGAGCTGTCTATTATTATTGATGGCATATAATGTAAAACTCAACATATTGTATAAAGAGAAGAATAAACCAATCCCAGAGCTGATACCTGAGTGACATTATATACTATTTAACTACAGATTAAAAAAAAAATAAAGCTTAAATTACTCAGGAAGCACTAAACAAAAAGAAATTGTTGTAGAAGGCCACTGCATCACCAAAGCTAAACTAAGAGAAAACTAAGAAAAACTAAATAACAGCTTAGCACCAAATAGCAGAAGACAAATTGTGGCAATCTAAACATAATAAAAGCTGATGACCTGGGGCCTCGTGTATAGTAGGTGCATACGCCTGTTTCCATGCTCACATCGCAATGTATAAAAATTAAACTTGCCGTAAAGCTACACGTATTTTCACGCTAGTTCAATCTCTTGTGTACTCAAGTTCTCCATTCGGTTTTGCAAACAGGCAGCACCCAGCGTCAAAGCAGTGCTACTGTTCCTGTGTGGTTTTCCTTTAGTTTTTAGATTCACATCTCTGACCTGGCTTTATCAAATGCACTGAAATTAACCGCATATCGTTTATTAGTTTAATGCATCTCATTGTAATCAACTCGTAACTATATAATGGTGCACTGAATGGCCAGACTATTCTAAATACCATCACTGCTTTAGTGTTGTTATTCCCAGTGCACCACTGAGTATTTAACCCACTGTATCTGAGTGTGGAATCACAGCTGTACAGCAGCTGAGAGAGACAGTACTGCTGCAGTAAATTATTTCATCGAAGGTCGCGCACGGCGCAACAAGCATCTTGCAGGAGGCAGGAACAATCTCTAGACAGGGAGTCAGCTCATCACTAGTACTGTGCCACCGTGTCCCCATGTTTGATACATAGTTTAAATCCTATCATTATGAGAATGATATTAAGTATACATCTTAATATTTAAATTGTTCAGAGAGCTGTAATATTATGAATGTAATGTCGGCGGAATACAAAAGCCCGTTTAAGAAGTACGTAGTGATTCACACACATAGAGCACATAAAAGAACACATAGAAAGAAGCATTTAACGTGCTACTTGAGTTACGATGGGATCTGAGAAACTAGTAAATGAAACGATTTTAAGATGAAGCTTATGACGTTCTACTTTGATGACAAAATAAATTTCAAGATTAAAGTTGACATTTGGACATTTTTTACAACTGTGTCCCTATTTTGTTTTTCTTTTCTCTTTACCCTAATATGCTTCCATATGACACTAAGACGGTGGGCTAAGACTTCCCTTTTCACAGTGACTTTGATATCTGACCACTTCTTATTTATTTTGGACACTTTGCAACTTTCTGAATTTGAACTTTCGAGTTTCTCCACCACTCTGTTACTCGATCAACTTCATTTTGTTGTTTATATCACTGCTTAAACCAACAAATAGTATGTTTTTCCATGCCTCCACTTGGTATTTGCTGAAATTCTTCTATTTCCCCCATTCTTTTGCCATTGTCTTTTCACAGAACGCTGAGCTTAAGGGCTATTTATATTGATTTGCAAATTCAAAGAGGTGTAATTCTGGGAGAAGGTGGGGAGTGGCAGCAGGCACATGCACATGCATTACTTTTCATGCTGACTGGGATTTATGTAGCGGAAGAACGTGGAAGTTGGTGTAAGCACAGATTTATGCATCTGGATTTTTTGTGCGTACGCACATTTCCGCTTTTGTCCGTACGGCATTTTTTAGTGTGAATTCTACGCACGCCGTTATGCATGAGGCCCCTGCCCTGTGTCAACAGGGCTTCTCACATAAGGGAACTGAACAAGGCCATGCCAATTGCTTTGGGCCATAAAGTTGTGGGCATTTGAGATGTTACGAAAACAACAGGAGGACACAAGCCATGCAAAAGCAACCGTAGTGACACAGACAAATAAATATGAGTTGTACTCTACTGTCTGCAGAACCTCACAAATATCATCAGGCTAAGGTACATACTAAAATGTTCCAATAAATATGAAGAAAAAGAACACCAAGGACAATTTAAAATACCCAAACTAAAGTCTAAAACCTGTATAAAATGAAAAAACATTTGTCAAGTGGGTCAAAACCCATGCTTAAATTTAAAAGCATATTGACTGTAACTCTTCCTGGGTGTTATATACAGTGGCAACAGTCTAGGATTACATGATACAAAATTGGAAAGTTCAGCCTTGAATGTTTCTTTTAGTTTATTATTGAATAAATTCATAATCTCATTGTTGGAAATCTTAGGTGAAACTGCTATAGGTGTTATTAATGTTCTAATGTAATTATTTGGAGTATCATTACTTGTTGCTCAGTCTCATGGAGGTCACAAGAGTCATAATGACGATTACAATACTTTTGATATCTGTGCTGATTCCTGCTTTATGCTTATGCCACTTTTGGCTGTTTGGCTTGATTTATTTTGTTTCTACTAGATGTTTTAGGTCAGTTAGAGAACATTAAAGTGTATCCTTTAGCCTTCATTTAACTACATACATCAAAGTGATTCTGTGAATAATGACTGTCACTATTGTACAAATCTTAAGAAACTGGCTTCAAGTCCATTTTCTCTAATAATTTCTCATTCAGTTCTATATCCATACTGCTATGCCTATATTTTTAAGGCCTTTCCTTCTTTCAAAACAGGAATATTCCTCTTGGGATATTACACATTGTATTTTCCATCTTTGGATTTCTGGTAGATAATGTACTAATAGCTTTAGGATATGTGTGTTTTTTAAAGTGCTCAACTGCTTTCCTAATAACATTATATAATGTTTTTATGCCTGAGCAAATCATACTTGAAGAAAATAATGTCTACTAATGAATGTTTTTCAGATGCAATCAAGCAAATACTCTGGGGTGCAGTAAAAGAATTCCACAGAGGTAAAACAACAGATGAACCATCCAACAGCAGATTTACAGTACTGAGCTCTTAGTGTGAGCTGAGCCAGTTGAACCTATCTTTAGGCACATGACTTCAACTAGTTATCAGTCAATCTTTATTTTATAAAATAAGGAACACAATATCAAAAATACCTGTACACTGTACAATACAAGTGATGAAGAAATTTAGGAAATTTGCTGATACACCTATGGGTTTCATGTCCTGCTACATTAGCTTTTTTGCTCCAATGTATGACAATGTATTTTTTTTAACATTTCACTTTACAGTACACCCCCAAAATTTGTGGAGGTTATGTTCTTAGAGCACCCGAGAATTGTGAAAAACCGCAAATTTTAGATGTGGTTAAAAAAATGCTTATTTTCATAGTTTAAACCCTAAATATGCCCCCAAAACACTTTAATTTAATTTCAAACTCAGCTTAATAAATTACTTAAAAATAAAGAATGTAAAGGTAAACCTGCATACTGTACTGCTATGTCTCCTGCAGTGCTAGAATGTAAAATACGGATGTTACCGATGTATGTACTGTAATTCATGCAAGCGTGTTTTCATTGCCAGAAGCCTTAGACAGTGCAGCTTGTTTCGGCGGCATCTTGGGGCTTTAACCCTTAAACTGCCACATACTTGGGGGTTAATGCATCCCTGGACGCCAAATACTTTTTTGCTGCACTTTAAGTAAACATCACAATTCACAAAGAAAATGTGAAATTTTAATGGAACACTTTTTTCATGCAAAGAGCATCACAATTACTGCAACACTGATCACTTTACACACTGCTAACGAACTGTAAAAACTATTTAAAAAACTACTGGAACAATATGTACAAAGTGCAACTGATGCCATGGATGAAACTCAGTAAATCACTGAGCCAACAGCGCTTGAACTAGCTGCATGCAAGCACACAGAGGTAAGCGCTGATGCTTGCAGGCTAGTTTAGTACAGCGGCTCAATCCCAAGGACAGTGAGGCTGCAGTACTGCAGGGTTTCACGCTTGGGTCAAAGAATTGCACAGAAACACAGGAGATTGTAGAGACAGGAACTTTATTCAAACACTTCAAACAAACATGTCTCAGAAGTAAAAGTAAGTATGCAGTTAGTTATCGATTAAAGAATAGACAAACATCATAGGGGAACACAACCCCCAATAGGAACAGAGAATGTCTAGGGGAGGAGAGAGAAACAAAGCAATCAGCCAAAAAGGACAGGTGCTGTTCAGGCTTTTGAGTAAGCGTAGTGTCGTGCGAAAAGCATATCACACGACAGAGCAGCTGCAAGTAAGCCCAGCAAGAAAGGGAGCAATGTGAAGGTAATCTATCAGTGTTTTTTAAAAGGGGGTTTTTGAGGAGCGTCTGTGTCTTCTAGGGGTGCGTTCAGCCCCCCTGCTCACAAGGGGCTGCCGCTAAGATTCACACCGTCGAGAAGACGGTGATTTATTTATTTTTATGGTGGAGTTTCCAGGGACGCACCCAGCGTCACAAACAGAGACAAAATCAAATCAAACCGGAAATAAAGAATGTAAGGAAAACAAATGAAATAAGAAAACAACGATACCACCCCTGTTCCCCTTATGGCAATTACACATTAAATACATTAAATACAGTACAACAAAGCACAAACAAAACACACGCAGTAAATCATGAAAGAGTTCATGAAAAATGGCAACGGATGAAATGTAATGATGAAAATAGATAGTCCAGAGATCCACACGTTGAATGGGAATGTACAGATAGTCCTACCAGTAGTTCCTGAAATGGTGGAGACAGGTGGACGGGTTCAGGAGCGCTCCTTTCTTTGCAGGATGGCCATGAATCCACTTACAGTCCTCATGTACACAGGCAGACAATCCAGACACACAAAACGATCCAGGACAAAATGAATAAGTACAGGTAACCCAACAGAAGGCAGACAGACAGGAACTTGAAACACAAATTACAAATACATTTTTTGCATTTGGTCACTGACCCCCTTTTTAAAAGCCGCGCTGACATTGTTTGACCTCAACAGCCCCAGCACCCTCAGCAGAAAACCAATCAGAGCCACTGCAGGGACTGCTGGGAGTTACAGTTTCAAATTCTACAGTATTGTCACAAAAAAGCCATAAAAATTGTGGAGGATATTTGCAGTTTCCGCTTACAATTATTAGTTAGGTTCTACGGAAAATTCCGGAAATAACTGTGGCTGCGAACTCTGAACCGCGACTTCGCAGGGGTCTACTGTATTTAGATTTTCAGGGACTGGAGCCTAATCTGACAGAATTGGGCATAAAGCTATAGGCATTCTTTGTTTAGAAACCAATCAACCTCAGGATATAATCATACTCACATTCATTTAATTGTTTTTTTTAAGTATTTCTTGACATGGACACTTCCATTTTGTGCCAGTTTTATCTATGGTCATGGCCATCTTATTTACAGTTGCTAAAAAGGGTTGCTACAACGTGATTTGCCTCCTGTGATGAACAGAGCTGGGACAGTTACTCAAAGAAACAAATCCATTACAAATTACTAATTAATTCTCTTTAATTGTAATGGGTTTTCTTTACTCATTACTGACTAGAAAATGTAATCACTATACTAATTATATTTACGTTTCTCTCTAAACCTATGCAAATATGTATCTTTCAGAAAGTACATACCTCCTTTCAGTATTTTGATAAAGAAGGAATTAACAATACCCATGAATGTGAATTCAGCATTTAAACAAGTTAACAATATGATTTATGGTAGCAACATACTATTTCAAACTGACAAATCAGCAACTAGAGGCTTTAAGTTCCCAAAAGTATTCTTTAAAAAAATCTTAAAAATTTAAAATAAAATTGACTTGACCACTCAAACACTTCATATTAAATATTGCCAGGCTCACAAAACTAAAAGAGACTCCACCTCCAAAACAAGGCCTGGAAATAACCTATCTGTAGATGTTTTAAAAGTGTTATAAAGACAAAAACAAGCCTTTCTTAAGGTCTTAATACATAAAATAAATGATTAATAGATGCATTTCTGCAGTACCTAAACTAAAATGTTAACAAAATAATACATGAAACAAAACAAAATTTGAGCCAGGAATAGCACTTATTACACAGAAAGTAAGAACATAAGATATTCAACAAACAAGAGGAGACCATTTAGTCCATTGGGTTTGTCTGTTCGGTTAATAGCTAAACTGTCATAATATCTCATGATGATATTTCTTAAAGGTTGTCAAGGTTTTTGCTTTAATGACGTGTCAGGCTAGTTTGTTCCAGATTCCCTCAAGTCTTTGCATAAAGAAATACCTCCAGGCTTCAATCCTAAATACACTTTCCTTTAGTTTCCACTGGTGTCCATGAATACATGATTCAGCCATAAGCTGAGAAAATTCTGTTGGATCTACTTTATTAGTGCCTTTTTGGATTTTGAAGACTTGGGTTAGGTCTCCATGCAGCCTCACCTGTGGAGATTAGATAGGTTTAATTCTCAGATTCTCTGAATCTGATATTCTTAAGGGATAAGTCAAAATAATTTCTTCCCAAACATAGTATACATTCATTTGCCACATTAAATTGTGTTCTAAACTGAAGTATTTTTTTTATAAATTTAAAAATTTTAAAAATATCTTTTCTGTTTTTGCATCTTACAATAGAGCTTAAGGGTACTCAAGTGCATAGGTGAATAAAAAGCCTTAAAACTACATTCATTTTTCAAGCCAAAAATGTTATTTAGTATCGATCCATATCTTGAAATGAATGACATTTTACAAAACATTCTGAGATTCAGCCATTTTAAATGGAGACCAGTTGTGCACTTCATGTCACCAAGTACCCCATTCATCCTCCTCCTCGTGGTTTCACATCGGAAAGCCATGGCCAAGCACCCATTAATTACTTACATTACTGAATTTTGATGTGCAGATGTGAATTGTTGTGACTGTTCTGTCTAACCAATAATAACTAAAAAGGAACAAATAAGGTCACTTTTATTCTTTCATATGGAAGATTTCTTTCTGTCGCAAAATTGTTTACTGCAGCTAGATTGAAAATGCATGTGTGTGCGTCATTGAGGAAGAATTATGAGCAGGCATGTAGTATTTAGTCATGGGGTAAACACACATGCAAACACAGACACACTAGGGCTACTTTAGCAACCCCAAACCACCTAAACTGCATGAGTTTAGATTGTGGGAGGAAACCAAAGCATTGGGGGAGAACATGCAAACTCCAAACACAGGCAAACCTTAGTCTCGTTCCCTGCGAGAAAGCAGTGCTACCACTGTGCCACCCTGCACCTAATATTATTATTATTATTAATTGCTGTCTTCAATGTCGTCCATCACTTAATCTATTTAGATAGAATAGCACGTCTCTAATGGTTTGGCCACTTGATCTGCCATAATGAGCAGTCAGTGACAAACACAGCTTTTTGCCTCAATCCAGAGAATGTATCCACGTGGAAACCAAAAGAAATTCTGGCTCAAATGATTGAGGAATGTTATGTAAAAAGTCAATGCTGCCACTCAAAGACGCCCTTGATTGGAACAAATGGAAGATTACACACCGAAAAGCAGGCCTTTTGTCACCATGGGACAAATGCAAGGAAGAAGATGAATCTATTCATGTTTTTTCTCTGCTATAGAACAGCCATGAAACGGGAGACACCTCAGCACCATTCTAGTTCGAATGGAATGGAACAGTGTGAGGTTATTTACTGTTTTTAGAGTGCCAATCCTGCCACCAACCCCCAAGTTTTCCCTGCAAGTTGTAACCTGCTTACATGGCTGGATGTACGTTAACATCATTCCCAGGACAGCAATTTCAGGTTAAGAGCCTTGCTAAATGACCTAACGGAGTGGAATCACTTCTGGCATTAGGCTGAATATTAATAATAACAATCCATACATCATGTGGACACTTGGGGGTGCTGTTGCCCGTGAAATCCAACAGACAGATACTCCGGACACAGGTTTAACAGCACTAAGCAGATTTTTAATCTTTTTCTTTTCAATAGTGCCTCCAAAGCACCACCTCCACCAAACACACAGTAAATCAACACAATAATTTTCCTCCTCTCTTCCCAGCAAGCTCTGTCACACTCCCTCCCAACTCCGGCTCGCTTGCTGGGTTTCCAACAGTCCTTTATATATTCCTTGACCTGGAAGTGCTTCTGTCCTTCTGTCTATGTGATTTCGTCAGCTCTTCCGGGTCAGATGGAGAACTGTATTTTCTTTAACCCGGAAGTACCTCTGTCCGTCCATCCCCATGACTTGGGAGTACTTCCAGGCTATATGGTAAGCAGAAATCCACGTGTCTCCCTGCAGCGGCACCCACGGTACCCAGCAGGGCTGTGAAGCTGACCTCCATATACCATAGTGCTCTGCCGGAATCTGGGGCACTGCTATGCTGCAGGGAAGTCACCATTTAGCATCCTGGGTGTGACGGCTAGGTTGAGCTGCCAGCCTTCCATCACAATCATCGTTAATTTTGTTCATAAAAACTAAGACAAAAATCTCGTGAACAACATTTTTTCTGTGATGAAAATGGAACACAAATTAAATACAAATGTGCCTGTAATGATGAAAACTAAGACAAATGCTTTTAAAGTAATTGTTGACAAAAACTAAACAAAATGAAAATGTTACAAACATACAACTGGACAATGAGCTATGTGAAGCTCTTTGCACATCTCTATTACACATGACACTGTCCACCTACAAAAAATGAGCAGGAATGCACAGGTGAAATTTTAAAAGTTTGTATGCACGCTTGTAATTGAATAACACTATTTTGGGCGCCATCAGAAAATCATCACTCCATTCTGCTATAAAATCCAACACACAGTTACACATGGGATTTTGTTATTGCCAGGTTTATTCCTTTACAAGTTACTTAAGAAACAGATTCATGCAGCTTTGAGAGTGCAATCAGATGCGTTCAGCATCAGATGTGAGTTGTAAATGTTTAGCTTGTAGTGTCACGCATTTGTAACAGCAGATGAAACGACGGGGGGGGGATTAATTGCTTTTAATGTAGTGTCCTACACTGTCCTGATAAAGGAACAGAAGTTTTGCATTTGTCCTTTGATTTTAAGGAGCACATCTACACATGTTTGTCCATGCATCCATCCAGTTTGTAACTGGTGGATACTGTTCAGGGTTACAGGTGAAACCACCTTGCACACATCTACTTATACATACGGGCAGTGACAACAACAGTCATAGCAATTAAAAATCAAGGCAAGTCTCAAATGAAGTGGCTATTTGGCTTGTCTACATCATCAATTAAATTAGCTGCTCTTTTTGTTAATATTAACATAAAATGTATTTTGGATTTCAGTGGTTGAATCACATCTCCCAATTAATATGATATGTACATGTACAGTATGGCAAAACAACATTGCCTTATTCCTGAATACGAATCTGCAAACACAAAATTTATGTTATTCATTTGGTTTTTGATAGCAAACTAATATTTATGAGCATAAACATTAAAATGTATAACATAGAAAAAGCACTTATGTCATATATTAGAATAGTTAGAATGGTACATTAGTGAATGTCTCTCTCTGTTACAATTAACTGACTACAGGTAATTTTTGTAACTCTGGATATGCAAACAGGCTAAGCAATAACAAAGTCCGATCGCTCATGTGAGACACTTTGGAACCAGCACAGCAAAGGCTCTTTTACTACAGTTCTGAGATATTGAATTAATGTAAAAATGTGACTCATCCATTAAGTGTTACTCTTTACTGATTTTTTTTAAGTAAGCTAATGATGTAAATATAAATCTTACAATAGCAAATGTTGCAAACCTAACAGAGTGATTCTCTGACAAACCAGATTTTAAAACTATTTTGTTACAAACACAGCTTTTCAGGGTATGTTTAAATGTAAGTATCTTAAATTATTTTGGAATTCACTAATTCAACAGTACAGATATAAAAATAATGTTTGAATTTTAATTGTTAGTATTTTAAGCAGTATTTTTCAGTTGCTGGACAAAAAATATATCATGGTCAGATAAATCAGATAGTCTATGATAATCTCATTCTTTATAAACCCTGTGCTGATATTAAATGTGTGCTGCTGGGTTCAGCATTTTTTGATAAAATCTTATAGCAGCATAACTATGGCACGTTGAAAGCCAGAAACTGTGATGACAAACCATAGCTGCCATTACCTGACAAAGATCTTTTGAAGTTGTGATGGATGGCCAGGGATCCTACCCGGACGGGGCACCCTTTATATGAGAAGACCGGGGGAATGGGCACACTACCAGGAGTACCTCCCCCGGTACACGAGAGGGCAGTCCCCTGGGTTTACATTGGGGCCACGGATTTGGAGCTTGGCAGCTTAACCTGCTGGGGGTCCGTGGTCATCACCAGGGGGCACCTGGCAGTCTGGACATACAGCACTTACGCCACACCCGGAAGTGCTGCCGGAGTTTAATCATGGGACACCTGGAGCACTTCCGGGTGCTCTATAAAGGAGGCCACCTCACTCCATTCAGAAGCCAGAGGCAGGAGGCAGAAGAAAGGATTAAGTGGAGCTGGATGTTGGAGCATGGCATTGTGTGCAGGACATTGAAAATAAATAAAAGTGCGTGTTCTGGACATTCTGGGTCTATGTGTCTGTCTGTAGCCGGGCTATCTTTTACAGAGTAAATCCTTTCTACAGCTTCTTTTCAATTTATACGCAATAATCACTACATGTGGTTTGGCTCATTAATGTAAAAGTAATATCTATCTGGTTTTGACTGTTTGACTAATTTATTTTTCTTTTTGTCAACTAAAACTGACTTTTTCTTGACTAAAATTAATTTACTTTTTGTCGACTAAAGCTAGACTAAAATTAACAATTATTAAATGACTAAAATGTGACTAAAACTAAAATGCAAGATAGTCAGAAGACTAAAACTAAATCAAAATGTATTGTCAAAATTACCACTGCCATACATTGTCCTAAATCACATATCCAAGGAAGGGTAGCTGGGCAGCTGGAGCCTAGGTCACTCATCATTGAACACAAGCCAGGAACAATCCCTAGACTAGACATGGAACCAGTCAATCATAGGGCGAACACATACACACACATTTAGAACATTTTAGCAGTGCCAATTCACTATTAGATTATTGAAGCAGTATCTGTTTGTTGTTACAAGCCATAACCACTGCAGAAACAGAATTGCAGAAGCAAAAGTGGAAATACAAGCAGAGTATAGCTTGGTGCTGGGAGATTTGGGTTGTCCTAACTCTACTCATGATGGAGGCTATGAGTAGACAAGTGATCAGGCAAAGTTTTCAAACCTCAAGAAAATTAGTTCCAAGAATCTGTGATAAAATAATTATTTCTAATTTCCTTTCATTATCATAAGGATGCCTCATAGATGTGGAAAGTCATGCTTTCTTAAATTGAAACCTTTGCTGTTTCAAAGTGAATGTATTCAGTAAGATTTATGGCTTTCCATTCATCTGTGGATTTGTGTACCCTTAACCCCAACTGTAAGCTACAAGAACAAACAACATATTTTTAAAATGCATAATAAAATTCTTCATTTTACAAAGCAATTTTATATGGCAAATTAATTTATACAATCATTGTGAAGAAGTAATTTTGACTGGGTTGCACTAGGTTGCTCTTGTCTGAACAGTTTTACATGCAGCTATGTTTTTCCTGTAGTGTAGAGACCAGAACTACACAAAGTACTCCTGATGAAGTCTCAATAGTGTATGATATAGAAGAACATTTCTCGATACAACCATACATATGAGAGCAGGTACCTGCAATGTTTATTGTGCAATGTACTCAATATAGATTTGCCTAGGTGTCACACCATTCTTTTTGCTGTGTAAAAGGCACTGTATAGGTGCTTGACCCAATAAAGACTCACAGCGGAGGCACATATAAAAACCAAAGAAAGTTTTATTTTTTTTCACCAGTGGGGCACATCTTCCCTGGAACCTGCACAGGCACAACACAATCTTCTTCCAACACCACTCCTCCATCAAGCTTCGTCCTACTCCTCCCGACTCTAGCCATTGAGTGGTGGCTGCTGGCCTCTTTTATAGTCCACCCGGAAGTGCTCCAGGTGGTTCCGGCTGCACTTCTGGGTGTGGCGAATACACTGCCCATATGGACTCAGGAGTCCCCGCTGCAGCAGCTCCTGGCGGCGCCTGCGGGACCCAACAGGGCTGCACCCAATTTCAATTCTCATGGAGCCCTGTGGGAAACCAAGGCACCGCTCCAACCTGGGGGGGGGCGGCCATCTAGCATCTAGGGGGAGGTATTGCACAGTCCAGGGCTGCTCCCCCTGAATATACAGCGAAGGGGCGTCCCAACCGTCCGCCACAGCTGCTATTAAAAAAAGGAGATGGTGATTTAAAAGAAAGTATTTACATTTTGTAATTGACTATCATACATTCACAAACAATTAATGTAAAAGTTTAGATAGCTAACCTGATGGTGTTTGAAGTAGAGAAACCTCAAAAAGACATAAAAATTTAACTGAATATCGGACTACATTTTGCGACAACCAATTGCCATTTTCTTTTGATTGTATATCGAAGACCCTTTTGCCTCTGTAAATCTAATTCTTTGATCATAAGGCTTTGCATAAAAAAAAATAATATAGATACCATATATTTAATTATAAAAGTTCCCAGACACACAGCATTTCACTCTAAACTAAATCGTCATCATTAATCTCATTCTTCCATATGGTATAAAACTGAAAAGTTGTTATTTTTCAAAATAAAACTGAAAATATTTATTTCTTAAAAAAGCTATAGTGAAACACCATGGAACTCTGGTATAGAAAAATTTATTTCTCATAACAAATATAAATAAACCCACTATTTATTACATTATATGTACATAAAACAATTATCTATCTATCTAGGTAATGGAAATTTCATGATAGAAGTATGAATTCAATTGACATGAATATCTGTTTGTGTACTCAAAGGTTCATTTAAAAAAGACTACAAAATTAGAAACCATATTTTTCTGAAAAAACTAAAACAAAACCGGATGTCATTTTAAAGGAACAAAGGAAAGCCAAAGCAGCTAACCTCCCTGTATCAAATGGTGTTTCTAAAAGTGAGACCATTGAGAAACCCTTTTCAACTGTGGAAAAGGAAAAGGAAATGATTAATAGTCATCCTGGCCACATCATGAGAAAACAGTGTTCACTGGAGATGCATTTAAAGATGGAAAAGTTAAAGAGGAACATATAATTTAGGTACAAATCAAATGAAATTCCAAAAATTAAAAGGCATAATAAGTAACTGAATAACTTAAAAAAACACATAAACTTCTGTATTCGCTTGAAGGTAGAATTTTGACTTTGTTTTTAGAAAACAATTAATTCATTTGGTAGTGCCTGAAACGAATAAAATATTTGATGTATTAGTTTTCCTTTTTAATATGATTGTGTATTGCTATTAGTATAGCATAAGAATTAAATTGTTAATTAGGTATTTGGTGTTTTTGAAATGGATATTTACAGTAGCTATTTTTACATTTATACAGTTTTTTCTGCTGAACTTCTTTTGAAGTGTATTTTTTGTGCCATTTGACTTGTACAGCTAGCTACCAATGAGCGTCCCCGCACAAAAAAAAAAAAAAAAACTTTGTTCCTTGTAATCCGTATGCTGCTGTGGGGCAGTAGTTAGCACTGATGCTTCACGGCTCTACCATCCTGGACAGGTTGCAGATGCTGGGATTAATAATATCCTCTACTACTGTAAGTGCTAGTAACCATTGTCACATGTTTTGGTTTTTTTCCACTTATTTCTGTTCATGAAGTATATTTCATAAGTAACCTGTTTCTTATTACTCTTTTTTTAATAAAAGATACTTTTAAATCAAACCCACTCTCAATCCAACCTTTTAAGATACATCTAGAGCTTTTGTAATTAAACAAGGAACACACTTAAAGTTGTACCACTGTCATGCATTGCATTAAATGATAATTTACAAAAACTGCTGTTTCATTTTTATGTTGTCTTCTTCAGTTTAGCAAATGGGTGCACTGAACAAATTTCCGCTCATTATTACAGTATTCTTTCTGGTGTTTGTCACAGTAAGCTGAACAGACCAGGCTATCCCATCCTTAACAACTTTTTTATACTGATCCTGGGGATTTCCAGATTCTTCAGAAGCCAGTGGAGAGATGTAGTGCCTCTAGTGTGTCCAGGTCTACCCTGTCAATCAGTGAAAAATGTCAAAACAAAAATGCAGCACCTGCATAAGTGATGTAAATATACAGCACAGACATTAAAATGCAAAAGTACCAAAAGAAAATAAAACAAATATACAGCACACCTTTAATGATACAAATTCACAGCAAAATTATAAAAACACAGATATGTAGCACTTATATTAATAAGGCAAATATTCCGCACACACATAAAATTTTTAGTACCTCTGTAAGCAATAGAAATATACAGTATGCAAAAATGAAACAAATGTAGAGCTCAAACATAAAAGAATCAAATACATTAGGCAGCACATACATTAAAATCTACAGATATACACTATATTAATAAAGAATACAAATATAGAGATTATTAATATATTATACGAATACACATTACATTCATTAAACAATATAAATGCATAGAATATTAATAAATTATATAAAATACAGCACATCAAGACATGAAGCAAATATACAACATATGAACACATAAATATATATGGCACAACCATAAATGTACAAATATATAACACATGCAGAAATGCAAATATGCAGCATAAGAAAAAAGTACAGCAAATGCATAAAAAATAACTTTCAGACTAATATTTAGAACATGAATAGACAGTAGACCAAGTGGCAACAGGCTAAAATTAAAAGTAGCAACATTACCTCAATTGGTTGCTCTACCCTCAGGGTGCACTTCCTCTACTGGCTCTACTCGGAAAACATGGAAAAAAAATGCTTAATAACATTCCACGTTGGAAAAATTCCACATTTTCACCAACAGTATGGTCACTTACTGCAATGCGCTATTCAGCACAAACCCCAACCCCATAAAGATTTTTAAAGAAAAATACAAGTCCTGGTTTGCTGATATGGGTGGGGCACGATGAGAGTATGTGTCTCATGGGTCACTTTTATGAGATCATACATATGATGGGTTATAGTGCTGCAAAAAAGATAAAGTCAAAATGGATAGTCATTCAAAATAATAGTCCAATGGCGCAATGAAAAGAAAAGTTAAACTACACATGTCATTTCCAAAAAATAAACCAAAATGATGCTTTGAACAAGCTGTAAATACTACAGTTGAGAATATGAGAGAGACCTTTCTGATAGTAGGGAGAGAGATGATAACTTCACAATGTTAAGTCCAGTTTCTGTGGAATTGCATAATAAACAACAATGTTGTAGATAATGAGGCCACTACAGGAGATAAGGCTCAAAAAAACACCAAACTCAAATGAAAGAATCTGATTCTGGTATTTTGCTTTATATGATGAATATACAGTGTATCCGGAAAGTATTTGAAGCGAAGTTGACAAATATCAGTTAAACATATTTAAAAGGACTATGCCATGTTGATTCAAAAAGGTGACATGTAACTGAGCTTTTTTATAGTTGCATACAGTGCATCCGGAAAGTATTCACAGCGCATCACTTTTTCCACATTTTGTTATGTTACAGCCTTATTCCAAGATGGATTAAATTCATTTTTTTCTTCAGAATTCTACACACAACATAATGACAACGTGAAAAAAGTTTACTTGAGGTTTTTGCAAATTTATTAAAAATAAAAAAACTGAGAAAGCACATGTACATAACTATTCAGAGCCTTTGCTCAATACTTTGTCGATGCACCTTTGGCAGCAATTACAGTCTCAAGTCTTTTTGAATATGATGCCACAAGCTTGGCACACCTATCCTTGGCCAGTTTCGCCCATTCCTCTTCGCAGCACCTCTCAAGCTCCATCAGGTTGGATGGGAAGCATCGGTGCACAGCCATTTTAAGATCTCTCCAAAAATGTTCAATCGGATTCAAGTCTGGGCTCTGGCAGGGCCACTCAAGGACATTCACAGAGTTGTCCTGAAGTCACTCCTTTGGTATCTTGGCTGTGTGCTTAGGGTTGATGTCCTGCTGAAAGATGAACCGTCGCCCCAGTCTGAGGTCAAGAGTGCTCTGGAGCAGGTTTTCATCCAGGATGTCTCTGTACATTGCTGCAGTCATCTTTCCCTTTATCCTGACTAGTCTCCCAGTTCCTGCCGCTGAAAACAATCCCCACAGGATGATGCTGCCACCACCATGCTTCACTGTAGGGATGGTATTGGCCTGGTGATGAGCAGTGCCTGGTTTCCTCCAAACGTTACACCTAGCATTCACACCAAAGAGTTCACTCTTTGTCTCATCAGACCAGAGAATTTTGTTTCTCATGGTCTGAGAGTCCTTCTGGTGCCTTTTGGCAAACTCCAGGCAGGCTGCCATGTGCCTTTTACTAAGGAGTGGCTTCCGTTTGGCCACTCTACCTCACAGGCCTGATTGTTGGATTGCTGCAGAGATGGTAGTCGTTCTGGAAGGTTCTGCTCTCTCCACAGAGGACCTCTGGTGCTCTGACAGAGTGACCATCGGGTTCTTGGTTACCTCCCTGACTAAGGCCCTTCTGCCCCGATCGCTCAGTTTAGATGGCCGGCCAGCTCTAGGAAGAGTCCTGGTGGTTTCGAACTTCTTCCACTTACGGATGATGGCGGCCACTGTGCTCATTGGGACCTTCAAAGCAGCAGAAATTTTTCTGTAACCTTCCCCAGTTTTGTGCCTTGAGACAATCTTGCCTTGGAGGTCTACAGACAATTCCTTTGACTTCATGCTTGGTTTGTGCTCTGACATGAACTGTCAACTGTGGGACCTTATATAGACAGGTGTGTGCCTTTCCAAATCATGTCCAATCAACTGAATTTACCACAGTTGGACTCCAATTAAGCTGCAGAAACATCTCAAGGATGATCAGGGGAAACAGGATGCACCTGAGCTCAATTTTGAGCTTCATGGCAAAGGCTGTGAATACTAATGTACATGTGCTTTCTCAATTTTTTTATTTTTAATAAATTTGCAAAAATCTTAAGTAAACGTTTTTCATATTGTCATTATGGGGTGTTGTGTGTAGAATTCTGAGGAAAAAAAATAATTTAATCCATTTTGGAATAAGGCTGTAACATAACCAAATGTTGAAAAAGTGATGCGCTGTGAATACTTTCCGGATGCACTGTATGCAACTATAAAAAAGCTCAGTTACATGTCACCTTTTTGAATCAACATGGCATAGTCCTTTTAAATATGTTTAACTGATATTTGTCAACTTCGCTATCAGAAGAAGGTTGGTTTCCCATGGACATGGTATCAACTAGTTTTGTTACATTAATTGTAGTACAGAAAAGAACAAAAAAGGACAATGAAGATGACCTGATATAAAGTTTTGGACTTTATATTTCTACATAAATCCCTGTACCTGATTTATTATTGACAAACTGTATTGATATTCACCACACTGTGTGTGCCTGAAGGGGTAGTGAAGTGAGGTAAGGTGGGGGGATGTGTGCTGTTGTCTCCTTGGGATCCATGGAGGTCTTGATCTAGTTTTGATCTGAATCTAGAGGAGGTCAAACCTTGGTTTGTTAGTGTCCAATAGGTATGAACAATTCAATACCTGATCTTTCCCCATCCACAGTGTCAGGGTGAAAGTGACTGCTGAAGACCTCCTCTCTGTTCCTGGACCGGAGGATGAGTCCTGTGGTATGGCCCCATCTCTTCTGCTCGGAAGAAGAGGAAGGAACTAGAAGTCAATGCCCATTTGGGCTCCATTCACTTAGCAAATGTAAAAGCATGATGGAGAAGACCCTTTTACAGAACTGAAAACACACAGGATAGTCGACATTCATTTTTGTAACTTTTATTCTCATTTTCAGTTCATCAGATTAAATGGGGTACTCAGCTGGTCCCCAGCCCTTTATCATTTTTCTGTTTCCTTTATTAGCAGAGTTACAGTCAAGTCAAGTTGGGGAGCATGCACTGGTACAGTGCATTGCCGCACCCACTACACAATGAAACATCTCGGGATACCAGTTGGCAACCCCACCCAGGCAGACACACAGTCCAGTCCCACCCTCTGGAAATGACCCTCTATCTGCCGCAACCAGGTGTTACATGGGCGACCCCTTGACCTAGTCCAGCCACTTGGGTCCCCAACAATGAAGATCTTACGAGCTGGATCACCCTCTGGGAAACGCGCCAAATGGCCTTAGTGCCGTAACTGACACTCCCTCACAATGCAGGTAATGTGCATCATTTGGGACTCCATGAGTAACCGCTCATTCGACACAAAGTCAAACCAACGGTACCAAGGATTTTCTGGATAGACACAGTACCAAAGGAGTTCAGTCTTCGCCTGGAGTTACAGTGATGCAGTCAAACTTCAGTTCAAGTACTGGCTAAGCCTTAGTGTGTTCATCTTTTGAGATCAAATGAGATCAGGCGCTCAAAAAAAATTGTGCAATGTATTTCAACAGTAGATAGGGTTAAGAATTTTTTTTTTTTGCTGTTGTGCTAATAGGCACCCGAAGACATTCCAATGTGAATAAGTACCTAAATTACAAATAAAAGTAAATAAAGTCTTGTTGTTTTTCTTCATTTATCTTTGCTCTTTTGATATATTTTTAAGAACTATTTTATTCTACTGTCTCCATAAAATAGAATCATGAGTGAAGAATATTAGATGACTGAATTTCATTTAGTTGTTTGAGTTTCCAACAACACATTTTTAGTTCTTTCCTAAACTGTTATTTGTGATTCTGCCTCATTATTAAAAATTAATAACATTTTTGAATATTCATTACACCATTTGATCAGTTTAATTTTTCATGATGTTCATAATCTCTTTCTAATACATGTGATGGTGCATCTTACATATTATTGGAGTTTTCCTGGGTCAAAGAAGTTAAATAGTGGACACAGAGACAGTATAGCTAAGAGATTTAAGCTCATGACCTTGTGAGCACAAGTAAACACACACTCCCCTATATGCTTCAGGTTGCTTAACCCTTCACCACTTTTGGGTACAATATCACCTTAGGCTGTTTATAAACAATGCTTCCTTTCAGCTTGCGCATTTCACAGACAGCAGCGTGCAAACAGATTTGTATTTTGATAACATATGGTCATTTGCGTCACCGCCAACTGTGGTACCCTGCTGTTTAACAAAGTGGTGGCCTCTTGTGATGAGCATTTTTGAATCTTCAGTTGGAATCAGAAAAAAAGAATGTAAATAGTTTTGAATGGAAAACAATGCATTCTTTATCAGCATTACAGAGCAGTTTTAATGTTTTTGGATTAAATATTCAGGCATTTCTGTATATACAGTATATTTATTTTGCTATAAGAAAGGAAAAATGGATAAATGTTTTAATGTGACCATATGGAAATCTGATCCTTCTTTCAGTGCTAGCAACAGATTATCATGCTGTAATGTATCAAATAGTATAGCAAGATTATATTGTGCAATGATTTATTCAACATATATTGGAAGACATTGCAATTTTATATGTTGTAAATGTAAATGTACCCGAGCTTCAATACCTGGTATTGTCCCCTTGTTCACAAGTATCTTGAGGTAAGCTTTTCTTGTTGCTGTTTATCAGGTGCTTACATGAATATATTGTATAAAGAACTTCCATCCACTCCTTCGCACAAAATTATTTTCACCTATGTAATCTGTTTGAGCTTCTTTATATAAACGGATCAACCTCCATTTCCCGCTGCCCCTTATACACCCTTATGTATGACTTTGATTTGAACTGAAACTGCCATTGTAAAACATTCCATTTTTCCTTTGAAGCTCTTCTATAGTGTGCTTTGATCTGTAATACCATTTTGATGCATGTAGTAAGCTGCACTTTACAGAGTGATTTATTGGACAGCATTAGAAACACATGTAGCACAGCCTCTCGGCAGGCAAGAGTGGGCCAGAGTAATTCTGAACAACGCAAAACTCTGTGAAGTGAAGCTGACTGCAAGCACCAAAGTTATACAGCAGATCAGGGTGAGCCACACAATAACCAGACATGGTGTAAAATATAAAAATGAAAATTACTTGTTTTAACAAACTCAAAATCTATTAATCAGATTAAAAACAAGCTGTTGTTCAAAGTCAAAATAAAAGAATTAGTGAAAAATCCAAAAAGGTAAATAAAATAAGAGAGTCCAAAAGCAAGCAGGAGGTAAAAAAACCAAGAGATCAAAATAAGTCCCAAACATTAGAACATTTTTAGGGAAAAGACAAAATAGACTAAATTCTAGCAGAAGAAAGCACAAAACACTAAACTAGGGTAGTTTTAGGCAGTGGCTGTCACAAATCCAAAAAAAGCAAATGTTCGATTGAGGTCAGTATCCCAGATTTCCCTTTCATGTCTTCAATTCATACATCATGTGACTGCCGCAAAACAAATGTTGCTATGGAATTGGCCCAGATAGACCTTGGCCTGGGGTAAAAGGTAGGTAAAAAGAAGAACTAGACTTGCAGCCCCAGCACTTTCTTGACAGGAGCACACTAACCAAGAAATGTTATTCTACAACCAGCTAAGTTTCTAAAAAAGGTAAGTCACTGTTATGAATTGCAGTATCAGCCATTACTAATAGGTTGTAAGACCATCCAACCAGACATCAGAATAGGCCTGGATCTCCACTGGTCTGTCCAAACTAGCTTTACCCAGCTGAACCCAGTCAACCCATACACTGCTACCTGAGTCTGCAGTCTTACTAGGCTCAAAATTGGAGGAAAATGGCTTTTAATGTTCAAGATGCCTTTAAAGTTCCAAAATATCTTGAATGTCGAAAGGAAATCGTAATAAGAAACCTCTGGTAGGAATAGACAGTCCACAAAGGAATCTTTATAAATGAAGACAGTAATTCAAAAAGAGAAAAATTAACAAATCTCTCAAAAAGGGCAAAAAAGGAGTTGAATAAGCAAGTTCCAAAATACAATCCAATGCCAAAACTCATCAAATAAAGAGAAAAAGGCCTAAAAACACTAACTTCACCTGAAAACAATACTCATAACTGACTCCAGTAAACGGCAATCCACTACTCCTGAGATCGTTGTCTTTAAACCTTAAACAGCCAGAGGTACTGTCAGGCAGTGACAGTAGGATTCTCCACCTCTTGAGGTACCACCAGGGAATAGACTCAAATTTAATGACACAAACAAAACCAACAGAAATAACCAAAAACAAGAAAAATAATAATTTTAAGTTAACAAAAACAATAGAAATACAGAATACACCCTGAATAAACCCTGACTGTAAAATAACATATCTCCTTCTCTGAGGGTACGCTTGCAGACATGCTAAATAAGCCTCACTCAGAGACCAAAATCCCAGTAACAACAACAATCCCAGCAACCCAACTTTTGAAGAAAAGTTGATATCAAAGCCTGGATGAAGAAAGGGGAAGGAGAGTATAATCCAGCAGGGATGACAAGATGAGAAGCCTGGCAGTAACAATGAGAGAAGAATACTTTGGTCCAGCAGGAATGATGAGAAGACTGGATGATCACCAGCTAGTAGGGGTGACAAGCAGAAGGGTAGATGACCTCATGGTGGGGGGTGAATGGTCTTTAAAATAAAGGTTAAGTTGTGAGTTTTCCTGGCAACACTTAGGTACCAGCAGCAAACCCAGCAGAATAAACCTATGAATATAAAATTTGAACAGGGATGACGAACAGTGTAGTGGTTGGTAGATTAAAAACTATAGTAACAAAAATGGGTGTTGCTGTTGTAACAAGACAAAGCTGAGACTGATGGTGGAAGTTCAAGAGAATAAACAATATGGAAAGCTTTAGGTAACTGTTTCACAACAAGCGGTTCAATAGAAACTGTAAAACTGTAGTGTACCCTACTGTTGGTTGGTTAAAAATTGTATCAAAATGGAAAAAAGAGGAGACTTAGACTTGAGGTTGGGTGTAGCGAGGACACCAGAAGAAGACATTGGTTTCAAGTCAGCAGACTTAGGTTTCTGGTTTAGTTTGGAATAACTTCAGTGCTAGTTTCGAATTTATTCTTAAGGCATCTTACTCCTAAGGACATCACAAAATGTTGAATTTTTCCTTCTACTTTTCCATTGGAGACACTGTATTTTGGGGTATCACCCACAGAACACAAGGCATATAGTCACATTTAAAGACATGGTACACAATTAATGAAGCATAAACAAAATCAATTTTTAAATTCTACTGGGTAAGTTTTGCCAGTTTAGAACTTTTTCCTTTTATTTAGAATTTTCAGTAGCTTCTAGCTTTGATGATGTTTAAATATATTGTAAAGGAAAGTATTAATAAGTTAGAATCTTTGCCAGAATGGTGGGTGTTGCCTTACCTGGTTGGAAGGCCATTAGATCGAATGGACAGAGGTAGGCTAATTGTCATGACCTTGTGTTAACCCAGTGCTTTGGATTGGAGCATCCCTCTAAGTAGGCTCCTATTTGGACACCCACAGGGCTGCATGAGAGTTGTTAGTCTCATAGAGCTAGACATATAACATATACATCTAGAAACAATCATAAGTGAATTTTCCTTAAAAGTGGGTGTGAATAATCAGATGGCTTACTGAGTGTCACATTTCTAAACCAATCCAATACCTCATAAAAGCTGTGCTCAAAGTAGAGTCGATGAATTGAAACAGCAAAAAGCAGTAAAGCGCTTGTTAAACTGGTCACACAGAGAGTTAAGTGTCTGATTACAATAAATTATCTACAGCCAAAAAGTCTCCTAAAAAGACCCATATTAAACATTTAAAAATGTGCCACTTGTGTGGAGAGCAAGCTGCATGTGTTCAAAATAAACATAACCTGTTGCAAAGGAAAAACCTTTCTGTAAAAATACATTATACATTGGCATTCAGAAACTTTAGTTGAATAATGGTAAAAGTAAATGATACATTGTTGGTTAGAATTACAACAGATAGTGTTGTTTGTAAGGTTGAATGATGTTGCAGCTATGTTTGTGAAAATATGATTTGCAAAATATGCATTTGAAGTAAATAGTTTGTCATAAACTACATGTCATGTAAAGGAGGTGAAAAGGACTGCAGTTAGCAGAGTTGATAATGAAGTGTAACCAGAGATGCAGATTTCGGTATTTAACACTAGAATCGCTAAAGTCCTATGAAAATATATGTAATGCCAAGCCACCTTAAATTCCCTCGCACCCCCTCATCAGTGTCTTTTGTTTTGCAAAATGTGTCAATCAGCAGTTGTAGCAGGCAGCCTCCTATCCCGTTCCCCACCGAGGCAGCTGAAATTGAAGTCAGACACAAAATTTTCAGAGCTGAAGTGTGTTTATCTAGGGTAAGGTGTCTTAAATTGTATAGGGTAAATACTACAGTATATTGTTATTTGGAATACATATAACTCATGTTTGTTCCATGGCTACAATGATCTGTGTAAATATAGGATGACAGGAAATGCAAGGCAAAAAATGTTGAACACATACAGTAACTAAAACAGAAATATTTTTCATGTTATAGTAATACTTGACAAAATGTTGATGTGAAGTGTATAATGTATGAAGACTGAAGTCCAAAAATGAAATAAATACTTTCAACCAAAAGTATAACAAAACAAGTGCACTTTTATTAAAGAATATAACCAAAGAAAGGGAAATTGTTCAATTTACATGTTAATGGCAATTTATAAAAGCTGAAACCCAACTGTCAATCAATACAAGACAAACACATACACTTGGCTGGTGCAGAGGTAAGAACTGCTGTCTCATAATCCAGAGGTGCATTTACTGTTTTTAGTAGTGAGCTGCTCTTATTGTTTTTATTATATAATACAAACAAATATTTAATTTGAGTCTGTAACAGCCTGTGTAAATTTATGGGACTTGTAAAAGTTAGCGCTGAAAGGATAAAAGCAGACACACAAATACAGCTCAATCATTTCTTCTTGGTGTCTTGTTGAGCAAACAGAGACCACAGTGTCTATGATGGATGTTACTTTTCTTTGCACATGGACATTCACATCAACATGTCATTTGAACAATCTTTTACTTGGAAGACTTGGAGGAGCATGCTGGGAGAGAGAAGTGCTGGCTAGGAAAATCACGGATTCTCGGCAGCGTTTGACGCAGATGGCAGATCGTTAGCAAACATTCTAAACAACTAAGACACATTTACGCCAAATTTATTTACTGACAACGCAAGCAATCCGGTAAGTATAACTCACTCAACCTGGAGGTAAGTGAAGAAAATTTGGAAAGTCTACAAAATTATATTGATCAAGTTTTTGAGGCTGTTGTCATGGGGCCTAAGAAAGCAGCAGCTAACACGGAAACACCTGCTACCAAGAGAAGCCGTCCTCAGGATTCCCCCGAGGCGACCTCATCTCCCCGCAAGGATATATTAGAATTATTAGATTCTATAGATAAAAGGCTTTTGGGATTTGAGGGACGACTCCACCTGCTCGAGGTTCTACACCAGGAGTTCCAGAACCTCTGACAATCTCTGGAATTCAGCTAGGATCAGGTGGAGCGGCTTGCTGCTGAAAACGCGTCTCTGCGGGAGACTGTGTCTTCCCTGACAGAGGGAATGACACGGATCTCCCAGGACAACAAGACCCTGAAGGAGACGGTTTTGGATCTTCAGGCCCGCAGCATGAGAGACAATCTGGTGTTTGCAGGCCTGCCGGAGCAGATGGGAGGACAACCGGAGGATTGCGAACAAACAATCAAGAACTTTCTCCAGACCCACATGAAGATACCCGAAGAAACGGTAAAGAACATCACCTTTCACCGGGTTCATCGCCTTGGAGCCAAGAGAGCAGACAGCAGAAGATCTCGTCCCATCGTGGCCAAATTTGAGCATTTTAAACAAAAGGATTTTGTTAAGAGCCGCGGGAAGGAGCTCAAAGGAAAAGATTTTAGCGTGAATGATCAATTTCCTAAAGAAATTTTGGATCGCCGCAGAGTTCTGTTCCCACTGCGTAAAAAATTCATCCAAGAAGGGAGCCGCGCATGTCAGGATAAAAAGCTGCTATATCCGTGTTTAGATGATGGGATCACCTGTTCTCTCATCACCCCACACCTCTAGCACCTTTTCTTTTTACTTCTTTTTTTCACCTTTATCACTCTTTCCTTTCCTTCTTTTACCTGCTTCTGGAACTTTACATCCACATGACACAATCACACAACTTTCCTACACTGCGTCAGCACACACACAACGCACGCATACAAACACTGGATTATAATTATTACATTTTATCATACAACCACAAACACTCTTGGTTCTGTCTTATTATTATTATTATTATTGTCTGATTATTATCAGCATTAGTATTATTATCAGCATTAGTATTATTATCATTATCAGCATTAGTATTATTATTATTATTATCAGCATTAGTATTATTATTAT
>JANRMT010062861.1:55383340-55408509 GCA_026402145.1 Polypterus bichir lapradei | reverse complement strand
ATGACAACAACACTCATATCAATGACAAAACAATTACATTAACAATCATGTTACGTTATTTTTAAAATATTTCCTTTTCTTTTTCATAACTTCTTTAACACACTACTTCTCCGCTGCGAAGCGCGGGTATTCTGCTAGTATATATATATATATATATATTGAACCTTCAATTGTGTTGATTATTGTTGTGTTTATGGTTTGGGGCTCAGTTGCACCCCCTAGTGGTTACATATGTTTAAAGGTAGAAAGCTTTCTGTGAGAAATCTTATTTATCACAGGTTCTTATGCCTTTCCACAAAACAGTCTAAGCCTTGTTTTCTTCTTCACTTATTCACTTATTAAAATGGGTTTGCATTACCTATATTTAAGGATTTTTCACAGTGCTTTTGTTTTATCATTTTAATAACACATCAAGAATCCATTACACTTTTGAACTTTTTTTTCTGAGTTACTGTTAACTTTAGAAATTTCATTTTTCATTTTACCTTATTTTCCACACATCCATTTTCAGAATCTTCTAATAGGGTCAGAGATCACACCTTTACAATGAGTCACAAAGCAATAGCCTACATATGCACTCACACACACACAGACACTCACACGCACATATCCACAGACACTCACTCATACAGCTCAGGCAGACTTAGCAAGGACAAGTAACTCACCAAATTGTATATCTTTAGGGTGTTAAAGGAGACCACAATATCAAGACACAGCTCATGTACACAGGAGGAGAATGTGCAAACTGCAAAGAGATGTTAGCTGGAGTAATGAGTTAACAGTGCTAAATGCTGTATGAACAGAAAACCTTATTTCATTTTTTTATCTATTTAAATCACTTAATTGTAAATTAGGTTTCTAATAATATTTCAGTTTTACATCTTTAAAAAAGTTTCAGGATATTGTTACAATAATAAATCACATGTAATATGTATCACTGTATTTCTAAAGATCCCCTTTGGAATAAATATTTGAATATAATAAAAAGAAAAAGCAAATCTCTGCATGCAGTCTGCTGCTTCTGCTGAATAAAGCCAAGGCAACTTGGAGTCCACACTACATAATAGCTTTCTAATTGAAATGCCATATTCCTCTTACAAGAGGAGTCAAAGGTGTAAGAGCTGCTACTGCTGATTCATTGAGAGCACATCTGTGTGTAAATAAAGGATATGAAATTACATTTTTTCCTAGCTCTGCAGCAAATGTAACTCAAAACATTCAATGTTTGCTTTGATAGAAGGCCCACAAAAGAGACAACAGCTTTAAGGTCAAGGTTTTAGGCCTTGTATATGAAAAACATAAATACTGGATTTATATCTAATAAGTAAAATTTAGATAGATAGATAGATAGATTGATACGAATGAAAAATCAAAAAAGAGATGAATGTCTTGGTTGGTTTCTCCTAGACAACAATGAGATCAGAAAGAAATAAAATTGAGACATTTTCTTTTGTCTAATGCTTCTCAGATTTTTCTCCTGAGTGTCTCCTTTAAAGTTTCAGCTGAGGTCGCAACAAAGTCATACATGGGCTAAAATTTTCCAAATAGTGTCTTGACATTTTTTTTTTCAATTTGAAAGTATTTCCATTGTGTACTTAGTAATATATGGTGAAATGTATGGACAGTTGTAGGTGGTAATAAAACATTTTACTATGATTATACAACTATAGATCTTGCTTCTGAATAATACTACAGTGGAACCTCGGGTCACGAATGTCTCGGAACACATACAAATCACATACAAAAAGTTTGCCAAACTTTTGCATCTGTTCACGACCACACACTTGGGTGATGAACGCGTCAGTTTCCCTTCTAGTTCGTACGCGCAGATGATTTCCACACGTGTTCAGTCTCTCTCTGTACATTGTTCTTGGTCAGACGTGCATGCATTCGCTGTGAACTCTTTGTGCTCTATTTCGTGTGCTTTTGCATTAATTTTGCAATTAACCATGGCCTCTAAGCAAGTGAAGAGTGGTAGTGTTGGTGAGAAGAAAGGTTCGAAGAAAATTGAAATCATATTAAAGAAAGAAATTTTTGAAAAGTATGAGCGTGGCGTTCATGTTACTGATCTTGCCGCTGAGTACAAGAAGTCAAATTCTATGATTTTGACTATTCTAAAGCAGAAAGAGGCCATTAAAGCAGCTGATGTTGCAAAAGGAGTTACAGTGTTAACCAAGCACAAGTGCTGGAAGAGGTGGAAAAACTGTTGCTAGTGTAGTTGAACAAGAAGCAACTTGCAGGGGATAGCGTAAGCGAGGCGATGTTATGTGTAAAAGCCAGGAAGATTCATGGCGATTTGCTGCAAGGTTAGTTTTCTTGGTTGTTTATGGTTAGTTTTTGTATAAATTAAGGATTTTCCAAATTTTCATTTTTTTTCCAGTGCTTAAAACTCATTAAAAAAAAGTTTTTACAGAGAGCGGTTCGTAAGGCTGTAGCGTGAACTCTTGCAATGTTAGTTTTCTTTGTTCAAGGTTTTCTCAGTGTTATTCAATGTTTTTACATTTAGTTTACTATTACACTGTGCATTCTATGGTATAATTCACTATTTTTGTGTTTAAAAATCTTTAAAAAAATATATATTTACATACAGTTTGTACGGTCTGGAATGGATTAATTATATTTACATACATTAGTTCGGGTCACAACCAAATCGGGTTCGACCAGAGTTTTGGAACAAATTATGGTCGTGACCCAAGGTTCCACTGTATTAGATGTTCTAATTCATATTGCTGACCTCCAATTAGATTATGCTCATTCTGGAAGATGGCAGATGGTGTGGCATAGTACTTAAGACTTTGAGTTCAGATCCCACTGCTGACACTGTGTTGCCATGAGCAAGTCATTTGAACTGCCTCTGCTCCAAATGAAGAAAAAGAAATACTGTATAACCGGCCATTTCTCAAATGTTGTAAGACATCGTGGGTAAAGACATCAGTCCAATAATAAATAAAAAAATATAAAGTCTCGAAAGAGGTTAAAAGAAAACCAGAAAGAGATCTTACAAAATATAACAAGGCACAATCTTGTATCTGACTCATTTTACCTCAGTTGTATCTCATGTCTCCTTTTTGTCTAAAGCTATTTCTCCTAAGGTATTTTAGGAGAAACATCAGCGATAAAGTAGATTTTTAAATGAAACATAAATAAGAATCTCTTTTAAGTCTCATGAGCCATCAAAGATCAACACTTGAGCATAGATAGATAGATAAATGTTCCATGAAAAAGTTTGAACACTACTGGCCAAATTAAGTGCCTTGGGCATGCAAAAGGTTCTTTATCAATAAAATGTATTATTATTATTTGTTGACATTTGAAGTAAAAAAATTGTAAAAAGAAATTTGAACAAAGACAATGGTTATTTTATGAAATGTTGATGTTACAGTTTATTTGATAAAATGAAAAAATGTTTGCAAGCTGTGATTTTTGCCAAAGGGGCTGTTTACTAAGTACTCACTTAGTAGAGTGCCCAAACTTTTGCAAATGTCACATCTTCTTTTCGTATTTATTTATTTATTTTTTCAGTTCATCTAGGAAATTGTAACTGTACATTAACATTTTAATAAAAATACCATTATTTTAGTTTGTTTGCTGTCAAAAATGTAGAATGATGTTATCATCATGAAGAAGGCATGCCCACTTTTTAACATTTAACATTTTTAATATTAGATTATTTGTTAGAATAATCTTAGCAAACCAGTTGTATTTTACTTGTGAATATAATAAAACATGAAACTTAATAAATTCTGAAATTACTTGAAAAAAATCTTTTTTAAACAATCTCACAGCTCTAAATATTTTTTAATATATTTTAAGCTTCAAGTCCATGTCAAGGGATTTACGTACAGCATATGACACAGTTATTGTGTTTACAGTTTTTCCTCATTGTATACACACAAAACAATTGCAAAATGCCATGAAACAGATCACTCTGCTGCCCACGTCAGATCCTGGTCAGGCCAGAGGAACTCATCCACATCAGCTGCAATGTTTTACCTGGCCAAGCAGCGGGGGAAATAACACCTGGCACGGCAGATCCATCACTGGCACACACAAAAAATGGAACTATACAAACAATTCTGAAGTCGTGAAGCTCATGTATCAACAACATGACTCCAAACTTCTAAACTCTAATTGCATCACTTAGCACACATTGTTCACCTGGAAACACTGTGCTATTGCTGCTCCATCTTTATGCCTATCACCTGTATAAGTCACTTGAGGACTCTTTTATACTCTGACACATGACTGAATCGTTCTTTCTAGTGAGTTTGCATATGCTCTACATGAGTAGAAACTTAGGAAAGGACTGTGATGCATCGGCCATATTGATTACTTTATAACCTCCAAACAGATGGACATTGTAGGACTAGGAATTGCTAAATTAGTTTACAGTTTTGAAAAGATGGAGTTCAGAGGTTCTTAAAAGATCAAAGACTTTGAGCAAAGGTATCCATCATACAGACAGTCAGCCAATCAAATGTGTGTAATATCACATGTCCCAAAGGACTAAGGAAGAAAAATCCACAACAACAAAAAGAACATCAGAATAGGGAAATGGTGATGTCAGAAAAGGAGATCGACAGACATACAACCATTTCATCTGATCACAAGCGATCATAATCGATTACTAGATTAAAAGCTGCCCGAGGTCTACTTCTAATCCTTGACTTAAAACTTAATTCTCTTTAAGCTGTTTCTAAAGACTATTTGCAGATTATGTCATTCTTATTTTCTATTATATCTTATACCATTTGGTATTAATATTCATTAATAAATGACACTCTGCATTTTCATTTTCTGTACTTTGCTTTTGTATCTAATATAATAATAATAATAACTTTATTTATATAGCATCATATCATACATTTAGATGCAAGTCTTAGTGCTTTTCACATGTAGCTGAGCTTATCCAAAATTACCAAAGTTCTGCAGTTTTTAGTTTATGTCATAGTGTGATGCGTGTTCAAATAATTCCACAGAACAAATATCTTCATTTTAAAAGTTTTAGTAAAATTCAAAATAAAACAGTTCACTCAAAAAAAAAAATGATATCAAAGAAAAGAAAAGTTCTTGTTTAAGAAAACCTCTGTTTAAGGTCTGTATCTCTTATTTCATTTCTCTAAGTTTGATCATACAGTTGTAATTGAAGCATGTTAAGCAAGTTAAGCACAGTAAGCATGGTCAGAAAACTGTGTGCCAGCTCCTATTAGCAAACATATCTAACATTCCATGCTAGCAGTAAGACTGTTTCCTAACTATCTTAATTAACACTCTGTTTTACAGATATAGTTAGGAAAGTTCTATCTCATGTTACTGGATCTAAAAGGCTATACCATATTCTAGGTAGCTATGAGAAACAAACACTTAAATAAATTTAACATCAAACATTAACTTTCTAAGATTGGCTCTTATACCACAGATTAATCAACAAAAACACTATAGTTATTTGGATCACATCATTAATTAATATTATGAAAATTTCAAATAGAGTTACATGTACTTATTAGTAAAATAACCTGGGCATTATTAAACAAAATTTAAACACTAAAGTGCAAAACAAACTTTTTTTCTTATCAGAAGCAGGTTTATATTGTTTTCTAATTAAAAGTCTCATACATAAAGATGGCAAGAGAACAACCAGATCTAATTTACATGAATAAATAAATAAACATATATAGATTATATATCTGCACTTGACTTAGGCATGTGTACATGGCAACTCATTAAGTATAGACAGTTTGATGTTACTAAATCTAATTAAAAGATACAAAAGCAAATAAAACAGTCCATAGTAGTTTTGGTTGATTTAAGATGTAGATGGTGTCCTTGATTCCAGAATGTGATTAGTTAACCATCCTACATGGAGGAGTACAAAACTAAAAATTAGTAAGATCGGTTCAGTAAAAGAAAAATAAACCTCTGGAGGGCCATGGTTGAAAGGCAGAAATGAGCTAATCAAAAAGTTAAGTCAGATGGTAATCAGTTTCTGCATCCTAGAAGTCAGAATGGCCTAGGCTAGCAGGTCTCCCACCCTACACTTAGCACAGTTGATACAGTTAGCACAGTCATCAATAAAGATTTGCAAGTCCTCCCCATTTCCTCTAGTATCCCAAGTGACTGCAGGACTTTGTGCAGGTAGTGCCATTTGCGATTTGGTACATAAGGAAATGGATGTTCTGAAATGTAGGGAGGGGCAGGATAGTTTAGAGCCTTATATACAAGTAGAATTATTTTAAAATCGATTCTAAAGGACATAGGCAGCCAAAATAAAAATATTAATATTGGGGATATATGCTCAGATTTTTTTCTTTTGGCTAAGATTCTCGCTGCTGCATTCTGGACAAGCTGTAGCCGATTTATGTCCTTCTTGGGTAGTCCTGATAGGAGAGCATTGCAGTAATATAGCCAGCAAAATACAAATGCATGTATTAATTTTAAGCATCTTTAAATGTTATAAGAAGACACAACCTTGCAGTGTTCCTCAGATGGAAAAAAGCAGTCTTGGTAATAGTATTAATAAAGTAATAATAATGTTACATTTATTGAGTGCTTTTCACAAGCCCAACGTCACTTTACATACAGAGTAAAAAAATAAAAAAATGACACAGATGACAAAAGTTCAAAGAACAGCAAAGTTTTCAGTTGAGATTTAAAACTGCAGAAAGAAGAGCAATCTCGGAGCGACTGAGGAAGAGAGTTCCAGAGTTGAGGGGCTATAGCACTGAAGGACCTGCCTCCCAAGGTGGAGAGTCTGGTGCATGGGACAGTAAGGAGATTACTGCTCAAGGACCTGAGAGAGCGACAAGGAGTGTAAGGAGCTAGTAGCTGAATGAGGTAGAAGGGGGCAAGGTTATGTAGGGCTTTGAAGGAGAGAAGTAGAATCTTGAATTTAATCCTTAATGGAACCGGTAACCAGTGAAGCTGGGAGAGAACCGTGGAGATGTGAGCAAAACACTTTGTGTGGGTGAGGACTCTACCTGTGGAGTTCTGTTCTGCTGTAGCTTCTGTATAGATTTTGCAGGAAGGCCAATGAAGAGGGAATTACAATAATCAATACGAGACATTATGAAACAATGAACCAGAGTTTGAGCATCATTAAAGGACAGAAATGGACGGAGGCGGGCAATGTTATGGAGATGATAGAATGAAATTTTGGAAAGAGACCTAATGTGTAGCTCAAAGTTAAGTGATGAATCAAACAAAACACCAAGATTTCTGACAACAGGAGCAGGTTTGACAATTGTACCATCAACAGAAATAGAGAAATTTGATTCCTTAGAAAGTTGGGATTTTGGACCTACCAGTAACACTTTAGTTTTATTGGCATTAAGTTTGAGAAAGTTATTTTCCATCCATAGCTTAAGATCGGGCGGCATGGTGGTGCAGTGGGTAGCGTTGCTGCCTTGCAGTGTCTGTGTGTGTGTGCTGGCGCCCTGCACAGGGTTTGTTTCCTGCCTTGCGCCCTATGTTGGCTGGGATTGGCTCCAGCAGACCTCCGTGACCCTGTAGTTAGGATATAGCGGGCTGGATAATGAATGGATGGATGGCTTAAGATCAGTGATGCAGTCAGTAAGTGTGCTGGGAGATGAATCTGTAGGGGAGTCTGTACTAAGGTATAACTATATATCGTCTGCATAACAGTGGAAGTTAAGGCCATGTCTGTGAATAATCTGACCCAAAGGAAGGATATAAAGTAGAAAGAGTAATGGCCCAAGGACTGAACCCTGAGGGACACCACGTGGCACAGGTGAGGTGATGGATTTATGTTGGCCGAGCGTGACAAACTGTTGCCTATTAGACAGATATGATGTGAGCCATTGAAGGGCTAAGCCAGAGTTGCCTACAGCAGAGAGATGTGACAGGATTAACAGTGTCAAATGCTGTACTTAAGTCAAGAAGGAGGAGAATATTAAGGAAACCACAATCTGCAGACCGGAGAAGATCATTGACTACTCTGAGAAGAGCTATCTCAGTGCTGTGCTGTGTATGAAAGCCAGACAGTGTATTATCTAGAAGAAAAGCATGGAGTTGTGTAGCAACCACACGTTCCATCACCTTAGCCAAAAAAGGAGATTAGAGATAGGTCTGTAACTGGAGAGAAAGGAATGATCTAGGTTAGGTTTTTTAAGGATTGGGCTAACTGCAGCAATTTTAAGGGCAGTAGGGACAGAACCTGAAATGAAACATGCACTTTACCAATGAGACAACAGGAATACTAATTATGGATGAGCATGTCTTAAGCAGAGGAGTGGGGGCAGGATCAAGCAGACAGGAGGAGGAATTAGACTTATTAATAAATTCAGAGATGGCAAGAGAGTCAACAGGTGAGAAACAAATGAGTCTTGATGATCGAGATGACAGATCAGAATGAGTGAGTGATTGATTTGTGGAAAAGAGACTGTGATAGATTTAATCAATTTTGGTATTAAAGAAATGTAAGAAAGCCAGACACTGTTCAGCTGTAATGGGGCATGCTAGAGGAGGGGGTTGGAGGAGTTTTTTTAACAGTATAGATATAACATACAGTATAGTATAGCATACAGTAATATACAATCTGAAATTAAATTAAAGTCAGATTTAGAGTGAACAATAACACCTAAATTCTTGATCTTTGGTTTGATTCACAGGGCCAAATGATTAATTTTGTTCCTAAGAATTACACTTTATTTTTGCCAATAATTAACCATTCTATTTTTATTCAACAATGTTATTTAACTTGAATTCTCTGTCTGTTTGTTTGGCTGGGTCAAAACTTGCAACTGATTTTAATTGAATTTCTTCAAATTTTGCATACGTGTTCGGTATTGATGACAATACAATAATTTGTCAAAACTGATGCAAATTTCGCTGTAATTAATGGTTATTCGATTCCAATTAATACACACACAACAATGATGGAGAGAATATGTAGTGAGATATAGGAGCATACAAGAGAGAGATGCATTGGATTGCCCCCACTTGCCTCTTCCAGTGAGTGGAGTGGGTAAATACAGTATGCATGCTGACTTTACTTGTTTACTCTTGCAAAGGAGTAGCCTTGATGATCACAGTGAGGAAGTATTGTCGTAAGCTTGCAGAGACAAAGTGCTAATCCCATCAGAGCCTGAACAGAAAAATAGAGACCAAAAAATATAATTATTTTTAGTATTCAAATAATCATGCAAAGAACATATATTATGTAATACTTTTAAGGAAGCTTCCCGTTCATTAAAAATGATTAAAGAAAAATAATTTGCAAAATACTGAAAAACTAAAAAAAAAAAAAAAAAAATTAATGCAATCAATTAATAGAATAGCTACTTTCATCATAAAATGTTAAAAAAATTGTAATTCCCCACCATGCTAAAAAAGTTTCATAAATTGTTTGAATGAATTAATTTATGTGCACCTCATGATTTTATTTAGTCACACATACAGTAACTACAAAAAATGTGGTTAGAGAAAATAATATTTTTTGCTTTTTAGTGCACTTATAACTTCTTCTTCTTCTTTTGGATCCTCCAGTTAGGGGTTGCCACAGCAGATCATCTTCTTCCATATTTTTCTGTCCTCTGCATCTTGTTCTGTTACGCCCATCACCTGCATGTCCTCTCTCACCACATCCATAAACCTTCGCCTAGGCCTTCCTCTTGTCCTCTTCCCTAGCAGCTCTATCCTTAGCATCCTTCTCCCAATATACCCAGCATCTCTCCTCTGCACATGTCCAAACCAATGCAATCTCGCCTCTCTGACTTTGTCTCCCAAACGTCCAACTTGAGCTGACCCTCTAATGTACTCATTTCTAATCTTATCCATCCTCGTCACACCCAGTGCAAATCTTAGCATCATTAACTCTGCCACCTCCAGCTCTGTCTCCTGCTTTCTGGTCAGTGCCACCGTCTCCAACCCATATAATATAGCTGGTCTCACTACTGTCCAGTAGACCTTCCCTTTCACTTTTGCTCATATCCGTCTGTCACAAATTACTCCTGGCACTATTCTCCACCCATTCCACCCTGCCTGCACTCGCTTTTTCACCTCTCTTCCACAATCCCCATTACTGTTGATCCCAAGTATTTAAACTCATCCACCTTTGCCAACTCTACTCCCTGCATCCTCAGAATTCCACTGACCTCCCTCTCATTTACACACTTGTATTCTGTCTTGTTCCTACTGACCTTCATTCCTCTCCTCTCTAGAGCATATCTCCACCTCTCCAGGGTCTCCTCAACCTGCTCCCTACTATTGCTACAGATCACAATGTCATCAGCAAACATAATCCACGGGGACTCCTGTCTAATCTCATCTGTCAACCTGTCCATCATCATTGCAAATAAGAAAGGGCTCAGAGCCGATCCCTAATCCCACCTTCATCTTGAATGCATCCATCACTCCTACTGCAGACCCCACCACTGTCACACTTCCCTCATACATATCCTGTACAACTCTTATGTACTTCTCTGCCACTCCCGACTTCCTCATAGAATACCACGTCTCCTCTCGAGGCACCCTGTCATATGCTTTCTTGAGGTCCACAAAGACACAATGCAACTCCTTCTGGCCTTCTCTAAACTTCTCCATCAACATCCTCAGAGCAAACATAGCATCTGTGGTGCTCTTTCTTGGCATGAAACCAAACTGCTGCTCACTAATCATCCCCTCACTTCTTAACTTAGCTTCCACTACGTTTTCCCATAACTTCATGCTATGGCTCATCAATTTTATTCCCCTGTATTACTACAGCTCTGCACATCCCCCTTATTCTTCTTCTCCAATCCTCAGGCATCCTCTCACTTTCCAAGATTCCATTAAACAATATGGTTAAAAACTCCACTGCCATCTCTCCTAAACACCTCCATGCTTCCATAGGTATGTCATCTGGACCAACGGCCTTTTCGTTTTTCATCCTCTTCATAGCTGTCCTTACTTCCTCCTTGCTAATCCGTTGCACCTCCTGATTCACTATCTCCACATCATCCAACCTCTTCTCTCTCTCGTTCTCTTCATTCATTAGCCTCTCAAAGTACTCTTTCCATCTGCTCAACACACTCTCCTCACTTGTGAGTATGTTTCCATCTTTATCCTTTATCAGCCTAACCTGCTGCACATCTTTCCCAGCTCAGTCCCTCTGTCTAGCCAATTGGTACAGGTTCTTTACTCCCTACTTAGTGTCCAACCTCTCATACAACTCATCATACACCTTTTCTTTAGCCTTCGCCACCTCTCTCTTCACCTTGCACCTTATCTCCTTGTACTCTTGTCTACTTTCTGCATCTATCTGACTATCCCACTTCTTCTTTGCCATCCTCTTCCTCTGTATACTCTCCTATATTTCCGTATTCCACCACAAGGTTTCCTTTTCCTCCTTCCTCTTTCCAGATGTCACGCCAAGCACCCTTCTTGCTGTCACCCTTAACTACTGTACATCTGCTGTAGTTTCCCCAGCTGTCTGGTAACTTTTCACTGCCACCCAGTGCCTGTCTCACCTCCTCCCTAAACTCAACCTTGCAGTCTTCCTTTTTCCACCATTAGATCCATGGCTCTGCCTTCACTGTCTTCCTCTTTTTGATCTCCAGTGTCATCCTACTGACCATCATCCTATGCTGCTTAACTACACTTTCCCCTGCCACCACTTTGCAGTCTTCAATCTTCTTCAGACCAACTCTTCTGCATAGGATGTAATCTACCTGTGTGCATCTTCCTCCACTCGTGTACATAACCCTATGTTCCTCCCTCTTCTTAAAATATGTATTCACCACAGCCATGTTCATCCTTTTTGCAAAATCCACTATCCTCTGACCTTCTTAATTCCTCTCCTTGACACCATACCTACCCATCACCTCCTCGTCTCTCCTCATGTTCCCTTCACCAGCATGCCCAATGAAATCCTCTCCAATCACCACTTTCTGTCCCTTGGGTACACTGTTCATCACTTCATCCAACTCACTCCAAAAATCTTCTTTCTCACCCATTGCACACCCAACTTGCAGTGCATTTATAACTAAAGTAAATAAAATCTTACTTAAAAATATTCTTTTTTCCATGTTTAGTTTACAGGAATTCATACTCATCATTGTGTTATAGTAGTAAGGCACTGGATCAAAGGGTTTAGAGCTTCTGGGTCATCAGGTACAATGGTTAAATAGAACTGTGTATCATCAGCATAGCTGTAGTAATTTACATCATATTTTGAAATATCTAGTCTAACATAAGCATGTAGAGGAAAAATAATGGTCCCAAAATTTATCTCTGCAGTACACCATAGAATATTATGTATTTTTGTTGCACAATTGCCATAATGGACAAAGTATTTCTGTCTGGATATATAAGATTTAAACCAGCCTGAGGCAGTACCCGAAAGTCCTACCCACTGGCTATCATTTACTAATTTAACTAGAACTGTTTCAGTACTATGATTTGATCTAAAACCTGACTGATACTGATCAAGAATAACATTTTTATTCAAATAATCACTTAAATGCCAAAAAAACTACTTTTTCTAGAATTTTACTGAGGAAAGGCCAATTGGAGATTGGCCTATAATTGTTTAAGATAGAGTATTCAAAGTTACTTTTCTTGAGAAGAAGCTTAATTCCAGCAGTTTTGAAAGAATCCAATGAACAACTTACTATGTCAAGAACGATGTTGATTAGTACATCAGAAAGTTATTTAAAGAAGCTTTTAGGAATGGGGTTTAATATACAAGTGGACTTTTTTTACTGAGTAATTATTATATGAAGGTCAGATAAACTAATTTTAATCATTAAGGCTCAAAATTTTTCTTTGAAGTCGATTTTATAGTAAGTCTAATATTATTTGGCTTTTCTCTAAAATTTAAGGCAAAATTTTAGCGTCTAAAGCTTTCAGTACTAATGTAGCTGGGTCTAAAAAGCAATCAATAGTTGAAAATAAGACTTTTGGATTTTCTGCACTGTTATTCAAAATTTTAGTAAAGTAAGACATTCTTTCTAGACAAATTGCTGAGTTATATTTAGTTATATGAGCCTTTAGGATTTCATACTACACTGTTACTTTAGTCTTCCTACATTGACATTCTGCCCTATGGCACTCCCTTTTATGTTTTTAGACTGTCTCAGTTTTCCGTGATACTATGACTGCAAATAACTTTTGTAACTTATTTATTTAGAGTGATTGAAATAATATATTGAAAATTAACACACATGTATGTGGAGTAGCCAAATTTCTTGCCCATCGTATTTCTCAAGGCTAAGAAGTCGCTCTTCAAAAGAAAGATATCCACAGTTAAAACCAGGATATATTTTTTGATTGGTAAGTGGCATAACCAAAAGACTTGCACTTTTAATTCTGTAACATTGACCCCATATGTTTGTCAGCGCCGGTGATAGTACTTCTTAAGTAGAGTCTCCTACAAAATATTGTGAGACATATTATGGCTTCATTGTCTATTTAAGGATATCTATGTATGAATGTGAAGGGGTTCTAAGTAGAATATTGTGGGGCAACTGACAATTAGGCTTTCATCTGGGACTTTGTCGATAGGAACTCTATGTGTATTTGTATCTGTGTGATAAACGTAAAGTGCAAGAGTAGACCAACTTAGTAACAGACTTGAAAAGTCTTTCATAACCCATGATAATACATTTACTTTGCACCACAAAGTTCAATGATGTTTGCAACTAGTGATTAAGAAGGCCATTTATGACATTTGAGTTCATCCTGGTGCCAATGAAAGTTTAGTGTTGTGTATTATCATCCAGCAACAAGGGAACATCATAAATATGTTGGAACAATAGGGTTCACCTGGACCTATTGACTCCCATGGGATGGCTGCACCTACTAATATGGATTATCCCATTATGTTAATCAGCTAGCAACAGACATTGTGGGTTGAGAACATCTTTAGCTTTCTCTACATGTAAACCTGTCCAGATATATGAGGCTAGGTAATAGATAACTCATCAGACCATATTTTTTTTTCCATTTTCCATGGTCCAAGGTGTTGTGGTGCTTACATCACATTATGCCTCACTAAACCATCAGGTTATGCCTCTTTATATCTTGGTCTGAGATGTAAGTAGTTTTTTTTCCAAATGACAACCTTTGTATATATTCCGGCTTTGTGAAGTTCTTCATGCAGAGTTTTAGTTGAGTGGGTGACAGAAATGCTACTTCAGTTCTGCATGGCAATTTTTGAGTTTGTACTTTTGTGGCATTTAGAGACTATACTGTGAAATGCTGGTTTATCCCTGTTGGTGAGCTTTGAATATTTAGGATGTGATTTGTCCATGTTTAGCATATGCTACCATTCTTTTGGAGACTGTACCCTCTGACACATATCAGTTATTTGGTCTCATTTGACTCTGTTAGTTGCCTCATGTTGCTTTCAAAACTCACATAGCAAAGTGCTACTTGTCATGTGTCTGTTAAAGCTGACACACACAGCTAATTGCCAATCAACCGAATCTGACTCACCTATGCAGCTGCATTTGAAGTGTGATTTAATTACCTGTTTCAGGTGGCATTCATAATTTTGTCCATCACCTAATGTTTTATAATAGACATTTTACAAATCAATCAGCTGTTTTGGATGCTGAAAACTATAATCACAGAAGGTTAATAGAAAATGGGATGAGAAAATATTTCATTTCCACCACAATGTGCATTATAATATATTTGTTTCATGTAAAGCCAGATGAAAAATGAAATACTGAGTGGTTCTGTCCTCATTTTTCTATTCTGATCAGTTCTGATTTATGGACAGTTTAATGTGTCACTGAGTACTTTATAGAATAAACAAATGTTAAAGTAAGGCTAGAATGTAATTTTACAAGGAGCTTCTCAGTTCTTCATCAGGGCTACTCTTGTGTGCTGTAAAACCTACCATCTAAATATGATTATTGGTTATATGTATATTTTTGAGTAATGCATTGATTTTTCTTCTACTCATTAATCACCTTTTCTTACATAGAATGTTTTAAATGAGTTCAGTCAAATTGACCTTTATTCAAAGGAGTTATTGTTTCAGTATCAGTGATTTTGATTAAACAGGTGGGTTAGCTTAAACAACTAAAACATCTGCAGTAAAATTATTCTTAAGTAGTTTTCAAAAATACATATATGTATTACCGTTATATTGTTCAGCTCCTGTTGTGATTGTTGAATGCAAAAACATAGCCGACTAGCCTTGTTACTTCACATAAAGCTGCATTATTAGAAAGGTTAAGGAAACCAAAACAAACAAAAGACTTTATTGACCTGCTACATGATGTGTCCTCAAGTTGGAGCAAAAACAAAAGGTTGTATGCTGATAGAATTGATAACAACTAAAGTAAACATCCTAATACACTCAGCAGCTGCATCTCAGAAAAGTACTGATAAAGAAAGAATGGACAACTAGAAGACATTACTTTTAAAACTGTGGACTCTTTAAGGACTGAGGGATACTTGCATATTGACATACCAATAAAGCTATTAATTATTGCGATTAATGCCTTGGTATATTTTGTGACTTATTAAATATCATGAAAACAAGCATATATAAATGAGTATATTCTAGGGGAAGGCACAGGCTTGCATTCTGCTGAGACACTGCTGCAGTGTAACAGAGATGATCAAGTTAACAGCTATCAGCCTCCAAGTAAGTTGCAACCCAATGCCCAAAACAGAGGAACGTGAAAAGAATCAAAGTATGCTATTTACTGGGTGACCTCGTTGTCTCTTTTGATTTTATTCTATATAATTTTTGAGAAGTATCCTTAAACATTTAACTGTTTTTCTAAATCTTTGTTAAAATATGTGAGTATAGCTATGCCAATTTTTGACAATATTTAAGAAGACCATACTTGAATAAAAAGAAATATACCCTGTGTTTTTTTTTTACTCCATCTTGGATACAGTGAGAGTTGCACTCATTACAAACATGCAGTCATTCAGTTTTAGAAGTTCACAAGGTGCAACAGTGTGTGTGCTTACAGGGCAAAGGTGAGGTCACTTTATGTTATGTTTTGCACCAGTTTTATCCCCTGGCTTATGTGTACTTTTTGTTTTATTGTTATTTTTGAATTATTATTTTTCATAATGTGGTGTTATTTATAATTATAAAAGGCTAAAGGCTGTGTGATTTCATGGATTCTTCATTCCTTTCTGTTCTGGTCATTGATTTATTTTTCTGGATTTATTATTAGGACATTGTTACTTTTGAATCCTTTTTTTAATTCTTTTTTTGTCATTGAACATAGTCATTTATAAAGAATCCTTATGGCCATTTGTTTACAAACTGGAGTTTTCATGATTTTCTCCGTCTTGTAATGCATTTTGATATTTCAGAGACTGTTAGGACCATTATGAACTCTCAAAGCCAATTTCCCCATTAAGCCTGCAGGTAGTGGATGGAGGGTAAGCTGTTCAGGGGTACGCCTGTTTTGGGATGATCAATAAAGATCTTGGTCTGCTTTTTTTGACAATTTTTGGAGGTGTCACAGTCCTTTCGTCATGTTCGTGACTCCATTTCACAACATCCTGGCACCTGGAAGGACTCCCAGATGAGATGCTATCGGTGGTAAATCGACCAGCAGATCTTAGGGAAGACAGAGAAAAAAAACTATTTCTCCTTCACTAGTGAAAAAACATTTCTAAAAGTTTGACATGGACAGTTATAATACAAATGGTTACATATGATTTTTACTTCTGCATCACCAGCAGGTTTTTTAACTTGCACAGGATCACACACAGATGCAGCCAGCATACAAGCAAAGGGTCAGAAAATGTGTGTTGTGGTCTTGGGCTTGGAACATCTTTTTTGGACTTAGTGTAGATTTTTTTTTGTTTTTGTAATTAATTACAATTTATATCTGTATTCTGACAATGCTACTTTGTGCCTATTTCTGCATGACCCCAGCTGTATTGTTTACAATGGCTAAAAACATTGCCGGTCATGTGGCAGCTTTTGCCCTAATGGCTCACTGTAAAAGATGGCGGCATACAGTTCCTGGTCTCTATGTATTGGATTAAAAACAAAACCTTTTTTCTCAAGTATTTTTTTCATTATATTTCAGAATAAGCATGGTAGCCTAGGGACTGAGTATTTTGACTTGGTTTTTTGGATTATGTTTTATGCATTTGATGTTTAGATTACAGGTCTTTTTTTTATTTCTGATCCCTATCCATTTTTTGACGGCTCCTTGTCCTCCCTTTCTAAGAATTTCAGAAGTCTGATGCTTGCCTGATATTGTATCTGAGTTAACAAGGCATGTACCTGTTCATTACCTTAACCTGGTACAGTTATACAGGAGCTAGTGATAGCAAAAAATGACAATATGCCTTGGGTTATCTGTAGAAGGTGTTATCCAATAAACATATTGAATGAGGGAAGCTTGCCAGAGGTTTTTGACATCAATCCTCTTTTCTAGCTTTAACCATTGTTTTCTGTTTCTTAGCTGTGCCAAGTACATCCCTCACATTCAGGTTTCTCATGTACAAGTAACACATTAGTGAAGAAACGTGAAGTGATGATTCCAGTATTGATGTGAATTGTGGCTATAATGCTTGAAATGATTGCAGTCACTAAATAGCCAAATAAGAAAGGCATATGTGTAAAGCAAAGTGAATTTTATGTGTCGCTGATGACATTATTCTTTTGGGTGCCAGAAGACCTGCTGATAAGTTCAGAACTCTTCTCGAGTCTACTTACATTGAGTCTACATGGTTAATTTCTTCAGCATAATGTAGTCATATGCTGTAACTTATTGTGTTCAAACTGTGTCCTGCTGTGCAGCAATAAACATCTCTATCTCTAGATACGTTTTAGTCTCCTGCTGTACACTGGTCATGTACAGAAAAACATTCCACATCTCACTTTGATGCATGTCTATTAACTCTTTAGATCTTGGGCGTGCTAATTGATAATATTCTTGACATAGAAAATTCGTCATTAAATACGGGGGTCTTCCCAGACTGTCTTAAGACTGCTGTAGTTAAACCACTACTCAAGAAAAATAATCTTGACCCCTCTGCTTTTGAAAATTTTAGACCCACCTCTAACTTGCCCTTCTTAAGTAAAATTCTAGAGAAGGCAGTCATTTTGCAGTTAAATGACCACCTCAATAAACATGCTATTCTAGCTAAATTTCAGTCAGGTTTTAGAACAAATCACAGCACAGAAACTGCACTCATTAAAGTAGTAAATGACTTGTGGGTAAATGCAGACAGAGGCCATTTATCTGTTCTCATCTTCCTCGATCTGAGTGCCGCTTTTGATACCATTGATCACAATATTCTTAGAAAGCGCCTTAGTCAATGGGTGGGCCTCTCTGGCAGTGTCTTAAATTGGTTTAAATCCTACCTGGCAGGAAGAAAATTCTTTGTTAGTTGTGGTAATTACAACTCAAAGACACATGATATCCTATATGGTGTTCCACAAGGCTCTATCCTGGGTCCGTTGCTCTTCTCAATCTATATGCTTTCGTTAGGTCAGATTATCTCAGGTTACAACGTGAGCTACCACACTGTACTTATCAATAGCACCTGATGACACGACTCTCTCGATTCACTAACACAATGTCTTACTGGTATTTCTGAATGGATGAATAGTAATTTTTTCAAGCTAAATAAAGAGAAAACCAAAATTTTAGTGATTGGCAATAATGGATTCAATGAGGTTATCAGAAATAAACTTGATGCATTAGGATTAAAAATTAAGACGGAAGTAAAAAACTTAGGGGTAACTGTTGACTGTAACCTGAATTTTAAATCGCATATTCATCAGACCACTAGGACAGCATTTTTTCACTTAAGAAACATAGCAAAAGCTAGACCTCTTATATTATTGAAAGATGCTGAGAAATTAATTTACGCTTTTGTTTTCAGTTGACTAGATTACTGTAACGCACTCCTTACAGGACTACCCAAAAAAGACATAAATCATTTGCAACGAGTGCAGAATGCAGCTGCTAGAATCCTAACTAGGAAAAGAAAATCCAAACACATTTCTCCAGTTTTGATGTCACTACACTGGTTACCTGTGTCTTTCAGAATTGACTTTAAAATTCTGCTTATGGTTTATAAAGCCTTAAATAATCTTGCTCCATCTTATATATCGGAATGTCTGACACCCTATATTCCAAATTGTAACCTTAGATCCTCAAATGAGTGTCTCCTTACAATTCCAAAAAGCTAAACTTAAAAGCAAGTGGTGAGGCGGCCTTCTGCTGTTATGCACCTAAAATCTGGAATAGCCTGCCAATAGGAATTCGCCAGGCTAATACAGTGGAGCACTTTAAAACACTGCTGAAAACACATTACTTTAACATGGTCTTCTCATAACTTCACTTTAACTTAATCCTGATACGCTGTATGTTCAATTCATCATAACTATTCATGGTGGCTCTAAAATCCATACTGACCCCTACTCTCTCTTCGGTTTCTTTTTCCGGTTTCTTTGTGGTGGCGGCCTGCGCCACCACCACCTACTCAAAGCATCATGATGCTCCTACATTGATGGACTAAAAGCCAGAAGTCTACGTGACCATCATCATCAAGTCCTCCCGTGAGAACCCTAAATACAAAGAGGACTGTTTCTTTTGTTAGGTAGATTGCCTAGAGAGGACTGGGCGGTCTCATGGTCTGGAATCCCTGCAGATTTTATTTTTTTTCTCCAGCCGTCTGGAGTTTTTTTTTTTGTTTTTTTGTCCTCCCTGGAGATCGGACCTTACTCTTATTCTATGTTAATTAATGTTGACTTATTTTATTTTCTTACTGTGTCTTTTATTTTTCTATTCTTCATTTTGTAAAGCACTTTGAGCTACATTTTTTTGTATGAAAATATGCTATATAAATAAATGTTGTTGTTATTGTATTAACTCGTGCAATTGTGGCAGAACCACAGAGCCAACACAAATCAGACTTTCCCAGTGAGATGTTTATCAGGGAGCTGGTGTGCATATAACGCAGAGAAGAGAAGAGCTAATCTCTTTGCCAAATGAGATATTAGAGACCTCTGTTAGTCCAATGGACTAAAAGGAGTATAGACCATAAGAGGTGACATCATTCAGACACTTACTAACAAGCTCATCATCATAGGTCTTGTTTAACATGCTGGGTAAATTTGTAAATTTTGTGCCATTTGTTTGAGCTAACAGAATGATTTGTAAGGATTGCATTATTCTTTTCTCACCTGATTCTTACAAGTTATTTTCTCACTGGTCTTTTTGATTGTTTTCTACCCCAATTTTCCCAAAAATTGTTTCTCCACACTGACAGATCCTTTAGTAGTGCTTGAGAGTGAGATGAAGTCTGGAGCTTTGTGGTCTTCTTACTCCTTACTATTATGTATGCTCATGGTCTTATAAAAAACACTGTGGTTAACCAGCTTTAAGTTGATTTCCCTCCAACTTCTTCATGTACTACTGTACCCTTCTAATGATTTGCTGCTAACTGTTCACAAGGTGAGGGATTTTTCTAACTTTCTGTATAGGGCAAAGTGATCATTACCAAGTTTGGTAAGACTTTCAGTGCCACAGAAGGCCTTTTCTACTAAAACAACAGTCTTAAAAACATTTCAAAAGAAGTGTTTGCTGTGAAGAAATATAGTTGCCTACCTTAACATATGCATTCCAGAGTGGCCAAAAAGATAAAATGTGATTTCAGTTTTTAATTTAAGCTAAAGTCTTGATGCAGCTAGTGGCATCATCCAAAATCTGCAGGTTTATAATAGCAGTCAACTATAATAACTTGACATCTTGGCTTTCCCAGACTAGGAGGTGACAGGAGAGACATTCATTTTAAACTTAGTAGCCACAACCTAATGAGTTGTGAACACTGACAGTCATATTGAGGTACCTCAGTGTCAGTGTGGGAAGTTATGACTAAAATCTAGAAGTAAAGTCTCATCCAACTAGCAGAAACAACATCTTTCCTTAAAACCAGTGGTTCATCTTTATCAATAAGATGTATTATTTTTGTTTAATCAATGTAATTAAGGTACCTTGTACCTTGCCATCAGATATTTGTTTTTAAAAGTTTGCTGAAGAATAAAGCACATTTTACCTCTCCAGTAATAACAGACAAGGCTTTGTTTAAATCCAGCTAGAATGCATCAGGTATGTGGATCAAAGCATTACTGAATATTTTTGAGCTGCACAAGTACTTTAAAACCCTTTACAAAGCACTCAACGGCATTGCATGTTAAATGGAAGGACTAGTTTCAGTATAAGAGCCATCATAAAGGATTTTAGAATTTTTGAAAGGGACAATAGCTAAAATTATAATTTATTACATGGTAGGCATTGTTAAGATTTTACGATGCAAGACCAAATATATCAACTTTTAGAAAGTTTTCTGAATATTGAAAAGACCTTTTTAACACTAGAATTACCAAAGCTTACGAAAAAACTTGTAAATCCGGCCCACCTTAAATTAGCTTGCACCTCTCCATCAGCGTCTTTTGTCTTGTAATTGTGTCAATAAGCCTAAGCAGCAAGCAGCCTGCTATACCCCCCCCCCCCCCCCCACCGCTGTACAAACTGCAAAAACCTCTCCCAACTGAAGCCTTGCTTATCAGGGAGTCAGGTACCTAGAGATGTATAAGCTGTATAAGCTAAAAAATATAGTTTTTTGGAACACATGCATTTCCATCTCATACAGCTGGTGGTATACAGTGTTATAAACAACAAAAGGAAGTTGAATGAGTGACATAGCGTGTCAGAGAAACTCGAAAGCTCAAGTTCACAAATTTGCACAGTGCCGAAATAAAAAAGAAGTTGTCACATATCAAAGTCGCCGTGAAAAGGTAAGTCGCAGCCCATCGTCTGAGTGTCATATGAAAGCTTGTTAGGGTACAGAGAAAAAAAATGGCACACAGTGGGAAAAAAGCACGAAATGTCAACTTTAATCTTGAAATTTCCACTTTAATCACATAGTTTATTTTGTCATTAAAGTAGAACTTCATAAACTTCATCCTAAAATCGTTTAATTTACTAGTTTCTCAAATCCCATCATAACTAAAGTAGCACGTTAAATGCTTTGTTTTGTATTTGATCTTCTATGTGCTCTATGTGTGTGAATCATTACATGCTTCTGGGCTTTCTCTTCCTCCGACAGGACACAGAATCCATTACATTCGTGATATTACAGCTCTCTGAATAATTAAAATACTGAGATGTATATGTGATATCATTTTCATGATGATAGGAGTTAAAGCATGTTATTAAACATGGGAACACGGTGGCGCAGTGATTGTTCATGTCTCACTCAAGATGCTTGCTGCACCATACACAACCTTCGATGAAATACTTTATTGTAGCAGTACTGTCTCTTTCAAACGTACTAACCTCCAATTCCTGTCCTTACTTTTCTTTCTCCAAATACCCAATCACCATACAATCAGCTCTGTAATAGCCGTTAAGCCATCTGTAAGCTTGGAACGCCGATTCTTCAAAACTTTAAAGGAACTTGAAATATCTTCGTAGTACGTACTTAATTCTTCTATCCATCTGTCCTTCCAGTGTCGTGTCAGCACCTGCAAGAATACAGCGTGAGGCAGGAACAATCTGTGAACGGAGCGCCAGCGGCTCACCAGCACTGCCGCACCGTGTCCTCACATGTTTAATTATTAACAATATAGATTATTTAAATAAAGTTAAAGTTTTATCTGTATAATATAATAAACATATTTTGCTGATTTTCACCTTAAAAATGATATTGTCATCATATGTAAATACGCGCTTTGTAAAGTGGCTCAGGTTGTGCAATATTATAACTGTATCGCAAGTTTACAGTTAGGTAATTGTACTTATAAGTACAAACGGTTCTACAAGAAGCACTTGATGGACTGATTGAGTGCATTTAGAGTTCTTGGGATGAAACTGTTTCTGAACTGCGAGGAAAAGCTCTAAAGCATTTGCCGTATGAGAGCAGTTCAATAGACAGCATGGCTGAGGCAGCGTGTGCTTGATGCTGTATATTCACACTCAGATACAGTAATATAAATACTCCGAGTGGTGCAGTGAAAATAATATGGAAAAAGGTGATCCGATGTGGCAACCCCTAATGGGAGCAGCTGAAAGAAGAAGAACAAGGTGCAGTGAGAGTAACAACGCTAAAGCAGTTATGGCATTTGGAATAGTTTGACCATTCTGTGGACCATTATATTGTTATAGGTTAATTACAATCAGATGCATTAAACTAATAAACAATATGTGGTTAATTTCAGTGTATTTATAAAGCTGCGTCAGGGATGTGTATCTAAAAAAGAAAGGGTAACCACATAGGAACAGTAACACTGCTTTGACGCTGGGTGCCACCAGTCTGCAAAACTGAGCGCAGAACTTGCGTACGACAGGGTATGAGCTACCATGGAAATGTGCTGGGCTTTACGCCAAGTTTAGGTTTTATACATCACGATTTGAATGTGGAAACGTTCTTACGTAATATTTTTGTGCATACGCACCGTTTATACATGAGGCCCCTGGTCACTTCCATTCATTCTTTTTTTTCTTTTCTAAAGCATGGCATAACATCAGGTATGACATGGCTATTGCTTGACCAGCTACACTCATTTCAGCAGGGAGTACATCCTTTGATAAGCCTTGTCGGGATTTGAAAAAAGGGACAGAGACCTTCAGGGAAAAAGTATAAATGGGTGTCCTATACAGGTATTAGGACTTGTCATAGTCTCAGTGATACTTAATAGTGTCGGTGTGTAGCAGAAAATGAAAAGCTATCGCTGATACCATAACATAGACATTGTTCATGCTACACAGGAACAGCATGAGGCTAGTCGCATCTTTTTTCAGACCAGGTATTTCAGTTTCTTTGCCCCATATCAGCATTTTGCTAAGCTATCAGTAATGTCTGTCTCACGCAAATTGTATCTTACTAAATGTAATTGCAGACATACATTATATTAGCTTATATTACATGCTTTTATATCATATAATTTCAAACAAATGTCAGTGCTTAACTGTCAACTAGAGCTCAAACTGATTGTGGGTGCAGATAACATTTTTGGGAATCAGGAACCAAAAACAAATTATACTGTTTAAGGACATATCCAAAACTAGAATTCAGGCAGCTAAGGACTAAACAAAAACCATCATCATGGTAAGTGGTTTACAATCTTATTTATATATTGTCACAATACCGAGTGTCACAATAATGAGACATACTCAAGATAAAGATTTGGGGCAGCCACCCGTATAATCTGGTATCCCGGCTGCAAAGTCGTTCTTTTTATCAGAATATACAGCACTGAAGTGCATACAAACGAGTCCAAAACAAGACTGAGGGAAAAGGGAAAAGGGGCAGGTTTTAAAGGGGGAGACAGGAAGTGAGGTTATAAGGATCAAGCACGTGGTCTTCAACCATTGGATCACAGCCGGAAGTGATGTCAGAGGGGCATTTGATGAAACTTTGATGAAACAGTACTTCTGAAGAAAACAAATTGTTAAGTTTTGTCAATCTTTTTGGCCATATCCAATGAGGAACTTACATTACAGTTTATGAAATGTACATTATTTAGACAGCAATTCACTCAAAGGAAGGCTAACCATAACTGCACAGAAGATGGAGAAGATTTGAAGTGAAAGTGGCTACAGGGAAACATACAATTTGAAGTGAAAATATACTTAATGTACAGTACCAGGGAGCAGATAGGCATAACAGCTTATAGTTCAACTGAATCACAGCCATTACAGTAGCTACAAATTATAGATTGATAAATAGATCCCTCAAGAGACAGTTGCAAAATAAAAAAAAACAGATATAGCTGATTAAAATACAAGCAAATACAAGCATACAAAGCATATTCTTTGAAGTTATATTTGAATATAACTACAGAGGGAGCCTCATGGACAGACCTGGGGAGAGAAATTCAGTGAGTAGGAGCCACAAAGCAAATGCCTACACATCATGGGAAGCTATCATTTTCTGTAACAGCTGCACATCTCTCAGGAGGGTGTGAGCATGAATCTCGCCAACATGCTTTAATTAGCTTCTGCAATTCTAAATGTAGTTTAAATGTAGTTGTTGCCTGGCTTATATAGTACGTGGGTTGCCTTGCTTAGAGATGACATTCTTCTGATTTATTGATTCTTTCACTAGCTGCTGCTGTTTTCAAGGATGTTAAACCGATATTGTCCACCAGTGTAATGGGTTGCACGGTGTGAAGGTTAGATCTCTTATTTTTTAAACTTAGTCTGCAACATTTCTTTGGC